>JAGIQG010000002.1:0-248524 GCA_024679065.1 Sphyrna mokarran
GTGTAGAGTATAGGGCAAATGGTAGGATTCTTAGTAGTCTAGATGAACAGAGGGATCTTGGTGTGTATGTGCATAGATTCGTGAAAGTAGGCAGTCAGGTCGAGAAGGTTGTTAGGAAGGCATATGGAGTATTGGCTTTTATTGGTAGAGGGATTGAATTTCTGAGCCGCACGTCATGTTGCAACTGTACAAAACTCTAGTGCGGCCGCACTTGGAGTATTGTGTGCAGTTCTGGTCCCCGCATTATAGAAAGATGTGGAGGCATTGGAGAGGGTACAGAGGAGGTTTACCAGGATGTTGCCTGGTATGGAGGGCAGGTCTTATGAAGAGAGGTTGAGGGATTTGAGGTTGTTTTCGTTAGAAAGGAGGGGCTAAGAGGGGATCTTATTGAAGCATATAAGATGATTAGAGTTTTAGATAGGGTGGACAGTGATAGCCTTTTTCAGATGGAGAAAGATGAGCACGAGGGGACACAGCTTTAAATTAAGGTTTATAGTTATAGGACGGATATCGAGGAGGTTCTTACTCAAAGGGTGGTTAGGGAGTGGAAGCCCTGCCTGCAGCTGTTGTAGATGCGCCAAGTTTGGTGGCGTTTAAGAGGTTAGTTGATAAGTATATGGAAGAGAAGGGAATGGTTTAGTTTGGAGGGGCATTGCTCTTTATATTGGTCGGCGCAACATCGAAGGCCGAAGGGCCTGTTCTGTGCTGTAATGTTCTATATATACAGATTATCCATGTAACTGTCTAAATGCTTTTTAAGAAGTTTACTTATTAGTCACAAGTAGGCTTACATTCACACTGCAATAAGTTACTGTGAAAATCCCCTGGGCGCCACACTCTGGTACCTGTTCAGGTACATTGAAGGTGAATTTAACATGGCCAGTTTCACCTAACCTGCACACCTTTGGGCTGTTGGGGGGGAACCAGAACACCTGGAGAAAATCCACACAGACATGGGGAGAATTTGCAGAGTCCACACAGATACTGACCCAAACCAGGAATTGAACTAGGGTCCCTGGCGCTGTGAGGCAGCAGTGCCAACCACTGTGCTACCATGCCACCTGACAAAATTGTACCTGCCTCTACTACTACTTCTGGTAGCTTGTTAGAAACTTACCACCTTCTGTATGAAAAAAATTGCCCCTCTGAACATTTTTGTATCTCTCCCTTCTCAACTTAAACCTATGCCCTCTAGTTTTAGACTTCCCTACATAGCACATAGAACATAGAACAATACAGCACAAACAGGCCCTTCGGCCAACGAGTTGCACCGATCACATCTACCAATCCACAGACCTATCTATAACCCCCTATCCTATTCTTTTCCATATACTCATCCTGAAGTCTCTTAAAAGACCCCAGTGAGTTTGCCTCAACAACCTCCGACGGCAGTCGGTTCCATTCACTCACCACCCTCTGAGTGAAAAACCTACCCCTGACATCTCCTTTGTATTTGCTTCCCTGCACCTTAAATCTGTGTCCTCTCGTAGTGACCATTTCAGCTCGGGGAAATAGTCTCTGAGAGTCCACCCTATCTATCCCTCTCAACATTTTATAAACCTCTATCAGGTCGCCTCTCAAGCTACGTCTCTCCAGTGAGAAGAGCCCCAGCTCCCTCAACCTATCTTCATAAGGCCTGCCTCCCAATCCAGGCAGCATCCTTGCAAATCTCCTCTGAACTCTCAATAGCCTCTACGTCCTTCCTATAATGAGGTGACCAGAACTGCGTACAATACTCCAACTGGGGTCTGACAAGAGTCTTATAGAGCTGCATCAATACCTCCTGACTCCTAAACTCTATTCCTCGATTAATGAAGGCCAGTACACCATATGCCTTCTTGACCACATCCTCCACCTGCGAGGCCGATTTAAGTCAATACCTTTAAAACATAGAAGATAGAACGTTACAGCACAGAACAGGCCCTTCGGCCTTTGATGTTGCGCCGACCAATTAGGAACAAGCAGTGACCCTCTAACCTAAACCATTCCCCTTTCATCCATAAACTTATCTACTAACCTCTTAACGGCCACAAACTGGCGCATTACAAATGAAGCTAGGCAGGGCATTCCATTACCCTTAACAACTCTGGTTAAAGAACCTACCTCTGACATCGGTCCTATAACTACCACCCCTTAATTTAAAGCTATGTCCCCTCGTGCTAGCTTTCTCCATCCTAGGAAAAAGGCTATCACTGTCCACCCTATCTAAACCTCTAATCATCTTATATATTTCAATAAGGTCTCCGCTTAGCCGCCTTCTTTCTAACAAAAACAAACCTCAAATCCCTCAGCCTCTCTTCATAAGACCTGCCCTCCATACCAGGCAACATCCTGGTAAACCTCCTCTGTACCCTCTCCAAAGCCTCCACATCTTTCTGATAATGCGGGGACCAGAACTGCACACAATACTCCAAGTGCGGCCGCACTAGAGTTTTGTACAGTTGCAACATGACGTTGCGGCTCCGAAATTCAATCCCCTACCAATAAAGGCTAAGACTCCATATGCCTTCTTAACAACTTTATTGACTTGATTGCCAACTTTCAGGGATCTATGCACACATACACCAAGATCCCTCTGTTCATCAACATTATTAAGAGTCCTACCATTAGCCCTATACTCTACACATTTTTTATTCCTGCCAAGTGAATTACCTCACACTTTCCACATTAAACTCCATTTGCCCACCTCTTGGTCCAGCTCTGCAAACTATCAAGTCTCTCTGCAAACTATAACACCCCTCTTCACATCTACCACTCTCCGACTTGGTGTCATCCGCAAATTTATAATCCATCTCAATACCCTCATCCAGATCATTTATAAAAATACAAACAGCAGGGGCCCCAAAACAGATCCCTGAGGGTACACCACTAGTAAACGAACTCACAATGAATATCTCCATAACCACCACCCTCTGTCTTCTATCTGCTAGCCAATTCCTAATCCAATTAGCTAAATCACCTTTAATCCCATACATCTGCATTTTCTGCAGAAGCCTTCCATGGGCCACCTTATCGAACGCCTCACTAAAGTCCATATATACCACATCAACTGCCTTACCCCCATCCACCTCTTTGGTCACTTTTTCAAAAAACTCAATAAGGTTAGTAAGGCACGACCTACCCTTCACAAAACCATGCTGACTATCCCCAATCAATTCATTTCTCTCTAAATAACTATAAATCCTATTCCTAATAATTCTCTCCAATACTTTGCCCACAACAGAAGTAAGACTCACCGGCCTATAATTCCCTGGAAAGTCTCTCTTCCCCTTCTTGAACAATGGGACCACATTCGCTATCCTCCAGTCTTCCGGCACTATACCCGTAACCAACAAACTGGCTGAAGATCAGAGCCAGAGGCTCTGCAATCTCCTCTCTTGCCTCCCAGAGAATCCTAGGGTAAATCCCGTCGGCCAGGGGACTTATCTAACTTCAAACCCTCAAGAATATCTAGCACATCCTCCTTATCTACTTCAATACTTCCCAGTTTGCAACCCTGTATCCCAGTGTTCTCCACAACTACATTTACACCTCCCTGCGTGAATACCGAAGAGAAATATTTATTCAGTGCCTCTCCGATCTCTTCAGGCTCCACGCACAACTTCCCACTGCTGTCCATAACTGGCCCTAATCTTGCCCTAACCAATCTTCTATTCTTAACATATCTAAAGAAAGCTTTAAGATTCTCCTTAATCCTATCAGCCAAAGTCTTCTCGTGTCCCCTTTTAGGTCTCCTCAACTCCCTCTTTAGCTCATTCCTGTCTAATCTATAGCTATCCATTGCACTAACTGAGCCGAAAATACCTTTGGGAAAAGGTATTGACTAGACAGCTGATCTGTGCCTCTCATTATTTTATTGACCTCTATAAGATCACCCCTCAGCCTCCTGCGCTCCAGGGAAAAAAGTCCCAATCTATCCAGACTCTTCTTATAATTTAAACCATCAAGTCCCAGCAGCATCTAGTAAATCTCTTCTGCACTCTTTCTAATTTAATAATATTCTTTCTATAATAGGTAATGCACTTTGGCAGGAACAATAAATGTGTAGAGTATAGGGCTAATGGTAGGGCTCTTAATAGTGTTGAGGAACAGAAGGATCTTGGTGTATGTGTCAATAGATCACTGAAAGTAGGCAGTCAAGTGGATAAAGTTGTTAAGAAGGCATATGGAGTTCTTAGCTTTTATTGGTAGGGGGATTGAATTTCGGAGCCGCAGCATCATGTTGCAACTGTACAAAACTCTAGTGCGCGCACTTGGAGTATTGTGTGCAGTTTGGTCGCCACATTATAAGAAAGATGTGGAGGCATTGGAAGAGGGTGCAGAGGAGGTTTACCAGGATGTTGCCTGGTATATGGAGGGCAGGTTCTATGAGAGAGGTTGAAGGATTTGAGGTTGTTTTCGTTAGAAAGGAGGCGGCTAAGAGGGGATCTTATTGAAGCATATAAGATGATTAGAGGTTTTAGATAGGGTGGACAGTGATAGCCTTTTTCCTAGGATGGAGAATGATAGCACGAGGGGACACAACTTTAAATTAAGGGGTATGAGTTATAGGACGGATATCAGAGGTAGGTTCTTTACTCAAAGAGTGATTAGGGAGTGGAATGCCCTGCCTGCAGCTGTTGTAGATGCGCCAAGTTTGGTGGCGTTTAAGAGGTTAGTTGATAAGTATATGGAAGAGAAGGGAATGGTTTAGTTTGGAGGGGCATTGCTTTTTATTTTGGTCGGCGCAACATCGAAGGCCGAAGGGCCTGTTCTGTGCTGTAATGTTCTATGTTCTATGTTCTATTAACTGGACACAGTATTCCAAATGAGGTCTAACCAGCGTTTTATACAACTGCAACATTAAAGGCCAGCTCTTGTACTCTATACCCCTTCCTATAAAGGCTAACATACTATATGCTTTCTTCACAACCTTCTCCACTTGCTCTGCCACCTTCAGAGACTTGTTCACCTGCACCCCCAGGTCCCTCTGCATTTCTATACTCTTAATAGGTCTACCCTTTATCATATACCTCCCCCTACATTCTTTCTCCCGAAATGCATCACCTCACATTTATCAGGATTGAATTCCATCTGCCATCTGTCTGCCCAAGCTACCAGCCTATCTATGTCCTGCTGCATTGCCTGACAATGCTCCTCACTATCCGCAAGTCCAGCCATCTTTGTATCGTCTGCAAACTTGTGTGCAGTTCTAGTCGCCTCATTATAGGAAGGATGTAGAGGCTATTGAGAGCGTTCAGAGGAGATTTACAAGGATGCTGCCTGGATTGGGAGGCAGGCCTTATGAAGATAGGTTGAGGGAGCTGGACTCTTCTCACTGGAGAGACGTAGGTTGAGAGGCGACCTGATAGAGGTTTATAAAATGTTGAGAGGAATAGATAGGGTGGATTCTCAGAGACTATTTCCCCGAGCGGAAATGGTCACTACGAGAGGACACAGATTTAAGGCGCAGGGAAGCAAATACAGAGGGGACGTTAGGGGTAGGTTTTTCACTCAGAGGGTGGGGAGTGAATGGAATCGGCTGCCGTCGGAGGTTGTAGAGGCGAACTTGCTGAGGTCTTTTAAAAGACTTCTGGGTGAGTATACGGAAACGAATGGGATACAGGGTTATAGATAGGTCTGTGGATTGGTAGGTATAGAACATAGAACACTACAGCACAAACAGGCCCTTCGGCCCACAAGTTGTGCCGAACACATCAAAACCTACCCAGCCATAGACCTATCTATAACCCCCAATCCCATTGGATCCCCTATACTCATCCAGAAGTCTTTTAAAAGACCCCAGCGAGTTCGCCTCGACCACCACCGACGGCAGCCGATTCCATTCACTCACCACCCTCTGAGTGAAAAACTTTCCCCTAGCATCCCCTCTGTACTTCCTTCCCTGCACCTTAAATCTGTGCCCTCTCGTCGCGACCATTTCAGCCCTGGGAAATAGTCTCTGAGAGTCCACCCTATCTAATCCTCTCAACATCTTGTAAACCTCTATCAGGTCGCCTCTCAACCTTCGTCTCTCCAGGGAGAACAGTCCCAGCTCCTTCAACCTGTCTTCATAAGGCATGCCTCCCAATCCAGGCAACATCCTTGTAAATCTCCTCTGCATCCTTTCAATAGCTTCCACGTCCTTCCTATAGTGAGGTGACCAGAACTCACTATAGATGTGATCGGCGCAACTCATGGGCCAAAGGGCCTGTTTGTTCTGTAGTGTTCTATGTTCTATGTTCTCAAGACATTACTATTTATTTCCCCAGGTTCTCTAACATCCATGCTTTTCTCCATAGTAAATACTGATGACAAATACTTATTTAGGCTCTCATCCATTTCTTGTGGATTTGCACATAGATGACCTTGTTAAGAGGCCTTACTCTCTCCCATGTTACTCTTTTGCTCTTTATATCATAGAGTCATAGAGGTTTACAGCATGGAAACAGGCCCTTCAGCTGAACTTGTCCATGCCGCCTTTTTTTTTAACTGCCTAAGCTAATCCTAATTGCCCACATTTGGCCCATATCCCTCTATACCCACTGTACCCATGTAACTATGTAAATGCTTTTTAAAAGACAAAATTGTACTCGCGTCTACTACTACCTCTGGCAGCTTGTTCCAGACACTTAGATCCTCTGTGTGAAAATGCATTTGTAGAAGCTCTTTGGATTCTCCTTTTCCTTATCTGCCAAAGCAATCTCATGTCCTCTTTTTGCCCTCCTGATTTCTCTAACTCTACTCCTACACTCTCTATACGCTTCAAGGGGTCCACTTGATCCCAGCTGCCTATGCATGTCATGTGCCTTCTTCTTCTTAATTTTGACCAGGGCCTCAATATCCCACGCCATCCAGGGTTCCCTACCTCTGCTAGCTTGCCCTTCACTTTAATAGTAATGTATTTACCCTGAACCCTGGTTAACACACTTTTGAAAGTCTCCCACTTAACAGATAGAATATAGAACATCGAACATTACAGCGCAGAACAGGCCCTTCGGCCTTCGATGTTGCGCCGACCAATTAAGAAAAAGCAATGACCCTCTAACCTAAACCATTCTCTTTTCATCCATAAACTTATCTACTAACCTCTTAAACGCCACCAAACTTGGCACATCTACAACTGCAGCAGGCAGGACATTCCATACCCTTACCACCCTCTGGATAAAGAACCTACCTCTGACATCCGTCCTATAACTACCATCCCTTAATTTAAAGCTATGTCCCCTACTATGTTCCCCTAATGCAGAAAAGTGTGAGGTAATTCACTTTGGCAGGAATAACAAATGTGTAGAGTATAGGGCTAATGGTAGGACTCTTAATAGTGTTGATGAACAGAGGGATCTTGGTGTACATGTGCATAGATCCCTGAAAGTTGGCAATCAAGTTGGCAAATTGTTAAGAAGGCATACAAAGTCTTAGCTTTTATTGGTAGGGGGATTGAATTTCAGAGCCGCAACGTCATGTTGCAACTGTACAAAACTCTAGTGCGGCCGTATTGTGTACTTTGAATGCGATTATTGGGCCTGGCACAGAATGTACCGAACCTGATAGCATCTCCCATCTCATTACGAGTACTTCATTCTGGCAGGGTTTACAGTAGCTCCTCACATTTGGAGAACTAACGAGAGACCCCACCAGAGTGAAGAGGAAGCAATTGGGGCCTCCCACCCTCGGGACTTGGTGGTTGGGGCAGGGGGGCTCTGGCACTGCCCAAGGAGCAAAGCACCTGTCCAATGGGCACTGGGCAGTGCTGAAGGTCAGGGGCAGGACCTAGGGGGCGACTGGTTGTAGTGGGAGGCTTGCTGCCACTCGGTCTGGGTTAAAGAGAGGTCAGTGATCGGGACTGGTTGGGGGTGCTCTACCGGGGTGGGGAGGAGCGGGGCTTGCAGATCATCTCACCCACCAATGGAATCAGCTTGTCTGCATGACGCAATGGGTCGTGAAAGGCTGCTCTTGGATTTTTTTTTCGAGAGTATCCTAGTGCTTCACGTCATTAGTGTGTGCTTGACCTGGACCATTTGATGGGCAACACGACAGCTCAGTGACTATCGCTGTGCTGTGCAGATATATGGATTTGGGCCTGTGTCTGTGGGAGTTTGCGCATTCTCCCTGTGCTTGCGTGGGTTTTCTCCGGGTGCTCCGGTTTCCTCCCACATCCCAAAGATGTGCTCTTAGGCTAATTGGCAAAACAAATTCTCCCTAAATTGTCTCAAATTTGGTTTTCAATCCATAGATCTATAAACATAGACAGGGATCGCGGGTAGAAGTGGGAACATCGGGGTTGCGGCGCGGGCTCGTTGGGCCGAAGGGCCTGTTTCCCATGCTTTTTTTTTGTTCTTTGTTCTTCTTTGTTCACTGGTTGGGGGGGTGTGGGGTGGTGGCTGGGGCTGGTGGCCACTGCTGGGGGGGCCTAGACATCGGAGCACTCTGGGACTGGGTGGGAAAGGTGTCAAGGCTGGCCCAGGAATTGTCGTGGGACCCGCAACAGGGCTGTGGTGGTATCAGGAGGGGCAGCAGTGCGGGGTCCCGAGCTGGTCAGCAATGGAGGAGACTGACAGATCATGACTACTGCGCGTGCGCGATGTCCAGAACTGTCAAACTCTGGGGTGAAGAGGCCCCTCCACCCCCCTCCCCTGCCAAATCCCGGGTTTTTCATGAGATTCTCAGTCGTGACCTCTGCATTGCATAGAGTGCAGAGATTCAGGTCTGAACTCCCACTGAGAAAACAATTGTGATTTACACCAGTTTGCCCGCAAATTCAGCATTTTGGCAGTATCATCCCCTTGATTTCTGGACTGTCCTTATTGCTTTCCAGAATGATTTTAAGATTTACTGAGTTTTGGATTTACTGAGTCTTGGTCACAATCTCCAGAATGCTCACCCACTGACACTTTGAGCACTTGCTTGGCTCTGATCCCAAGGATTGGGTCGAACACTGCCCCTTCCTCAGCAGGATTATCTACATACAGACACAGCTCAGTGACCTTACCTCCTTTGCTCTCCGTTGGAGCAATTCTGCTTCTTGTCTGAGTTTATCCTTCTCCTTCTCCAGCTCTGCTATAGCTTCCTGGAGTTCACTGGCCTCTTTTTTACTTTGGCTCCACTGAAGTTCTAGTTTTTCCACAGTGCTGTTCTTCTCTCTTGTTGTTTGTTCAATGTCACGAAGCTTCAAGCTGATTTCTTTTGCTTCATTTTTGAATTTCTTGGCTTCCTCCTCTGCTTTTGCCTGAGCCTCAGAGAGCTCTGAGACTAAAGTCTTCAAATGCTGAGCTTCTTCACTGATCTCCACCTGGCGTTGGCGTTCAGTTAACAAACGCTTCTGAAACTCTTCAGTTTCCTCATCCAGGCGCTGCTGTATCTGCTGCTTGTCTTCTGACAGTTTTTTTGCTTGTTCCTGAGCCTGATCTCTCTGTTTCTGCAACATCTCAGCTTCTGCTCTCAGCTTGTTTGCCTCCTGAATAACCTGCATTTTCTCCTTCAACATCTTTTCAGCCAGTGCCCGCTGTTGAGCCAAGTCTTCCTCTGCCAACTTCCTCTGACGGGCAGTTTCTTGTGCCTCAACAGTTAACCTGGCTGTTTGCTCAGCAAGCTGCTTCATTTTCTCTGCTTCTTGCGCAAGATGTTTCTGCGTGTTGTCTTTGTCTTTCAAAACCAGCATTTTGTTTTCCTCTTCGATCTTGGTCTTCAGTTTGATGAGCTCTTCCATCTGTATTTTGACCTTGTGGAGTTCAGCTTCAGCTTGGTTCTTCTGCTTTATGGCTTCCGTCACCTCCGACTTTAGGCGTTGCAATTCCTCGTCTAACACGGACTTTTGATGGTCTGTTTCTTCCAATTGCAGTTTGACCTTTGTCAGTTCCTGTTCCACTCCTGCTTTCTGTCTCAGGGTCTGTTCAGCAAACTTTTTGTGCTTCTCCATATCAGCATCAGCCATGTGCTTCTGTTTCAGAGCTGCCTCTTCAGCCTTTGCTCTCTTTGCAGCTTCAAGCTCAGCTTCTTTCCTAAGTTTTTCAGCATCTTGTTGTGCCTTGGCTTTTTCCTGAGCTTCTTTCTCAGCTTGCTGCTTCAAGCATTCAGCCTCTTCAGCTTGTTGTCGACAGAAAGCGGCCTCTTGTTCAGCTCTCTGTCGAGCCTGCTCTGCTTCCTCAGCCAGTCGCTTGGCATTCTCGGCCTGTTCCTTCAGGTTGTCCACCATCGACCTCTCCTGTTTCTTGCTCTGTAGGAGCTCCTCTTCTTTTTGCTTCACAGCTGCCAGGTGAGCTTTCTCCTCAGCATCAATACGTTTCTGAGCAGCGTCATGTGCCAAACTAATCTGCCTCTCGGCCTCTTTCTCTGACACTTCCTTCTGTTTCCACGCTTCCTCAGATATTCTCTTCAGCCGCTCAACCTCATCCAGTGCTGCCTTACGTTGCCGAGCAGCCTCCTCCTCTGCAGCAAGAATTTCTTTGACTTTTCTTTCAGCCTCTTGTCTCTTATTTGCTTCATCTAAAGCCAGTGTTCGTTGTATCTCAGCTTCCTTTTCTGCCTCTCTTTTGCTGAGCTGAGTTTCCTCAGCGATGGTTTTTAACTTCTGCAGTTCAATTTCCAGATCAGACTTTTCTCCTGAAGCCTTTTCAAAGTTGAGTTTGAGGATTCGAATTTCCTCTTCGATGATTCTTCTCTGTTTCAAAGTTTCATCTACAATGACTTTCTGACGGTCCAGCTCCAGGTCCGAGCTCTTTCTTAGCTGAGAAATTCTTTCCTCAATGTCTTGCTTGTGTTGCATTGCTTGTTCTTCTAGAAGCTTCCGTTGGTAGGCTTCATCCTCAGCCAGTCGACGTAGACGTTCGTTTTCAGCTTCTTTCTCCTTCAATGCGATCTCAGCCTCCGTTTTTAAACGGGTGGCATCATTAATGGCTGAGAGTTTCTCTTTTAATATCCTCTCTGCCTCACTCCTCTGGTGACTGGCTTCCTCCTCTGCCAACTGCCTCTGTCGCTTGGCATCCTCTGCCACAGCTCGCAATTTCCCTGCTTCCGCTGCCAGTTCCTTCATTTTCTGAGCCTCAGTCTCCAGGATTTGCTTGGTCTTTTCCGTGTTTGATCTGGTTTCCTCCTCTGTTTTTATTTTCAGCTCCAGCAGGATCTCCATCTCAGCTTTCACTTTCGCCAATTCCTCCTCCAGCAGCTTTCTCTGGTGAAGGACCTCGCTGACTTCATTCTTTAGCCGATACAGTTCCTCCTCCAGGAGCAGCCTCTGTTGTTCTCCATTCTCAGTCTCTGCCCGTAAGCGGATTACCTCCTGTTCTGCAGAGAGTTTTTGTTGAGCTGTCTCCTCTGCCAGCTTCCTTTGTTTATCCAGCTCCTGCTCTGCCATTTCCTTCTGCCGTAAGGCTAATTCCTCAGTCTTCACTCTCCTCCTAGCCTCGCGATCAGCATCTTCTTTCTGCCTCTCAGCTTCCTCTTGAGCCAGTGATTTTTTATGAGCAATCTCCTCTGCTTGTAGTCTCAATCGAAGAGCCTCATTGGCTTTCTGACGCCATTTTTCTAGTTCTTTCTCTGCCTCTTTCTTGGCATTCTCAGCATCTTCCTGCTGCTTCTTTAATTGTGCCGCCTCTTCCTGTAACTGGGTAACAGTCTGATGTTTTTGTTGAAGAGATAACTCCAATTCTGTTGTTTTTTGTTCAAAGGAGATGCGTTTGCTCTGAAGTTCAGCAGTGGCACTTTTCTGAGCCATTTCCTGGACCAGCAGCAGTTGTTTCTCTTTCTCTACCTCTGCTTGTTTCATTCTCTTCTCGATATCCGCTGCTTGGTTTTTGAAATGCTGCAAATCCTCCAAAGCCTTTTGTTTCTCCCGAGCTGCATCTTTCTCTGCCTGGATCTTCAATTTCAGTTGCTCCTCCGCCTGTTTCTTCTTCTGCGACTCGTCCATGACTTGTTTGCGAAGTCTTTCAGCTTCATCCTGAGCTGCTTTCCTCTGTTTGTCTGCGTCTTCTGCTCGTGTCTTCAGTTGCTGGAGCTCAAGCTCAGCCGAGGATTTCTGTTTCTGTGAAGTTTCTAACTGTAACTGGATAATCCGAATCTCCTCTTCAATCTTGGTGCGACTCAGGAGAACCTCCTCCACCATCTTTGTCTTCTTCTTGATTTCCAGCTCGGAAGAGTTTTTCAGTTGATTGAGTTCTTGTTGCACGTTCTGTTTCTGTTGTTCAGCATTCACAGCAACAGTCTCTCTCTTTGTCACCTCTTCCTCTATCCGACGCTGCAATTCTCGAGCTTCTTTCTCAGCATCAGTTTTGGCCTTGGCGTGAGCAGAAGCTAACTGCTTCTGTTTTTCTAACTCTGCCTCCACCTCTTCCAGACGCTTTCTTTCTTCAGCTTTCAGCTCCTCTGCCGCTTTCTAAACATCACAAAACAAAATTGGATAATAAGCACCAATCAGAATAGATCATCAACAAGAAACCAATGTCTTGACTCGAGACACCGAGGAAAGAAACCACAGCACTGGGATTTCCAAATCCAGCCAGTCCCAGGCCAGTGGGGAGGGGCGAGGAGGGATGTGGGATCTATGTCTCAGGAACTGTCCCCACCTCTCCCCTCCATTCAGTAAAGGAGCTCAGTGCTGCCACTAAGAGCAGCAGCTCTTCAAACAGAATGCTGGGCTTACCCAAAAGCAACCCATTGCTCAGATCCAGACATGAGGGCTTCCTGTTTAACTTGTCCAAACTGCTCTTTATTGGTGGAAATGCAACACCAGCTTTGCGAGACTTCCTCACACATATTCGGAGGAGGCTACTGGATTCCTATTGGTTGAGGAGACATAGTGAACAGCTAGTGGCAAAACCTGACAGGAGAGAATCCACCTGAGAACTGCTTCTGAAGCTGCAGCACCTTAAAAACAGTTAGTGTGACTGTGTGTGTATGTGTATGTGAGTGTGTGTGTGTGTACGTATATGAGTGTGTGTGCATGAGTGTGAGACCATATTTTTGTTTGTGTGTATATGAGAGAGTGTGTGTGTGTGTCTGTGTGAGTGTATGTGACTGTGTGTGTGAATTTGTGTGACAGTGTGTGCGTACGTAAGAGTGTGTGAGTGTATGAGTGTATGTGACAGTGTGTGTGTGACAGTGTGAGCGTATGTGAGAGTGTGAGAGTGTATGTGAGAGTGTGTGTGACAGTGTGTGTATGTGAGAGTGTGAGTGTGTGTGAGAGTGTGTATGTGAGAGTGTGTGAGTGTATGAATGTATGTGAGAGTGTGTGACAGTGTGTGTACGTGAGAGTGTGTGAGTGTGTGAGTGTATGTGTGTGTCAGTCTGTGTGTGTATATGTGTATGTGAGCGTGAGTGTGTGTCTGAGTGCATGTGAGTATATGTGAGAGTGTGTATGAATGCGTGTTTTATGTGAGTGAGTGTGTGTGTGTGGTCTGCGAGTGTGTCTGTCTGAGTGTGAGCATGTGTGAATTGAGTGTGTGTGTCTATGTGTGTGTGTGTATGTGTGTGTGTGACTGGATGTGAGTGTAAGTGTGTGTGTTAGGGAGCATAAGATAGGAACAGAAACTGTCAGTTACGGACACAAAGTTTGTGTGATGTCTGTGTGAATCCGGAAGAAACAGCAGAGGTGTTTAACGAGTACTTTACCTCGGTATTCACAGTGGAAAGTGAATTGGGAGGTTGTACTGCAGGTTTGAGGCATACGGAAAAGATTGAGTATGTGGATGTTAGGAAAGAGGATGTGTTAGACCTGTTAAACACTATCAAGATAGACAAGTCGCCGGGACCGGATGGGATGTACCCCAGATTGTTGTGGGAGGTGAGGGAAGTGGTTGCAGAGCCCCTGGCGATGATATTTGCGTCGTCCATAGAAACAGGAGAGGTTCCGTAGGATTGGAGGATTGCGGATGTGGTTCCTATCTTTAAGAAAGGGAACAGGGATAGTCCAGGAAATTACCGACCGGTGAGTCTGACTTCAGTGGTTGGTAAGGTGATGGAGAGGCTTCTGAGGGATAAGATTTATGAACATTTTGAGAAGTTTAGACTGATTAGAAATAGTTAGCATGGTTTTGTCAAGGGCAGGTCATGCCTTACGAGCCTAATTGAGTTCTTCAAAAATGTGACTGAACACATTGACGAAGGAAGGGCGGTGGACGTAGTGTACATGGACTTTAGCAAGGCGTTTGATAAGGTCCCCCATGCAAGGCTTCTGGAGAAGGTGAGAGGGCATGGGATCCAAGGGGCTTTGGCCTCGTGGATCCAGAACTGGCGTGCCGGCAGATGGCAGAGAGTGGTTGTGGATGGGTCTTGTTCTGCATGGAGGTCGGTAACCAGTGGACTGCCCCAGGGATCTGTTCTGGGACCCCTGCTGTTTGTCATTTTCATAAATGACCTGGATGAGTAAGTGGAGGGATGGCTTAGTAAGTTCGCCGACGTTACAAAGACGGTGGTATTGTGGATGGTCTGGAGGGATGTCAAAAGTTGCAGAGGGACATAGACAGGATGCAAGACTGGGCGGAGAAGTGGCAGATGGACTTCAACATAGATAAATGAGTAGTGGTCCATTTTGGCAGGAATAATGGGATGAAGGAGTACAATATAAGGGGTAGGAGTCTTAGCTTGTTGTAGAGCAGAAGCATCTTGGGGTCTGGGTCCATAGGACTCTTAAATTGGCCTCGCAGGTGGAGGAAGTGGTCAAGAAGGCGAATGGTGTACTGGCCTTATTAATCGAGGAATAGAGTTTAGGAGTCAGGAGGTAATGATGCAGCTCTATAAGACCCTTGTCAGACCCCACTTGGAGTATTGTGCGCAGATCTGGTCGCCTCACTATAGGAAGGATGTAGAGGCTATTGAGAGAGTGCAAAGGAGATTTACAAGGATGCTGCCTGGATTGGGAGGCAGGCCTTATGAAGATAGGTTGAGGGAGTTGGGACTCTTCTCACTAGAGAGACGTAGGTTGAGAGGCGACCCGATAGACGTTTATACGATGTTGAGAGGAATAGATAGAGTGGATTCTCGGAGGCTATTTCCTGGGGCTGAAATGGTCGCTACGAGAGGACATGGGAGCAAGTACAGAGGAGATGTTAGAACACACAAAATTACAGCGCAGAACAGGCCCTTCGGCCCTCGATGCTGCGCCGACCAATTAAGAAAAAGCAATGACCCACTAACCTAAACCATTCCCTTTTCATCCATAAACTTATCTACTAACCTCTTAAACGCCATCTAACTTGGCGCATCTACAACTGCAGCAAGCAGGGCATTCCACACCCTTACCACCCTCTGGGTAAAGAACCTACCTCTGACATCCGTCCGATAACTACCACCCCTTAATTTAAAGCTATGTCGCCTCGTGCTAGCTTTCTCCATCCTAGGAAAAAGGCTATCACTGTCCACCCTATCTAAACCTCTAATCATCTTATATGTTTAAATAACATAGAACATAGAACACTACAGCACAAACAGGCCCTTCGGCCCACAAGTTGTGCCGAACACATCAAAACCTACCCAGCCATAGACCTATCTATAACCCCCAATCCCATTGGATCCCATATACTCATCCAGAAGTCTTTTAAAAGACCCCAGCGAGTTCGCCTCGACCACCACCGACGGCAGCCGTTTCCATTCACTCACCACCCTCTGAGTGAAAAACTTTCCCCTAGCATCTCCTCTGTACTTGCTTCCCTGCACCTTAAATCTGTGCCCTCTCGTCGCGACCATTTCGGCCCTGGGAAATAGTCTCTGAGAGTCCACCCTATCTATTATAGAACATAGAACATAGAACATAGAACATACAGCACAGAACAGCCCTTCGGCCTTCGATGTTGTGCCGACCAATATAAAAAGCAATGCCCCTCCAAACTAAACCATTCCCTTCTCTTCCATATACTTATCAACTAACCTCTTAAACGCCACCAAACTTGGCGCATCTACAACTGCTGCAGGCAGGGAATTCCACTCCTGAATCACTCTTTGGGTAAAGAACCTCCTCTGATATCCGTCCATAACTATCACCCCTTAATTTAAAGCTGTGTCCCCTCGTGCTAGCTTTTTCCATCCTAGGAAAAAGGCTATCACTGTCCACCCTATCTAAACCTCTAATCATCTTATATGTTTCAATTAGGTCCCCTCTTAGCCGCCTCCTTTCTAACGAAAACAACCTCAAATCCTCAGCCTCCTCTAAGGACCTGCCCTCCATACCAGGCAACATCCTGGTAAACCTCCTCTGTACCCTCTCCAATGCCTCCACATCTTTCTTATAATGTGGGGGACCAGAACTGCACACAATACTCCAAGTGCGGCCGCCTAGAGTTTTTTACAGTTGCAACTGATGCTGCGGCTCCTAAATCAATCCCTCTACCAATAAAAGCTGAGACTCCATATGCCTTCTTACAACTTTATCCACTTGACTGCCCTCTCAACATCTTGTAAACCTCTATCAGGTCGCCTCTCAACCTTCGTCTCTCCAGGGAGAACAGTCCCAGCTCCCTCAACCTGTCTTCATAAGGCATGCCTCCCAATCCAGGCAACATCCTTGTAAATCTCCTCTGCACCCTTTCAATAGCTTCCACGTCCTTCCTATAGTGAGGCGACCAGAACTGCGCACAGTACTCCAAGTGTGGTCTGACAAGGGTCCTATAAAGCTGCAGCATTACCTCCTGACTCCTGAACTCAATCCCTCGATGAATGAAGGCCAGTACACCGTAAGCTTTCTTAACCAAATCCTCCACCTGGGAGGCCGATTTGAGAGTCTTATGGACCCGAACCCCAAGATCCCTCTGCTCTTCCACACAGCTAAGACTCCTACCTTTGATAGTGTACTCATTCATCCCGTTGGATCTGCCAAAATGGACCACAACACATTTATCCGCGTTGAAGTCCATCTGCCACTTCTCCGCCCAGTCTTGCATCCTGTCGATGTCATGCTGCAACTTCTGACATCCCTCCAGACCATCCACAACACCACCGACCTTCGTGTCATCGGCGAACTTACTCACCCATCCTCCACTTCCTCATCCAGGTCATTTATGAAAATGACAAACAGCAAGGGTCCTAGAACAGATCCCTGGGGCACTCCACTGGTGACCGACCTCCATGCAGAAAAAGAGCCATCCACAACCACCCTCTGCCTTCTGCAGGCAAGCCAGGTCTGGATCCACAAGGCCAAAGCCCCTTGGATCCCATGGCCTCTCACCTTCTCAAGAAGTCTTGCATGTGGGACCTTGCCAAATGCCTTGCTGAAGTCCATGTATACCACGTCCACTGCTCTTCCTTCGTCAATGTGTTCAGTCACATTTTCGAAGAACTCAATTAAGCTTGTAAGGCACAACCTGCCTTTTACAAAACCATGCTGACTATTTCTAATAAACCTAAACTTCTCCAAATGCTCGTAAATCTTGTCCCTCAGAAGCCTCTCCATCAGCTTACCAACCACTGAGGTCAGACTCACCGGTCGGTAATTTCCAGGACTATCCCTGTCCCCTTTCTTGAAAATAGGGACCACATCCGCAATCCTCCAATCCTCTGGAACCTCTCCCGTCTCCATCAACAACGCAAAGATCATCGCCAGGGGCTCTGCAATGACATCCCTCACCTCCCACAATAACCTGGGGTACATCCCATCTGGTCCCGGAGCCTTGTCTATCTTGATAGCATTTAAAAGTTCTAACACATCCGCTTCCTTAATATCTACATACTCAATCTTTTCAGTCTGCCACAAACTTGTAGTGCATCCTCCCAGATCACTTTCCACCATGAATACTGAGGCAAAGTACTCATTAAGCACCTCTGCCATTTCTTCCGGTTCCATACAGACTTTCCCCCCTTCACCTTTTATAGGTCCTATCCCTTCTCTTCTCATCCTTTTACTTTTCACATATTTGTAGAAGGCCTTGGGATTCTCCTTAATCCTACCAGCCAGGCCTTCTCATGACCCCTTCTGGCTCTCCTAATTTCCTTTTTAAGCTCTCTTCTATAAGCCTTATACTTCTCTAGATCCCCAACATCTCCTAGCTCTTTGAACCTTTTGTACACCTTTCTTTTCTTCCTGACTAAGTTCACCACAGCCTTCGTGCGCCACGGTTCCCGCGTCTTACCAAAACCTCCTTGTCTCACCGGAACGTTGTCGTGCCGAGCTCCAGACAAGCATTCCTTGAATATCTGCCACCTTCCTTCTGTGCTTTTCCCCAAGAACACCTCCTTCCAGTTTATTCGTCCCAACATCTGCCTGATGTCTTCATATTTCCCCTTATTCCAGACAAACACCTTCCTAGCCTGCCTGATCCTATCCTTTTCCAATGCAAGGGTGAAGGAGATAGAATTATGATCTCCATCCCCAAGATGCTCTCCTACCGAGAGATCCATCACCTGTCCTGGTTCATTAGCTAGTACCAGGTCCAGTACAGCCTCTCCTCTCGTAGGCTTGTCCACGTGCTGTGTCAGGAAACCCTCCTGAACACACCTAACAAACTCCTCCCCATCCAAACCCCTTACCCTTGGGATATTCCAGTCGATGTTTGGGAAATTGAAGTCTCCCATCACAACAACTCTGTTATTTCTACATCTCTCCAGTATCTGTTTCCCTATCTGCACCTCAACTTCCCTGTCGCTATTGGGCGGCCTATAGAATACACCCAGCAACGTCACCGACCCTTTGATATTCCTAACTTCCACCAACAGAGACTCCGTAGACATTCCCTCCTTGGTATCCACCTTCTCTGCAGCCATGACACTGTCCCTGATCAACAGTGCCACTCCACCACCTCTTTTGCCTCCCTCCCTGTCCTTCCTGAAGGTCTCCTGTTAGCCGCCTTCTTTCTAACGAAAACAACCTCAAATCCCTCAGCCTCTCCTCATAAGACCTGCCCTCCATACCAGGCAACATCCTGGTAATGTGGAAAAGTGTGAGGTAATGCACTTTGGCAGGAACAATAAATGTGTAGAGTATAGTGCTAATGGTAGGGCTCTTAATAGTGTTGAGGAACAGAAGGATCTTGGTGTATGTGTCAATAGATCCCTGAAAGTAGGCAGTCAAGTGGATAAAGTTGTTAAGAAGGCTTATGGAGTCTTATTGGTAGGGGGATTGAATTTAGGAGCCGCAGCATCATGTTGCAACTGTACAAAACTCTAGTGCGGCCGCACTTGGAGTATTGTGTGCAGTTCTGGTCCCCACATTATAAGAAAGATGTGGAGGCATTGGAGAGGGTACAGAGGAGGTTTACCAGGATGTTGCCTGGTATGGAGGGCAGGTCCTATGAAGAGAGGTTGAAGGATTTGAGGTTGTTTTCGTTAGAAAGGAGGCGGCTAAGAGGGGATCTTATTGAAGCATATAAGATGATTAGAGGTTTAGATAGGGTGGACAGTGATAGCCTTTTTTCCTAGGATGGAGAAAGCTAGCACGAGGGGACACAGCTTTAAATTAAGGGGTATGAGTTATAGGACGGATATCAGAGGTAGGTTCTTTACTCAAAGAGTGATTAGGGAGTGGAATGCCCTGCCTGCAGCTGTTGTAGATGCGCCAAGTTTGGTGGCGTTTAAGAGGTTAGTTGATAAGTATATGGATGAGAAGGGAATGGTTTAGTTAGGAGGGGCATTGCTTTTTATTTTGGTCGGCACAACATCGAAGGCCGAAGGGCCTGTTCTGTGCTGTATTGTTCTATGTTCTATGTTCTAAACCTCCTCTGTACCCTCTCCAATGCCTCCACATCTTTCTTATAATGTGGGGACCAGAACTGCACACAATACTCCAAGTGCGCCGCACTAGAGTTTTGTACAGTTGCAACATGACGTTGCGGCTCCGAAATTCAATCCCCCTACCAATAAAAGCTAAGACTCCGTATGCCTTCTTAACAACCTTATCGACTTGATTGCCAACTTTCAGGGATCTATGCACATATACACCAAGATCCTCTGTTCATCAACACTATTAAGAGTTCTACCATTAGCCCTATACTCTACACATTTGTTATTCCTGCCAAAGTGAATTACCTCAGGGGTAAGAATTACCTCAGGGGTAAGTTACCTAAGGGGTAAGTTTTTCTGTCAGAGGATGGTGAGTGAATGGAATCGGTTGCTGTCGGTGGTGGTAGAGGCGAACTTGCTGGGGTCTTTTAAGAGACTTCTGGATGAGTACATGGGATTTAATGGGATTGGTAGTTACAGATAGTTATATGGCCTGGTAGGTATAGATATGATCGGCACAACTTGTGGGCCGAAGGGTCTGTCTGTGCTGTAGTGTTCTATGTTCTATGTGCATGTGTGTTTGTGTGCGAGTCTGTGTGTGCGTGTTTGAGTGTGTGCGTGTTTGAGTGTGTGTGTGTGAATGTGTGTGTGTGTGTGTGAATGGGTGCGTGTGAGTGTATATGTGTGAACGTGTGTGTGAATAAATGTGTGTGTATGTGTGAATGAGTGTGTGTGAATATGTATGTGTGTGTAAATAAATGTGTGTGTGAATGAATGTGTGTGTGTGTGTCAATGTGTGTGTGTATACATGAGCATGTGTGAGTATGTATGTCTGTGTGTAACTGTGTGTGTGACTGAGTACGAGCTGAATGTATAAGTGTATATGTCTGAGCATGTGTATTGTGAGAGTGTGTGTTTGTGAATGAGCTTTAATGTGTGTGTAAGTGTATATGTGTGTCTGTGAGAGACTGTGTGGGTATGTATGAGTGTGCATGTATGAGTGTGGGTGGTGTGTGCATGTGTACGTGTGTGTATGTATGTGTGTGTGTGGGGGGGGGCAGGGTTATGGGGGGAGTGGGAGGTTTGGGTGTGACAGAGATGGACAGTGAGAATGCATGTGTGAGTGGCGGAGTGTGTCTCTGAGCCGGTGTGTGTTTGGAGCTCCGTAACATACACTGGCCCCCTCTCACATCCTGCTGTGAACACTAACCCCTGATCCTGCATTCTGACCAATCACCCTGCAATTAGAACTTGTAGAAGCCTCACCTCCTCATTTTCTAGTCGATGAACATTGACGGTGATGAACTTGATGTACTGTCTGGACAGAGTCATCAATTCGATGTAACGAGTCTGCAGATCCACCAACTGAAAAACAAAAGAAGCAATCAGTCCCACTGACCCTCACTGTCCCTCAGTGACCCTCGCCAACCCACAATGACCCTCACTGACTCTGTGACCCTTGCTGACCTTCAGTGACCGTTGCCAACCCTGTGACCTTCACCAACCCTCAGTGACCCTTGCCGACCCTCATGGACCCTGGAGCTAAATCATGATTGGTCAGAAGTGGATTACAGTTGATCTTTAGAGAGCAGTTGGAGTGGTGATTCAGTGAAGAGAGCTGGTAGGTAAGAGGGACTTTTACCTTTTTTCAGAATTATTTTTTTAAACCGGGAGTGTAAAACCCAGTGAGACCTGGGAATTTTTTTTTTGCCTAATAAATTTGAACAGGCAGGGAACCCGAGCCACAACACGTCTAAAATCTCCCACCCTTCCTCCTCTAACCTTAAAAAAAAGGCTTGGAATGACAGCAAGTAAACAATTTTCCTTTTTTTTCCCTTATTCCTCTAATCTAAGGGGGTGAGGAAAATCAGGCAAGATCTTTTTTATCTAGAAGGAATGGCAGTGAAAGCAGTGCAATGTTCCTCCTGCACGATGTTTGAGGTGAGGGATGCCTTTAGTGTCCCTGCTGATCTCACTGTGGGAAATGCACCCATCTCCAGCTCCTTAAAAACCGTATTAGGGAACTGGAGCTGGAACTGGATGAACTTTGGATCATTCAAGGCAGAGGTGATCATTGATAAAAGCTTCAGGGATTTGGAGAGTCCAAAAAATGAAAATAGGTGGGTGACAGTAAGAGGGGCTGGGAAGAAGCAACTAGTGCGGGGATCCCCTATTGTGTTCCCCTCACCAACAAGTATTCCAGTAATAAGCCAGGGTGACCAGATCTCCAGCACTGAGTCTGTCCCTGTGCCTCAGAAGGGAAGGGAGAAGAGCAGCAGAGCAATAGTTATTGGGGACGCGACGGTTAGAGGGACAGATAAGAAGTTCTGTGGCAGCAAAAGAGACTCATGGGTGGTATGTTGCCTCCCAGGTGCAAGAGTCCATGATGTCTCGGATCGTGTTTTCAAGGTCTTTAAACGGGAGGAAGATCAGTCGCAGGTCATGGTGCATATTGGTACCAATGATATAGGTAGAAAGAGGGATGGGGATTTAAAACAGGAATTTAGGGAGCCAGGATGGAAACTGAAAGCTAGGACAAAGCATGTTGTTATCTCTGGTTTGTTGCCAATGGCACGTGCCAGTGAGTTGAGGAACAGGGAGAGAGTGCAGGTTAACATGTGGCTGCAGGGATGGTGTAGGAGAGAGGGTTACATTTACATGGATAATTGGAGCACATTCTGGGGAAGCTGGGACCTATACAAACAGGATGGTTTGCACCTGAACCAGAGGGGCACTAATATCCTGGGAAGGAAATTTGCTCCAGCTCTTCAGAGAGGTTTAAACTAATTTGTAAAGGGACGGGAAAATGAGGTGTAGTCCAAAAGCCAGTGTTGAGGATCGTGAGGTACCAAGGTCGCAGGAATGTACAGGCAGACAGGATGGTGGGTTGAAGTGTATCTACTTCAATGCAAGAAGCATCAGGAATAAGTTAGATGAACTTGGAGCGTGGATTGGTACTCGGGACTATGATGTTGTGACCATTACTGAGACGTGGTTAGAACAGGGACAGGAATGATTGCTGGCAGTTCTGGGTATAGATATTTCAGTAAGAGTAGGGAAGGCGATAAACAAGGTGGAGGAGTTGCATTGTTAATCAAGGACAGTTTAAAGGCTGCTGAAAAGCATTTCGAAGGTGATCAGCCTACTGAGATAATATAGGCTGAAGTTAGAAATAGGAAAGAGTCAGGCATGTTGTTAGGAGTTGTCTATAGGCCCCCAAATACTAATAGAGATGTGGAGGAGGAAATGACAAAGCAGATTATGGATAGGTGTGGAAGTCACAGGGTAGTTATCATGGGTGACTTTAACTTTCCAAATATTGATTGGAACCTTTATAGACTGAATAGTTCGGATGGGGCAGTTTTTATGCAGTGTGTGCAGGAGAGTTTCCTGACACAATATGTCGATAAGCCATCAAGAATTGGGGCCACACTGGACTTGATACTGGGTAATGAACCGAGCAAAGTGTTAGATTTGTTTGTGGGAGAGCACTTTGGAGATAGTGTCTTTCATCATTGTAATGGAGAGGGGTAGGGTCACACGGCAGGGCAAGGTTTATAATTGGGGCAGGGGTAATTATGATGCAATTATGCAAGAATTAGGGAGCATAAAATGAACATAGAATATAGAACATTACAGTACAGTACTGGCCCTTTGGCCCTCAATGTTGCGCTGACCAGTGGAACCAATCTAATGACCCTCTAACCTCAACTATTCCAATGCTATCCATATGCCCATCCACTGACCATTTGAACACCCTAAAATTGGCGAGTCCACAATTGCTGCAGGCAGGGCATTCCACGCCCTTACCACCCTCTGGGTAAAGAACCTGCCTCTGATATCCGTCCTATAACTCATACCCCTTAATTTAAAGCTGTGTCCCCTCGTGCTAGCTTTCTCCATCCTAGGAAAAAGGCTATCATTGTCCACACTATCTAAACCTCTAATCATCTTATATGCTTCAATAAGATCCCCTCTTAGCCTCCTCCTTTCTAACGAAAACAACCTCAAATCCCTCAGCCTCTCTTCATAAGACCTGCCCTCCATTCCAGGCAACATCCTGGTAAACCTCCTCTGTACCCTCTCCAATGCCTCCACATCTTTCTTATAATGTGGGGACCAGAACTGTACACAATACTCCAAGTGCGGCCACTAGAGTTTTGTACAGTTGCAACGTGACGTTGCGGCTCCGAAATTCAATCCCCCTACCAATAAAAGCCAAAGGTATGGGCGCAAATGAAAAGTGGAGCCTTTTCGAGGAACAAGTACTGCGTGTCCTTGATAGATAAGTCCCTATCAGGCAGGGAGGAAATGGCCGAGTGAGGGAACCATGGTTCACAAAGGAGGATGAATGTCTTGTCAAGAGGAAAAAGGAAGTGATGTAAGGATGAAGAAACAAGGTTCAGTTGGGTCACTAGAGGGTTACAGGGTAGCTAGGGATGAGTTAAAGAAAGGCATGGAGAGCTAGGAGGGGGCATGAGAAGTCCTTGGCGGGTCAGATGAAGGAAAACCCCAAGGCTTTTTACTCTTATATGAGAGATAAAAGAATGACCAGGATGAGATTAGGGCTGGTCAAGGAAAGTAGTGGAAACTTGTGCATGGAGTCAGAAGAGATCGGGGAGGTGATGAATGAATACTTTTCTTCAGTGTTCACTAAAGAGAGGGGCCATGTTTTTGAGGATGAGAGTGTGATACAGGCTGATAAGATAGAACATAGAACATAGAACATTACAGCGCAGTACAGGCCCTTCGGCCCTCAATGTTGCGCCGGCCAGCGGACCCTCTAACCTAAACTATTCCAATATCATCCATATGCCTATCTACTGACCATTTGAATGCCCCCAAAGTAGGCGAGTCCACAACTGCTGCAGGCAGGGCATTCCACACTCTCACCACCCTCTGTGTAAAGAACCTGCGTCTGACATCCGTCCTAAAACTACCACCTCTTAATTTAAAGTTATGTCCCCTCGTGTTGGTCATCACCATCCGAGGAAAAAGGCTCTCACTATTTAGAAAGAAATGAATTGATTAGGGATAGTCAGCATGGATTTGTGAAGGAAAGGTCTTGCCTCACAAACCTTATTGAGTTTTTTGAAAAGGTGACTAAAGAGGTAGATAAGGGTAAGGCAGTTGATGTAGTGTATATGGATTTTAGCAAAGCGTTTGATAAGGTTCCCATGGTAGGCTACTGCAGAAAGTGCAGATGCATGGGATTGAAGGTGATTTAGCAGTTTGGATTAGGAATTGGCTAGCTGATAGAAGACAGAGGGTGGTGGTTGATGGGATATATTCAACCTGGAGTTTAGTTACAAGTGGTGTACCTCAGGGATCTGTTTTGGGGCCACTGTTGTTTGTTATTTTTATAAATGACCTGGATGAGGGTGTAGAGGGATGGGTTAGTAAATTTGCTGACGACACCAAAGTCGGAGGAGTTGTAGACAGTGAGGATGGACGTTACAGTTTGCAGAGGGACATAGATAAATTGCAGAGCTGGGCCGAGAAGTGGCAAATGGAGTTTAATGTGGAAAAGTGTGAGGTGATTCACTTTGGTAAGAGTAATATGTGTGCAGAATATAGGGCTAATGGTAGGACTCTTAGTAGTGTAGATGAGCAGAGAGATCTTGGTGTACAGGTGCATAGATCTCTGAAAGTTGGTACTCAAGTTGATAAGGTTGTTAAGAAGGCGTATAGTGTGTTAGCATTTATTGGTAGAGGGATTGAATTTTGGAGCCGAGATGTTATGTTGCAACTGTACAAAACTCTGGTGCGACCACCCTTGGAGTATTGTGTACAGTTTTGGTTGCCACATTGTAAGAAAGACGTGGAGGCATTGGAAAGGGTGCAGAGGAGGTTTAGCAGGATGCCATCTGGTACGATGGGTAGGTCTTATGAGGAAAGGCTACGGGACTTGAAGTTATTTTCACTAGAGAGAAGGCTAAGAGGTGACTTAATTGAGACATATATGATGATGAGGGTTAGATAGGGTGGATAGTGAGAGCCTTTTTCTTCGGATGGAGATGGATAACATGAGGGGACATAGCTTTAAATTAAGGGGTGGTAGTTATAGGACAGATGCTAGAGATGGGTTCTTTACTCAGAGGGTAGTAAGGGCGTGGAATGCCCTGCCTGCAGCAGTTGTGGACTCATCAAGTTTAAGGGTGTTCAAATGGTCAGTGGATAGGCATATGGATAGCATTGGAATAGTTTAGGATAGAGGGTCATAAAATTGGTTCCATTGGTCGGCGCAACATTGAGGGCCGAAGGGCCTGTACTGCACTGTAATGTTCTATGTTCTAGGTAACTAAATGTGTGGACAAAGATAGAGCAATTGATGTCATATACATGGATTTTAGTAAGGTGTTTGATAAGGTTCTCCATGGTAGGCTCATGAAGGTAAGGAAGTGTGGGATAGAAGGAAATTTGGCCAATTGGATAAGTAACTGGCTGTCTCATCTCATAGAAGACAGAGTGGTGGTGAAGGAAAATTTTCAGATTGGGGGCCAGTTACCAGCAGTATACCACAGGGATCAGTGCTGGGTCCTCTGCTTTTTGTGATTTTTATCAATGACTTGGAAGAGGGGGCTGAAGGGTGGGTTAGTAAATTTGCTGATGACACCAAGATTGGTGGAGTCGTGGATGAGGGGGACGGCTCTTGCAGGCTGCAAAGAGACATTGATAGAATGCAGAGCTGGGCCGAAAAGTGGCAGGTGGAGTTTAACCCTGATGGGATAGGCATGAAGCTGGGGGCAGTAGTTATAGCTGGGGGAAGGGTAATTATGAGGCCATCAGGAGAGAATTAGGGTGCATAGATTGGACTAGGGAACTACAGGGAATGGGAACATCTGGAATGTGGTGCTTATTCAAGGAGCAGCTGCTGCGAGTCCTTGATAAGTATGTCCCTGTCAGGCAGGGAGGAAATGGTCGAGTAAGAGAGCCTTGGTGTACAAAAAAAGTTGATTTGCTGGTTAAGAAGGAAAAGGAGGCTTATGTCAGGATGAGGCTTGAAGGCTCAGTTAGTGCAATGGATAGCTATAGATTAGCCAGGAAGGAGGTAAAAAGTGAGTTGAGGAGAGCTAAGAGGGGACACGAGAAGATGTTGCTGATAGGATTAAGGAGAATCCTAAAGCTTTCTTTCGATATGTTAAGAATAGAAGATTGGTTAGGGCAAGATTAGGGCCAGTCATAGACAGCAGTGGGAATTTGTGCGTGGAGCCTGAAGAGATTGGTGAGGCACTGAATAAATATTTCTCTTCGGTATTCACGCAGAGTGCTGGAAATGTAGCTATGGAGAACACTGAGGTACAGGGTTGCAAATTGGGAAGTATTGTAGTAGATAGGGAGGATGTGCGAGAAATTCTCGAGGGTTTGAAGTTGGATAAGTCCCCTGGGCCGGACGGGATTTACCCTAGGATTCTCTGGGAGGCAAGAGAGGAGATTGCATAGCCTCTGGCTCTGATCTTTAGGCCGTCGTTGGTTACGGGTGTGGTTCCGGAGGACTGGAGGATAGCGAATGTGGTCCCATTGTTTAAGAAGGGGAAGAGAGACCTTCCAGGGAATTATAGGCCAGTGAGTCTTAACTTCTGTTGTGGGCAAGGTATTGGAGAGAATTATTAGGGATAGGATTTATAGTTATTTAGAGAGAAATGAATTGATTGGGGATAGTCAGCATGGTTTCGTGAAAGGTAGGTCATGCCTTACTAACCTCATTGAGTTTTTTGAGAAAGTGACCAGAGAGGTGGATGGGGTAAGGCGGTTGATGTAGTATATATGGACTTTAGTAAGGCGTTTGATAAGGTGGCCCATGGAAGACTTCTGCAGAAAATGCAGATGTATGGGATAGAGGGTGATTTAGCGAATTGGGTTAGGAATTGGCTAGCAGATAGAAGACAGAGGGTGGTGGTTGATGGGAGATATTCATCGTGGAGTTCGGTTACAAGTGGTGTGCCTCAGGGGGCTGTTTTGGGGCCCCTGCTGTTTGTAATTTTTATAAATGATCTGGATGAGGGTATTGAAGGATGGATTAGTAAATTTGCGGATGACACTAAAGTCGGTGAGTGGTAGATAGTGAAGAGGGGTGTTATAGTTTGCAGAGAGACTTGGACAAGTTGCAGAGCTGGGCCTAGAGGTGGCAAATGGAGTTTAATGTGGAAAAGTGTGAGGTAATGCACTTTGGCAGGAATAATAAATGTGTAGAGTATAGGCTAATGGTAGGATTCTTAATAGTGTTGATGAACAGAGGGATCTTGGTGTATATGTGCATAGATCCCTGAAAGTAGGCAGTCAAGTCGATAAGGTTGTTAAGAAGGCATATGGAGTCTTAGTTTTTATTGGTAGGGGGATTGAATTTCGGAGCCGCAACGTCATGTTGCAACTGTACAAAACTCTAGTGCGGCCGCACTTGGAGTATTGTGTGCAGTTCTGGTCCCACAGTATAAGAAAGATGTGGAGGCATTGGAGAGGGTACAGAGGAGGTTTACCAGGATGTTGCCTGGTATGGAGGGCAGGTCCTATGAGGAGAGGTTGAAGGATTTGAGGTTGTTTTCGTTAGAAAGGAGGCGGCTAAGAGGGATCTTATTGAAGCATATAAGATGATTAGAGGTTTAGATAGGGTGGACAGTGATAGCCTTTTTCCTAGGATGGAGAATGCTAGCACGAGGGGGCACAGCTTTAAATTAAGGGGTATGAGTTATAGGACGGATATCAGAGGTAGGTTCTTTACTCAAAGAGTGATTAGGAGTGGAATGCCCTGCCTGCAGCTGTTGTAGATGCGCCAAGTTTGGTGGCGTTTAAGAGGTTAATTGATAAGTATATGGAAGAGAAGGGAATGGTTTAGTTTGGAGGGCATTGCTTTTTATTTTGGTCGGCACAACATCGAAGGCCGAAGGGCCTGTTCTGTGCTGTATTGTTCTATGTTCTATGTTCTAGTACGAGGTGATTCATTTTGGTAGGACAAACTTGATTGCAGATTACAGGGTCAACGGCAGGGTTCTAAGGAATGTGGAGGAACAGAGAGATCTTGGGGTTCATATCCACAGATCTCCAAAGGTTGCCACTCAAGTGGAGAGGGTCATGAAGAAGGCGTGTATTAACGTTTATTAATGGGGGGGTTTGAGTTTAAGAGCCGTGGGGTTATGCTGCATCTGTACAGGACCTTGCTGAGATTACATTTGGAATATTGTGTGCAGTTCTGGTCACCTCACTATAAGAAGGATGTGGAGGCAATGGAGAGAGTGCAGAGGAGATTTACCAGGATGCTGCCTGGTTTGGAGGATAGGCCTTATGAGGAAAGATTCAGGGAGCTGGGGCTTTTCTCTTTACATCAAAGGAGGATGAAAGGCGACTTAATAGAAGTTTGTAAGATGATGAGGAGGACAGATAGAGTGGATATTACTGGATGATTGGATAGGCACAAAGAGCACTCTAGAATGATAGTGAGTGATAGAACGGTAGCTTGATCCTGGATTTGGACATAGCTCAGCACAACGAGGGCGAAGGGCCTGTACTGTGCTGTATTGTTCTATTGTTCTACCAGTGCATATTCCCTACTGCACAGAATAACACAGAGCTCCTACTGGATCGAAATCACTGATTGGCTCATTGATCCCTCAGTACAATTGGCTGCTCAGTCAGAATGGAGAGCAGTGGCAGTTGCTGATTGGTCAGATGTGCCTGGGCGCTGTAACATTGACACTGCTCCTTACCTCTTGGATGATTGTATCAGAGGCAGAAATTACTTTCTGTTTCTTCACAGGAGACAGAACAGGTTCCATCTGAGCCTTATAGGTAACTAACTGAAGTTCATAGTCCTATGAAAACATAACATCCCAGGGTTAATATCTGTGCAGCTGAACACAAACAGCTGCTCAACTCAAAATCTAGATGTGAACAAGTGCGTGAACGAGTGCGTGAGCGCGTGCGTGAACGAGTGCGTGAACGAGTGCGTGAACGAGTGCGGGAGCAAGTGCGTGAATGAGTGCGTGAACGAGTGCGTGAACGAGTGCGTGAACGAGCCGTGAACGAGTGCGTGAACGAGTGCGGGAGCGAGGGCGTGAACGAGTGTGTGAACGAGTGTGTGAAGGTGCTTGGTCAGTAACTGTACTGTTTTTTTTGTGTTATCTTTATTTTGTTACCTTGATGGCATCAATATACTGTTTCGCAAATTTCTCACATTCATCCACCTTGTCTCGATTCTTCTCAACTTCCTGCAACACTTTCTGTAAAACCACAAAATAGATGAATTAGCAGAGCAATCAGGGGAAGGATGAAAGGGAAGTGGGAGGGAAAGGTGGGGGGAAGCAAAACTGAACGTGAGGGAAAGGGGGATGGTGGCAGGGGGAGGAAGAGGGAGAGAAGAAACAGTGGGGAGAAGAGACAAAATCTCCACCACAATCTGTTTTCGCCACACTCTCAGACAGTGCATTCCAGATACTAACCACTCGCTGTGTGAATCTGTCTCCACCACACTCTCGTACAGTGTTTTCCAGATCCGAACCACTCACTGTGTGAATCTGTCTCCACCACACTCTCAGGCAGTGCATTCCAGATCCTAACCACTTGCTGTGTGAACATATCTTCAAAAGAGGAATGTGATAGTGATAATGGGCACTTCGGGATAGATACTGTTCTCGGCAGCTCCAAAGCTTGTGTTCCTGCTCAGTACCAGGATTGGGACAGCTCTGCATGGCTGGAAAGCAAGTTGGAATTGGAGGAGGAGGAGCAAGAATTAGCTGTCACTGATGGGCTGTACTTCAACTGGACTGGGATCAGTGATTAGGTCATTTTTATAACTAGTACTGTGGATAGGGATTTAGTGTAAGAGGGGGAGGGTTCAGGTAAAGAACAAAGAAAATTACAGCACAGAAACAGGTTCTTCAGCCCTCCAAACCTGCATTGACCGTGCTGCCCGACTGAATTAAAACCCCCTATCCTTCCGGGGACCATATCCCTCTATTCCCATCCTATTCATGTATTTGTCAAGACCACCCCTTAAAAGTCACTATCGTATCCACTTCCAGCACCACCCCCCGCAGCAAGTTCCAGGCACCCACCACTTTGTGTAAAAAATCTGCCTCGAACATCTCCTTTAAACATTGCCCCTCGCACCTTAAACCTGTGCCCCCTAGTAATTGACTCTTCCACCCTGGGAAAAAGCTTCTGACTATCCAGAAGACTTAGAAACCCAAAGAGAAAGGTTGATGTATTGGAACAATGTAGTGATCTGGATAAAGGCAAACAGAGTGGAACAGAAAGGGAGAGAGAGTTTAATAGGAATTGTATAATAGTGAATGAATCTATTGCTCAGAGTAAAACATTGAAATTAGAGTCAATAGCATGTAATTCTACTGAGTTGTTTGAAGAATAAACTTGTTGAAGGTGAAAGACAAGTTTTTGTCTTATTCCTGCACCAAATATTATCACCACAATGAACATCAGTAAGGGTGGAAATGAAGAATAGCATGTGTCAGCAAACACTGAGAATCATTTATAGTACATGTTGTCCCTTAGAAACAGAGGCAAGAGAAATTATCATTGGGGAATGAGGAAATAGCAAAGAAATTGAGCAAATATTTTGTGCTGTCTTCACAGTGGGAGACACAACTATTACAGCAAAAATAGATGGTAAACAAGGGGCTAAACAGAGGAGGAAGATTAAAAGATTGAGTATGTAGATATTAAGGAAGCGGATGTGTTAGAACTTTTAAATGCTATCAAGATAGACAAGGCTCCGGGACCAGATGGGATGTACCCCAGGTTATTGTGGGAGGTGAGGGATGTCATTGCAGAGCCCCTGGCGATGATCTTTGCGTCGTCGATGGAGACGGGAGAGGTTCCGGAGGATTGGAGGATTGCGGATGTGGTCCCTATTTTCAAGAAAGGGAACAGGGATAGTCCTGGAAATTACCGACCGGTGAGTCTGACCTCAGTGGTTGGTAAGCTGATGGAGAGGCTTCTGAGGGACAAGATTTACGAGCATTTGGAGAAGTTTAGGTTGATTAGAAATAGTCAGCATGGTTTTGTAAAAGGCAGGTCGTGCCTTACAAGCTTAATTGAGTTCTTCGAAAATGTGACTGAACACATTGACGAAGGAAGAGCAGTGGACGTGGTGTACATGGACTTCAGCAAGGCATTTGACAAGGTCCCACATGCAAGACTTCTTGAGAAGGTGAGAGGCCATGGGATCCAAGGGGCTTTGGCCTTGTGGATCCAGAACTGGCTTGCCTGCAGAAGGCAGAGGGTGGTTGTGGATGGCTCTTTTTCTGCATGGAGGTCGGTCACCAGTGGAGTGCCCCAGGGATCTGTTCTAGGACCCTTGCTGTTTGTCATTTTCATAAATGACCTGGATGAGGAAGTGGAGGGATGGGTGAGTAAGTTCGCCGATGACACGAAGGTCGGTGGTGTTGTGGATGGTCTGGAGGGATGTCAGAAGTTGCAGCATGACATCGACAGGATGCAAGACTGGGCGGAGAAGTGGCAGATGGACTTCAACGCGGATAAATGTGTTGTGGTCCATTTTGGCAGATCCAACGGGATGAATGAGTACACTATCAAAGGTAGGAGTCTTAGCTGTGTGGAAGAGCAGAGGGATCTTGGGGTTCGGGTCCATAAGACTCTCAAATCGGCCTCCCGGGTGGAGGATGTGGTTAAGAAAGCTTACGGTGTACTGGCCTTCATTCATCGAGGGATTGAGTTCAGGAGTCAGGAGGTAATGCTGCAGCTTTATAGGACCCTTGTCAGACCACACTTGGAGTACTGTGCGCAGTTCTGGTCGCCTCACTATAGGAAGGACGTGGAAGCTATTGAAAGGGTGCAGAGGAGATTTACAAGGATGTTGCCTGGATTGGGAGGCATGCCTTATGAAGACAGGTTGAGGGAGCTGGGACTGTTCTCCCTGGAGAGACGAAGGTTGAGAGGCGACCTGATAGAGGTTTACAAGATGTTGAGAGGAATAGATAGGGTGGACTCTCAGAGACTATTTCCCAGGGCTGAAATGGTCGCGACGAGAGGGCACAGATTTAAGGTGCAGGGAAGCAAGTACAGAGGGGATGCTAGGGGAAAGTTTTTCACTCAGAGGGTGGTGAGTGAATGGAATCGGCTGCCATCGGTGGTGGTCGAGGCGAACTCGCTGGGGTCTTTTAAAAGACTTCTGGATGAGTATATGGGATCCAGTGGGATTGGGGGTTATAGATAGGTCTATGGCTGGGTAGGTTTTGATGTGTTCGGCACAACTTGTAGGCCGAAGGGCCTGTTTGTGCTGTAGTGTTCTATGTTCTAAATATAAGATTAAATCAGGAGAGAAAATGTATTGATGAAGTTTTGAGACTAAATTCCAAAAAATCCCCAGGACTCTTGGCCTACACCTAGAGTGTGCAGATGCCAATGAAGCAGTCCATACTAAGGAGCCTGAGATTCCAAAAGCTAGTGCCAAATAAACCTGTTGGACTTTAACCTAGTGTTGTGAGACTTCTTACTGTGCTATATCCAGAGTTCCAGCAGCTCTGATCTTTCAAAAATTCCTGAGATTCAGAATGGTCCTTTTTACTGAAAGTTGGCAGATGTTACAACACTTTTCATGAAAAGAGGTGGAGAAAAAACACTGAATAGTTTGTCTAATGTCAGTTGTTGGGAAAATGCTGGAATCTGTTTGACAGCAAGTCTTAACAAGGCAATTACAAAAAGTCAATCTAGCTTTCCAAAACGGAAATCTTGTTGAACAAATTTATTATTTTTCTGAGGGTGTAACTCATTGGATAGATAAAGGGGAACCAGTAGATCTAGAATACCTAGTATACTTGAAGCTCAATATCAATCTTGATCAATGTCCCCAGTGGTGGCGGAATGCAGAACTAGGGGTTATAGTTTGAGGATAAGGGGTAAACCTTTTAGAACTGAGGTGGGGAGAAATTTCTTCACCCAGGGGGTGGTGAATGTGTAGAATTCACTCCCACTGAATGTAGTTGAGGCCAAAACATTCTCTGATTTCAGGAAGAAATTAGATTTCGCTCTTGGGTCTATAGGGATCAAGGGATATGGGAAGAGGGGATCAGGATATTGAATCTGATGATCAAAATGAATGGTGAAGTAGGCTCAAAGGGCTGAATGTCTACTGCTGCTTCTAGTTTGTATGAATTGAAGAGCACGTTCATATTTTTCTACTCCTATTCCTGTTTCCTTCTTTCCTGGGTCCCTCCCCACTCAATTCCCCATGTTGTAGGCTTGCCTCTCTCCAGGGTCAGCTCTGGGTTCACTCTTCCCTAGTGCCCCATCCTCTGCCAAGTACCTTCTCTTGCTGCAGCTGTTCCTTCAGGCTTCTGCTGTCTCTGACTGGTCTGGCCTGGATCTTCTCCTGACGCTCCTTGGTCTCCTGAATCCACTGGATCAGCCAATCACGAGCCTCCTGGTAATAGCTGAGCTGTCGACCAAGCTGTTCCAACTCTCGGGAGCGGATGTCAATCTGTGCCTGGATCCCTTGCCAGTGTTCCAGAAGTTGCTGCACACACTCACGGTAGCGATCTAAATCCACATCTCGCTCACTGTGACTGTGGATCATCTGTTCATTCACCAGCTTGGCTTTGCTCAGTTCACTCTCCAGATTATCAAAGAGGGGTCGGTTACCTTCAACCTCTCCACGCATCGCCTAAACAGAAAAGAACAAATCAATCAGCTAACCATTGACAAAACCACAATGAGGGCCAGCATCAAGATACAGGACATTGTCTGGATGGATTTTATCAAGACGGTTTGACAAGGTGCCATGTAAAGGCTCGTTAACAAAATGGAGATTCATGCAATAGGAGAATCAATAAAGAACAAAGTGCAGCACAGGAACAGGGCCTTCAGCCCTTCCAGCCTGTGCCAATAATGATGCCCCACTGAATTAAAAAATACTTTCTGTCCTTACTCGGTCCGTATCCCTCTATTCCCTCCCTATTCATGTATCCATCCAGATGCCTCTTAAATGTTGCTAATGTTCCTGCTTCCACCACCTCCTCTGTCAGCGCGTTTCAGGCACCCACCCATCACTCTGTATGAAAACCTCCCCCCGCACATCTCTCTTAAACTACCCACTCTCACCTTGAACCTGTGTCTCCTGTGTAACTGACACTTACATCTGAAGAAAAAGCTTTTGACTATCTGCCCTGAATGTGCCTCTCATACTTTTGTAGACCTCTATCAGGTCTCCCCTCAGCCTCCATCTTTCCAGTGAAAACAATCCCAGTTTATTCAACCTCTTCTCACAGCCTCGAGACCAGGCAACATCCTGGTGAATCTTCTTTGCACTCTCTCCAAAGCTTCCACATCCTGGAGATGTGGTAACCAGAACTGCACACAATATTGCAATATAATTTCCCAACTCCTGTACTCAGTGTCCCGGCTGATGAAGATAAGCATGCCGTATACCTTTTTAATCTGTACCTTGGCCACCTGTATTGTCACTTTTAGTGAACCATGGATCTGTACGCCTAGATCCCTCTGTATAGAACATAGAACACTACAGCACAAACAGGCCCTTCGGCCCACAAGCTGTGCCGATCATATCAGTACCTAGCAGGCCATAGAACTATCTGTAACTCCCAATCCCATTAAATCCCATGTACTCATCCAGAAGTCTCTAAAAAGACCCCAGCGAGTTCGCCTCTACCACCACCGATGGCAACCAATTCCATTCACTCACCATCCTCTGAGTGAAAAACTTACCTCTAACATCTCCTCTGTACTTATTCCCCAGCACCTTAAACTTGTGTCCTCTCGTAGCGACCATTTCAGCCCTGGGAAATAGCCTCTGAGAATCCACTCTATCTATTCCTCTCAACATCGTATAAACCTCCATCAGGTCGCCTCTCAACCTTTGTCTCTCCAGGGAGAAGAGACCTAGCTCTCTCAACCTATCTTCATATGGCGTGCCCCCCAATTCAGGCAACATCCTTGTAAATCTCCTCTGCACCCTCTCAATAGCTTCCACATCCTTCCTATAGTGAGGTGACCAGAACTGCACACAATACTCCAAGTGGGGTCTGACAAGGGTCTTATAAAGTTACAGCATTACCTCCCGACTCCTAAACTCAGTTCCTCTATTAATTAAGGCCAGTACACCACATGCCTTCTTGACCACATTCTCCACTTGCGGGGCAGATTTAGGAGTCCTATAGACACAGACCCCAAGGTCCTTCTGCTCCTCAACACTGCCAAGACTCCTACCCTTGATATTATTACCTTTGAGGTTTAGATAGGGTGGACAGTGACAGCCTTTTTCCTAGGATGGAGAAAGCTAGCACGAGGGGACATAGCTTTAAATTAAGGGGTGGTAGTTATAGGACGGATGTCAGAGGTAGGTTCTTTACCCAGAGGGTGGTAAGGGTATGGAATGCCCTGCCTGCTGCAGTTGTAGATGCGCCAAGTTTGGTGGCGTTTAAGAGGTTAGTAGATAAGTTTATGGATGAAAAGGGAATGGTTTAGGTTAGAGGGTCATTGCTTTTTCTTAATTGGTCGGCGCAACATCGAAGGCCGAAGGGCCTGTTCTGCGCTGTAATGTTCTATGTTCTATTATACTGGTACCCTTGATATTATACTGTTTAAGTTCAGCACACATGAGGATAGAACATAGAACATAGAATGGTCTCAACCGTGATCTCAGATTCATGTCGTACTATCTATAACCCCCATGACTTGCTGGTTTAGCAAAATCTCACTTACTGTACTGTCTGGAGACAATAAACATCTCTTTAACCTGTGCTTAACGCTCTCTCCACTTACAATGTCAGCATTTTAAGACTTGAATAGCAGGTTAGTTGTAAAGATTTGCATTCTGATCAGTAAACTGTCTATGCTGTTATATGCTCTGTCTGAGGTTAGAGCTCTCCATTCACCTGACAAAGGGGCAAACTCTGAAAGCTTATGAGTTTACTATCAAATAAATTGGTTGGGCTTAAACCTGGTGTTATTAGACTTCTTCCTGTGGTTCAAAGAAGACAGAGGGTAGCAGTGGCACGGTGCATTTCTGAATGGAGGGCTGTGACAAGTGGTGTTCCTCAGGAATCAGTGCTGGGATCTTTGAAGGTGATTTAGCAGTTTGAATTAGGAATTGGCTAGCTGATAGAAGACAGAGGGTGGTGGTTGATGGGAAATATTCAACCTGGAGTGCAGTTACAAGTGGCGTACCTCAAGGATCTGTTTTAGGGCCACTGCTGTTTGTCATTTTTATAAATGACCTAGATGAGGGTGTAGAGGGTTGGATTAGTAAATTTGCTGACGATACCAAAGTGGGGGGAGTTGTAGACAGCGAGGATGGATGTTACAGTTTGCAGAGGGACATAGATAGGTTGCAGAGCTGGGCCGTGAGGTGGCAAATGGAATTCAATACGGATAAGTGTGAGGTGATTCACTTTGGTAGGAATAACAGCATATGAAATATAGGGCTAATGGAAGGACCCTTAATAGTGTTGTCGAGCAGAGGGATCTTGGGGTACAAGTACATAGCTCTTTGAAAGTTGGCACCCAGGTTGATAAAGTTGTTAAGAAGGCATACGGTGTGTTGGCTTTTATTGGTAGAGGGATTGAATTTAGGAGCCGTGAGATTATGTTGATTAGGCAGTCAAGTGGATAAAGTTGTTAAGAAGGCATATGGAGTCTCAGCTTTTATTGGTAGGGGGATTGAATTTAGGAGCCGCAGCATCATGTTGCAACTGTACAAAACTCTAGTGCGGCCGCACTTGGAGTATTGTGTGCAGTTCTGGTCGCCACATTATAAGAAAGATGTGGAGGCATTGGAGAGGTACAGAGGAGGTTTACCAGGATGTTGCCTGGTATGGAGGGCAGGTCCTATGAAGAGAGGTTGAAGGATTTGAGTTGTTTTCGTTAGAAAGGAGGCGGCTAAGAGGGGATCTTATTGAAGCATATAAGATGATTAGAGGTTTAGATAGGGTGGACAGTGATAGCCTTTTTCCTAGGATGGAGAAAGCTAGCACGAGGGACACAGCTTTAAATTAAGGGGTATGAGTTATAGGACGGATATCAGAGGTAGGTTCTTTACTCAAAGAGTGATTAGGGAGTGGAATGCCTGCCTGCAGCTGTTGTAGATGCGCCAAGTTTGGTGGCGTTTAAGAGGTTAATTGATAAGTATATGGAAGAGAAGGGAATGGTTTAGTTTGGAGGGGCATTGCTTTTTATTTTCGTCGGCATAACATCGAAGGCCGAAGGGCCTGTTCTGTGCTGTGTTGTTCTATGTTCTATGTTCTAACTGTACAAAACTTTGGTGCGGGCGCACTTGGAGTATTGCATACAGTTCTGGTCGCCGCATTATAAGAAAGATGTGGAAGCATTGGAAAGGGTGCAGAGGAGGTTTACCAGGATGTTGCCTGGTATGGTGGGAAGGCCTTATGAGGAAAGGCTGAGGGACCTGAGGTTATTTTCATTAGAGAGAAGGTTACGTGGTGACCTAATTGAGGCATATAAGATGATCAAGGGATTGGATAGGGTGGATAGTGAGAGCCTTTTTCCTCGGATGGTGATGACCAACACGAGGGGACATAACTTTTAAATTAAGAGGTGGTAGTTATAGGACGGATGTCAGAGGCAGGTTCTTCACACAGAGGGGGGTGAGGGCGTGGAATGCCCTGCCTGCAGCAGTTGTGGACTCGCCTACTTTGGGGGCATTCAAATGTTCGGTGGATAGGCATATGGATGATATTGGAATAGTTTAGGTTAGAGGGTCCACTGGCCGACGCAACATCAAGGGCCGAAGGGCCTGTACTGCGCTGTAATGTTCTATGTTCTTTGCTGTTTGTCATACAGGTAAATGATTTTGAGGAAAATATAACTGGATTGATTAGTAAGTTGCAGATGACGCAAAGGTTGGTGGATTTGCAGATAGCGGTGAGGACCATCAGAGGATCCAGCAGGATATACATCAGTTGGAGACTTGAGCGGAGAGATGGCAGATGGAGTTTAATCCGGACAAATGTGAGGTAATGCATTTTGGAAGATCTAATACAGATAGGAAATATACAGTAAATGGTAGAATCCTTAAGAGTATGGATAGGTAGAGGGATCGTGGTGTACAGGTAGACAGGTCAATGAAAGTGGCAATGCAGTTGGAGAAGATAGTCAAGAAGGCATACAGCAATGCTTTCATTGGCAGAGGTACTGAGTTTAAAAATTGGCAAGTCATGTTGCAGCTTTATAGAACTTTAGTTAAGCTGCACTTGGGATTAATGTTCAATTCTGATCACCACATTACCAGAAGGATGTGGAGGCTTTGCAGAGGGTACAGAAAAGATTTACCAGGATGTTGCCTGGTACGGAGGGCATTAGCTATGAGGAGAGGTTGGAGAAGCTTGGTTTGTTCTCACTGGAGCAACAGAGGTTGAGGAGAGACCTGATAGAAGTCTATAAGATTATGAGAGGCATGGACAGAGTGGATAGTCAGAAGCTTTTTCCCAGGGTGGAAGAGCCAATTACTAGGGGCACAAATTTAATGTGTGTGGGGTAAGGTTTAAAGGAGATGTATGAGGCAGATTTTTTACACAGAGTAGTGGGTGCCTGGAACTTGTTCCCAGGGGAGGTATTGGAAGCGGATGTGGTAATGACTTTTAAGGGGCATCTTGACAAGTACATGAATAGGATGGGAATATGGGAATAGGATGGGATATGGTCCCCGGAAGGGTAGGGGGTTTTAGTTAAGTCGGGACAGCGTAGTTCGTGCAAGCTTGGAGGGCCAAAAGGCCTGTTTCTGTGCTTTTTTTTTTGCTCAGACTAAAATGCTCCCCCAGTGAAATATCGATCACCTGGCCTGGCTCATTCCCCAACACCAAGTCTAGTATGACCTCCTCCCTGGTTGGATTGTCAACATACTGTATCAAAAAGTCATCCTGGACACAACTAACAAATTGCTCTCTGCCTGAGCCCCTGGCTGTCAGGAATTCCCTGTCAATATCAGAAAAGTAAAAGTCACCACAATTCCCAAAGAGTATAATTTCAAGGGTAAGACTCTTAACATTGTTGAGGAGCAGGAGGACCTTGGGGTCCAGGTCCATAGGACTCTTAAATTGGCCTCGCAGGTGGAGGATGTGGTCAAGAAGGTGTATGGTGTACTGGCCTTAATTAATCAAGGGATTGAGTTTAGGAGTCGGGAGGTAATGATGCAGCTTTATAAGATCCTAGTCAGACTCCACTTGGAGTATTGTGTGCAGTTCTGGTCGCCTCATACAGGAAGGATGTGGAAGCTATTGAGAGGGTGCAGAGGAGATTTACAAGGATGCTGCGTGGATTGGGAGGCAGGCCTTATGAGGATAGGTTGAGGGAGTTAGGTCTGTTCTCCCTGAATGTTGAGAGGCGAGCTGATGGAGGTTTATAAAATGTTGAGAGGTATAGATAGGGTGGATTCTTGGAGGCTATTTCCCAGGGCTGAAATGGTTACTACGAGAGGACACAGGTTTAAGGTGCTGGGCAGCAAGTACCAAGAAGAAGTTAGAGATACGTTTTTCACACAGAGGGTGGTGAGTGAGTGGAATCGACTGCCGTCAGTAGTGGTGGAGGCAAATTCGATAGGATCTTTTAAGAGACTTTTGGATGATTACGTGGGATTTAATGGGATTGAGGGTTATAGATAGCCTGGTAGATAGGGATATGATCGGCGCAACTTGTAAGCCGAAGGGTCTGTTTGTGCTGTAGTGTTCTATGATCTACGTTCATCAGTGTGAGGAAAGAAGTGTTAAGTGAATAAACAGCATTAAGGTGGACAAATCCCCAGGGCCACATGGCATCTATCCCAGATTACTGAGGAAGACAAACCAGGAAATTGCTGGGTCTCTAACAGAAATCTTTGTTTCCTCACTGGCCACCTCAAAGGAATTGAGGATAGCCAATGTTGTCCTGTTATTTAAAGAAGGTAGCAAGGATAACCTGGGTAATTATAGGCCGGCGAGCTTGAAATCAGTGATAGTGAAACTGTTGGAGAAGATCATTAAAAATAGGATCTAGGCACTTTTGGAACTGAATGGTCTTGTTAGCAACAGGCAGCATGGTTTTGTATATGAGAGGTCATGTATCACTAATTTGAGTTTTTTGAGGAGGTGACAATTGATGATGATGAGGGAAGGGCTGTGGATGTTGTCTACATGGACTTTAGTAAAGCATTTGACAAGGTCCCTCATGGAGACTATAGATAGGTTGGACAATTGGGCAGAGAAATGACAAATGGAATTAATCCAGATAAATATGAGGTGATGCATTTCGGTCGAACCAATTCAGGTGGGAGCCGTGAAATAAATGACAGAACCATCAGGAACACTGACACAGAGAGAAATATAGGAGTACAGGTCCATAGATCCTTCAAGTGGCAGCTCAGGTGGAAAAGGTGCTAAAGAAAGCATATGGCATGCTTGCCTTTATCGGACGGGGCATCGAGTATACAAGTTAGCAAATTATGTTACAGTTGTATAAAATGTTGGTTAGGCCACATTTGGAAACTGTGTCCAGGTCTGATCACCACACTACCAGAAAGACGTGGAGGTTTTGGACAGAGTATACATCCTAGGATGTTGCCTGGTATGGAGGGCATTAGCTATGAGGAGAGATTGGATAAACTAGAATTGTTCTCCCTGGAAAGATGGGGGCTGAGGACCAACCTGATATAAGTTTATAAAATCACGAGGGGTATAAACAGGGTGAACAGTTGGAAGCTTTTTCTCCAAGGCAGAAATGACAATTACAATGGGACATAAGTTCAAGGTAAGGAGGAAGGTTCAATGGAGATGTGCAGGGAAGTATTTTTACACAGAGGGTCGCAGGGATCTGGAGTGCACTGCTAGGTGAGGTGGTTGAGAAAGATACATTTGTGACGTGTAAGACATATTTGGATAGACACATGAACAGATGGGGAATAGAAGGATATAAGCAGTTGGTCCAGATAGGACAATATAATCGGCAGAGGTTGGGAACGTCAAAGGGCCTGTTCCTGTATGCACTGTTTTTTATTCTTTGTACCCTGCTTTTTTCACACCTTCCCAGTATACAACATAGAACAGTACAGCACAGTACAGGCCCTTCAGCCCTCAAAGTTGTGCCGAGCTATGTCCAAACCCACGATCAAGCTATCCCACTCATCATTCTGGAGTGCTCCGTGTGCCTATCCAATAACTGCTTGAAAGTTCCTAAAGTGTCCGACTCCACTATCACAGCAGACAGTCTATTCCACACTCCAACCACTCTCTGAGTAAAGAATCTAGCTCAGACATCCCTCCTATATCTCCCACCATGAACCTTATAGTTATGCCGCCTAGTAACAGCTTCATACACCTAAGGGAATAGTCTCTGCACGTCCACTCTATCTATTCCCCCTCATCATCTTATAAACCTCAATTAAGTCACCTCTCATCCTCCTCCACTCTAAAGAGAAAAATCCCAGCTCCCTTAATCTTTCCCCATAATCCTATCCTCCAAACTAGGCAGCATCTTGGTAAATCTCCTCTGCACTCACAGAGACTGTGCCGTATCTGACTGCTCAGCTGCTCCTCTTTTTCCTGTGGGGCTGTTGGGAAGTCCATAGTACACTCCCAACATTGTGATTTCACCCTTCTGAATCCTGAGCTTCACCCATAATGTCTCATTACAAGATCCCTCCAATGTCTCCTCCATCAACACAGCTGTGCTGTGCTCCCGAATCAGCAATGCAAATTCCCCAACCCCTTTTGCTTCCCCTTCCTTTCCGTCCAAAACAACAGTATCGTGGAATGTTAAACTGCCAGTCCTGTCTCTCCTTTGACAATGTCTCTGTAATTGCATTAACATCATAATTCCATACAGTAATCCAGACTCTCTGTTCATCTCTCTTATCTGTTGTACTTCTTGCATTGAAGCAAATGCACTCTAGCCCCACAATCCAACTGGGCCCCACAGCCTCCCTCTGCCGGCTCTTACTCTGCACTGTGTCTGTCTCAGTCTGAGTCCCACAGCCTCCCTCTGCCGGCTCTTACTCTGCACTGTGTCTATCTCAGTCTGAGTCCCACAGCCTCCCTCTGCCGGCTCTTACTCTGCACTGTGTCTATCTCAGTCTGAGTCCCACAGCCTCCCTCTGCCAGCTCTTACTCTGCACTGTCTCTCTCTGTCTCAGTCTGACTCCCACAGCTTCTCTCTGCCGGCTCTTACTCTGCACTGTGTCTATCTCAGTCTGACTCCCACAGCCTCCCTCTGCCGGCTCTTACTCTGCACTGTGTCTATCTCAGTCTGACTCCCACAGCCTCTCTCTGCCGGCTCTTACTCTGCACTGTGTCTATCTCAGTCTCATTGAGTCCGCTGTCTCTGCTGTTCTGATCACCATACTTTGGGAAGGATGTGAGGGTCACTGAGAGGGTGCGGAGCAGATCGACCAGGATGGTTTCAGGAATGAGGGATTTTAGTTACAAGATTCAGCTGGAGAAGCTGGGTTTGTTCTCCCAGGAGAAAAGGAGAGTAAGAGTAGTTTGGAATCAGGTGTACAAGATTGTGACAGGTTTAGATAAGGTGGACAAGGAAGCTCTTTTCATTGGCTGATGATGCACAGTCTATGAGACACAGATTTCAGACATGGCAGGGGGAGTGTGTGTGAGGAGGAATTATTTTAAATGAACGGTATTAAATGATACGAGGGTGGTGGAATTGGAAATGGGTGGCATAGCGTAATAGTGGTTAGCACTGCTGCTTCACAACACCTGGGACCAGGTTCAACTTTAAGGGTGTTCAAATGGTCAGTGGATAGGCAGATGGATAGCATTAGAATAGTTTAGGTTAGAGGGTCATTAGATTGGCAACGAAGGGCCTGTACTGTGCTGTAATGTTCTACGTTCACCCAGTTTGTGCGAGCAATTTTTAAAAATTCATTTATAGAACGTGAGCATCGCTGGCTGGTCCAGCATTTATTACCCATCCTTAATTGCCCCTTCAGAAGGTGTTGATGAGCTGCCTTTTTGAGCCACTGCAGTCCCTGAGGTGTAGGTACACCCACAGTGCTGTTAGAGAGGGAGTTCCAGGATTCTGACGCAGTGACAGTGAAGGAACGGCCGATATATTTCCAAGTCAGGATAGTGAGTGACTCGAAGGGGAATCTCCAGGTGGGGATATTCCCAGGTATCTCCTGTCCGTGTCCTTCTAGATGGAAGTGGTCGTGGGTTTGGAAGATGCTGCCTAAGGAGCCTTGGTGAGTTGCTGCAGTGCATCTTGTAGATGGTACACATGGCTATGGTCTGATATGGCATGCAATCTGATCTCTCCCTCAGTGTACACTTGTTAATATCCCATGCAGTTTCAATGTACTCACTAACAATGCCACACTCTGCTCCCTTAGGTACACTGTTTCATTGATAACTGATATTTATCACTCTCACCTTGAGCTGCTGTTTGTAGGATTCCAGAGACTTTGTATCAGCTGGGACAGAGTTGACCTCCCTCAGCCGAGTCTCATATTTCTTTACGAGATCCTCAGCCTCCTGCGTGCTACGGATTACCAAATCAATTGTCTTCAATCTGCAAAGAAAGAGAAAAGGGCAGTGATAAGAAGGGAGGAAGCTTGTGTAAATAAACCGAGCTATTGTGTGCAGTTCTCGTCCCCACATTATAAGAAAGATGTGGAGGCATTGGAGAGGGTACAGAGGAGGTTTACCAGGATGTTGCCTGGTATGGAGGGCAGGTCTTATGAAGATAGGCTGAGGGATTTGAGGTTGTTTTCGTTAGAAAGGAGGCGGCTAAGAGGAGACCTTGTTGAAACATATAAGATGATTAGAGGTTTAGATAGGGTGGACAGTGATAGCCTTTTTCCTAGGATGGAGAAAGCTAGCACGAGGGGACATAGCTTTAAATTAAGGGGTGGTAGTTATAGGACGGATGTCAGAGGTAGGTTCTTTACCCAGAGGGTGGTAAGTGTATGGAATGCCCTGCCTGCTGCAGTTGTAGATGCGCCAAGTTTGGTGGCGTTTAAGAGGTCAGTAGATAAGTTTATGGATGAAAAGGGAATGGTTTAGGTTAGAGGGTCATTGCTTGTTCCTAATTGGTCGGCGCAACATCGAAAGCCGAAGGGCCTGTTCTGCGCTGTAATGTTCTATGTTCTATCAAAACCCCTTAGCTCCTCTGGCAAAGCACAGCACCATGATTTGTCCATGCTAAAACTCTTAGCTGGGCAGCGCGCTGGCATAATGGTTCGCCCTGCTGTCTCACAGCGCCAGGGACATGGGGTGGCACGGTGACACAGTGGTTAGCCCTGCTACCTCACAGCATCAGGGACCGAACTTCAATGGCCAGAATTTGCACATTCTCTCCGTGTCTGGAAGGGTTTCCTCCAGGTGCTCCGGTTTCTCCCACAGTCTGAAAGACGGGCTGGTTAGGGTGCATTGACCCAAACAGGCACCAGAGTGCAGTGACTAGAGGAATTTCACAGTAACTTCATTGCAGTATTAATGTAAGCCTACATGTAACTTATAAATAAACTTTTTTAATTTTAAGCTCATCTTCAATTTGATCTCAATCCAGGGATAATTTTACTCCACATAATGGTCTTTAGATCTGGGATGGTATCGAGTTTCTCAAGTGTTGTTGGAGCTGCATCCATCCAGGCAAGTGAAAAGTATTCCAACACACTCCTGATCTGTGCGTTGTAAATGGTGGACAGAGACTTTAGGGAGTCAGGAGGCGAGTTACACACAGTAGGGTTCCCAGCCTCTCACCTGCTCTTCTAGCTACAATTCTTATATGGCTGGGTCCAATTCAGCTTCTATTCAAAAGTATTTGAGCTGTCTAAGTTAATACATGATTGTGTGCATGTGCAGAGAATTAGAGTGTGTGTTTATATATAAACAGGTGTGAGATTCTGTAAATGTGTATGTGGGTGTATCACACACACTGTCTTCTCTCTGTTTGCGTCAGTATTAAGTGTTCAGTCTGACCATATACTAGACTCTTGAAGCTGGGACTCACTTCTCCAGATAAACACAGGAGAGGCTGTAGACTCGATCCATCTTCTGTAACGTGATATCGAGTTCAGTGCGCAGAATTGGAGCATTGTTTAGCTGCTCTGGCAGGGCAAGTACTTTCTCTGTTTTCTCACTCACACTGTTCAAATTCTTCTTAATGGCTTCCAGCTCAGAGTGCATTTCCTGAAACAAAGTGAAACAGAATATTAACTGATTTTGACCAGGGGACATGACTAGTGGCTCACTGTCTCTTTCTCTGATACTTCCCTCCCAGTCCCCCCACCTCTAACTCTCCCTCCCTCCCCTTCTCTCTCCCACCCACTCCCTCCACTTCCCCCGACTCTTTTTCCCTCCCCCGCAACTCCATCCACCTCCAACTCTCCCTCCCTCCCACTCCCTCCATCATACTCTAATTCTCTCTCCCTGCCTCCAGCTCCCTTCACTTCCCTCCCATTCTCTCTCCCTCCTCCCATTGCTCCCAACGCCCTCCCTTCCACTCTCCCTTCCTCCTACTTCCTTCACCTTCAACTCTTCCTCCCTCCCACTTCCTCTACCTTGCTCCCACACTCTCTCCCTGCCTCCTGCTCCCTCCACCTCCCTCCCATTTTCCTTCTCTCCCTCCCACTCCCTCCGTGCTGCTCCCTCCACTTCCCTCCCACTCTCTCTTTCTCCCTCCAGCTCACTCCCACACTCTATCCCACCATCCCTTCCAGTCCCTCCCACTTTCTCTCCCTCTCTCCCATTCCCTCCACCTCCCTCCCACTCTCTTCGTCCCTCTATCTCCCTCCCATTCTTTTCCCCTCACTTCCACTCTCTCTCCCTCCCTCCTACTCCCTCCCATTCCCTCTCCCTCCCTCCCATTGTCTGCCCCTCAGTCTTTTGTTATAATTACGTGGTTTATGAGATTGTTGTGATTGGTGACAATGTCTTTAAATTAGGGAAAGTGAAGATCATGTGACCTGCAAGTTAGTGAGAAACATAAAGGCAGCTGTAAAAGCTTTGCAAAAGATCTGTAAAAGATCTGCAAGAACAAATGCCGACACTTTGAACATAACTGTACAGTCATCATGGATCATGAAAGGGAAATGGTGTTTGACAAATCTGCTGGAGTTTTTTGAGAGTATTATCTGCACTATAGAGAGAATAGAAGGGAGCTTAAATGGGGAGTTAGAGGGCAAAGAGGGGGCATGAAATGATTTTGGCAGATAGGATTAAGGAAAACCCAAAGGCCTTTTACTCCTATGTTAGGAATAAAAAGGGTGGTTAGAGGAAAAATCGGACCAGAGGAGGGAACTGTGCTTAGAGCCCAAAGGAATGGCGAGATCCTGAATGAATACTTTTTGCGTCGGTATTCACGAAGGAGAGACCAGAGGTCTCACCACCCAGAGGGTGGTTCAGGAATGAATGCCCTGCCTGCAGCAGGTAGATTGCGCCAAGTTTGGTGCGTTTAAGAGGTAGTGATAAGTTTATGGATGAAAAGGGAATGGTTTTGTTTGGAGGGTCATTGCTTTTTCCTAATTGGTCGGCGCAACATCGAAGGCTGAAGGGCCTGTTCTGCGCTGTAATGTTCTATGTTCTAGAGACTTGTTGACAGCTCCTGTCTCTGAGGGAGCTGTGGACCAGTTGAGGGAAATATCCATACGAGGGAGGAAGTGTTAGAGCTTCTAGGTAGCATTAAAACTGATAAATCTCCGGGGTCTGATAACATTTATCCCAGGCTGCTTAGGGAGGTGCGAGGTGAAATTGATGGGCCGCTGACACAAATCTTTGTCTCTTCCTTGAACACAGTTGAAGTCCCAGAGGACTGGAGAATAGCTAATGTTGTACCGTTGTTTAAAAAGGGTAGTAGGGATAACCCCGGAAATTATAAGACAGTGAGTTTGACGTCAGTGGTAGGGAAGCTATTGGAGGGGATTCTTAGAGATAGGATGTATAGGCACTCAGAGCGTTGCGATCTGATTAGGGATACGCAGCATGGATTTGTTAAGGAGAGGTCGTGCCTTACAAATCTGGTAGAATGTTTTCAGGAGGTGACGAAAACGGTCAACGAAGGGGGAGCCGTTGATGTAGTCTATATGGATTTCAGTAAGGCGTTTGACAAAGTCCCTCATGGGAGGTTAGTTGAGAAGGTCAAGGCTAATGGGATACAAGGACAGGTAGCTAGATGGATAAGTAACTGGCTTGGTAATAGGAGACAGAGAGTAATAGTGGAAGGGTGTTTTTCTAGCTGGAGGTCGGTCACTAGTGGTGTGCCGCAGGGCTCGGTACTGGGACCTCTTCTATTTGTAATATATTATAAATGACTTGGAAGAGGGAGTAAGTGGAGTGATCAGCAAGTTTGCAGACGATACAAAGATGGCTGGACTTGCGGAAGTGAGGAGCATTGTCAGGCGATGCAGCAGGACATAGATAGGCTGGTAGCTTGGGCAGACAGATGGCAGGTGGAATTCAATCATGATAAATGTGAGGTGATGCATTTCAGGAGAAAGAATGTAGGGGAGGAGGTATATGATAAAGGGTAGACCTATTAAGAGTATAGAAACGCAGAGGGACCTGGGGGTGCAGGTGAACAAGTCTCTGAAGGTGGCAGAGCAAGTGGAGAAGGTTGTGAAGAAAGCATATAGTATGTTAGCCTTTATAGGAAGGGGTATAGAGTACAAGAGCTGGTCTTTAATGTTGCAGTTGTATAAAACGTTGGTTAGACGTCATTAGGAATACTGCGTCCAGTTCTGGTCGCCCTACTACCGGAAGGATGCTGCCTGGTATGGAAGGTCTGAGTTACGAGGAGAGGTTAGGCAAATTGGGACTGTTTTCCTTAGAAAGATGTAGACTTAGAGGAGATCTAATAGAGGTGTACAAGATTATGAGGGGTATAGATAGAGTAAACAGGGTTAAGCTTTTTCCTAGGATGGACTCAAATAGCACGAGGGGTCACGGGCTTAGGGTGAGGGGGGTAAGGTATAATTTGGATGCTAGAGGGAGTTTTTTCACACAGAGGGTGGTGGGGGTATGGAATGCGCTGCCAAGTAAAGTGGTGGAGGCAGGTACTCTGGAGTTATTTAAGAAATACTTAGATGGGCACATGAACAGAATGGGAATGGAGGGGTATAGAAAACTGATTTAAAATAGGGATCATGAGCCTTGGGAGTCCCTGGGAAGTGTGTAAATAGATGATGATATTGATGTACTTGTTTTTATCCTACAGGTGCTTTGGTCCACCTTGTTGTCTAACAAGGGGCATACATGCGTTGGGTCGTGAGAGGGCTGCTCTTGGATTTTTTTTTCAAGAGTATCCTAGTGCTTCACGTCGTCAGTGTGTGCTTGACCTGGACCATTTGATGGGCAACACGACAGCTCAGTGACTATCTCTGTGCTGTGCAGATACATGGATTTGGGCCTGTGTCTGTGGGAGTTTGCGCATTCTCCCCGTGCTTGTGTGGGTTTTCTCCGGGTGCTCCGGTTTCCTCCCACATCCCAAAGATGTGCTCTTAGGCTAATTGGCAAAACAAATTCTCCCTAAATTGTCTCAAATTTGGTTTTTAATCCATAGATCTATAAACATGGACAGGAATCGCGGGTAGAGGTGGGAACATTGGGGTGGCGGCACGGACTCGTTGGGCCGAAGGGCCTGTTTCCCGTGCTGTTTTGTTCTTTGTTCAGTATAGATAGAGAGAATCAGTAGATGTGGTGTATTTCAATTTTAATGAGTCAGGAAAAACTGCCATGAAGGTGCAGTAAGCATTAAGGAAGGAGATGGTTTGTTGACCTTCATTACAAAGGGATTAATGTATAGATGTATGAGTGAGGTCTTCCTGCAATTGTACAGAACCTTAGTGAGACAGCACCTGAAATTCCATGCACAATTTTGATGTCTTTATCTAAGGAAGAATGTACTTGCAATAGAGGGAGCACAATGATCCCTGGAATGGTGGGATTGTGTTATGGAAGGAGGTTGAGGAAACAGGGTCTGAATTGCCTGGAGTTTCGAAAAATGAGGGGAGACTTCATTAAATTTATAACATCCTTCCATGGTGTGACAGAGCAGATGTGGACACGATATTTCCCCTGGCAGGGGTATCTGGAACCAGGGGACACGGTCTCCAAATGGTTATTTTAGACTAAGACGAGAAGGAATTTCTTCACTCAGAAGGTGGTGAATCTTTAGAATTTACTCCCCAGAGGATTGTGGAATCTCAAACATCAAACACATTCAAAACAGAAATCGATAGATTTCTGGAGACTAATGACATTAAGGATATGGGGATAGTGGGTAAAAAGTAAAGATAAATAACCAACTGTGATCTATTTGAATGGCGCAGCAGAGTCAATGGGCTGAATGGCATCCTGGGATCTTGGACTTGTTTACATTACTTTTCCGTTTCTGGAGATCTCTAGACAAGACTGTCAGGATTTTGGGGTGGGACAGAGAGAGGACACATCCCCTTTTCTTTTGACACATGCCCGACTCTTTTTGCCCCCTCTGATGTCTTCTCATGTCTTGTTGTTTTCTTGCCTCCTGGGCCTTTTCCTATCTTTTTATATCACTCAGTGAGTTTTGTTGGGTGCTGGGTGGAGCATCAGGATTAGAACACAGGTCAGCCGCTGATCACGAGAGCTTACCTGCTGCTCATTCATGCGCTGTTTACACTCTGCCAGGGGGTTTTTGTCCAGTGGTTGTCGGATCTTATGGATCATTCTCTTTTCACAACCTTCAAGCTGCAATCGGATGTCCTTCAGCTGAGTCACGTACTTTTTACAACTCAACTCATCCTGCTCACCTACAACACAGAGAGGCAGAGGCTGAGAGAGACAGAACCAGTCTGAGCATTCAGGTAGACCATTTAGGGCAGAGATGAGGAGATATTTCTTCATTCAGAGACTGATCAGTCTGTGGAATTCACTTCCACAGAAGTAGTTGAGATCAAAACATTGAATGATTCGTTAGATAGAGTACTCGGGGTGAAGGGGATCAAAGGATATGGAGTGAAGGCGGAATCAGGATATTGAGCTGGATGATCAGCCATGATCAGAATGAATGGCAGAGCAGGCTCAAAGGGCTGAGTGGCCTCCTCCTGCTTCTGGTTTCTTTGAGAGACTTGAACATCAAACTCTGAACAACTGATGCACTTTTGCTCCATGATATGAAGGTTTATGAAGGTAAGGTGGAAAATGAAGCTAAGACACAAATCAGAAATGATCTCATTAATGGTAAGACAAACACCAGGCATTCCTTTCTGTCAACGGGTACTGGTCAATGAGCACTGGTCAATAGACAATGGGCACTGGTCATTGAGAAGGGATACTGATCTGAACCATTTCAGATGAATTCCGGATTGAGAGATGAACCATTTTGGACTGAAAGGAGGAGACATTACTTCAAAGGGGGTAAATCTTTGGAATTCTCTCCTGCACAGAGTTGTGGGGTGCTCCATTGTTAACTTTCTCTAAGGCTGGGATAATAGATTTCTGAAGGAACTATGGGTCATGGGGAACAGATGGGAAAGTGAGGTTAAAGCCCAAGGCCAGCCATGGTCAGCTTCGATGGGCCGAATGTTCTTTGTTTCTGTACCTCTCTCTAGACTCCGCAGCAGTTGCTCGTAGTGTTGAGTGGTGAGTTTGTATTCCTTCTCAATCTGAATCCGGTCATCAGGTCCAAACATGTGTGAGTCTTGACTTTCCCGTAAGAAGTCCTGATAGTGAAGCTCCAGGTTTGGAAGTATTTGTTTATAATCCTCCTGATTCAAATTCCGAAACTGCAAAATATCATCTACTGTTAGAGAAAAGTACAACAGCAAGGGCAGGTAGTGAGGGGGTAAAGACTGAGAGGACACGGAGTGAGGGAGGAGGGAGTGAAGGAGCCGGGAGAGAGGGAGTCAGGAGTGAGGGAACAGAGAGGGAGGGAGGGAGCAGGGAAAGAGGGAGCAGGGAGAACATAGAACATAGAACATCACAGCGCAGTACAGGCCCTTCGGCACTCAATGTTGCGCCGGCCAGTGGACCCTCTAACCTAAACTATTCCAATATCATCCATATGCCTATCCACCGAACATTTGAATGCCCCCAAGTAGGCGAGTCCACAACTGCTGAGGCAGGGCATTCCACGCTCTCACCACCCTCTGTGTGGAACCTGCCTCTGACATCCGTCCTATAACTCCACCTCTTAATTTAAAGTTATGTCCCCTTGTGTTGGTCATCACCATCCAGGAAAAAGGCTCTCACTATCCACCCTATCCAATCCTTGATCATCTTATACGCCTCAATTAGGTCACCGCGTAACCTTCTTCTCTCTAATGAAAATAACCTCAGGTCCCTCAGCCTTTCGTCATAAGCCTTCCCACCTTACCAGGCAACATCCTGGTAAACCTCCTTTGCACCCTTTCATGCTTCCACATCTTTCTTATATGCGGCGATCAGAACTGTATGCATCTCCAAGTGCGGTCGCACCAGAGTTTTGTACAGTTGTAACATAACCTCACGGCTCCTAAATTCAATCCCTCTACCAATAAAAGCTAACACACTGTATGCCTTCTTAACAACTTTATCAACTTGGGTGCCAACTTTCAAAGAGCTATGTACTTGTACCCCAAGATCCCTCTGCTCGACAACACTGTTAAGGGTCCTTCCATTAGCCCTATATTTCATATGCCTGTTATTCCTACCAAAGTGAATCATCTCACACTTATCCGTATTGAATTCCATTTGGAGGGAGGGATCAGGGAGGGAGGGAGCAGGGATAGAGGGAGTCGGGAGAGATGGAGCAGGGAGGGAGGGGCAGGTAGGGAGAGGGCGTTAGGGAGAGGGCAGGAACATAGAACATTACAGCGCAGACAGGCCTTCGGCCTTCGATGCTGCGCCAACCAATTAAGAAAAAGTAATGACCCTCTAACCTAAACCATTCTAAAAGTTCTAGATTGGTAGAGGAAAGGATTGCAAATTCGATCCTGGACAGGAGTGAAAGTAATAGGGTAATTGTTATGGGGGACTTTTACTTTACTAATATTGATTGGAATAGCTATAGCTCTAGTTCGTTAGAGGGGTCAGTTTTTGTACAAAGTGTGCAGGAAGGTTTTTTGACTCAGTATGTAGATAGGCCAACTAGAGGTGAGGCTACATTGGATTTTGTGCTGGGCAATGAGCCAGACCAGGTGTTAGGCTTGGAAGTTGGTGAACATTTTGGTGATAGTGACCACAATTCGGTTACGTTCATCTTAGTGATGGATAGGGATAGGCATGAAGCTGGGGGCAGTAGTTATAGCTGGGGGAAGGGTAAAAGGGAATGGTTTAGGTTAGAGGGTCACTGCTTGTTCCTAATTGGTCGGCCCAACATCAAAGGCCGAAGGGGCTGTTCTGCGCTGTAATGTTCTATTCCCTTCTCTTCCGTAAACTTATCTACTAACCTCTTAAATGCCACCAAACTTGGCTCATCTACAACTGCAGCAGGCAGGGCATTCCATACCCTTACCACCCTCTGGGTAAAGAACATACCTCTGACATCCGTCCTATAACTACCACCCCTTAATTTAAAGCTATGTCCCCTCGTGCTAGCTTTCTCCATTCTAGGGAAAAGGCTATCACTGTCCACCCTATCTAAACCTCTAATCATCTTATATGTTTTAATAAGGTCTCCTCTTAGCCGCCTTCTTTCTAATGAAAACAACCTCAAATCCCTCAGCCTCTCTTCATAAGACCTGCCCTCCATACCAGGCAACATCCTGGTAAACCTCCTCTGTACCCTCTCCAATGCCTCCACATCTTTCTTATAATGTGGGGACCAGAACTGTACACAATACTTCAAGTGCGGCCGCACTAGAGTTTTGTACAGTTGCAACTGTACAAAACTCTAGTGCGGAAGAAAGGGAGCCGGGAGTGAGGCAGCCGGGAGTGAGAGAGCCAGGTGTGAGGGAGCAGGGAGGGAGGGAGCAGGGAGGGAGGGAGCAGGGAGGGAGGGAGCAGGGAGAGAGGGAGCCGGGAGAGAGGGAGCCGGGAGAGAGGGAGCAGGGAGAGAGGGAGCAGGGAGAGAGGGAGCAGGGAGAGAGGGAGCAGGGAGAGAGGGAGAAGGGGTGGAGCAGGGGAGAGGGAGATGCCGGGGAGAGAGGGGGGAGGCTTGCAGGGAGAGACTGGAGTGGGAGATCAGGGAGATAGGTGCGGGAATTGTGGGGAGGGTGGGAGGCGGAGGGGAGGAGGGAGCATGTAGGGAGGGAGCAGGGTGAGAGGGAGGGGGGGGGAGCAGTGAGGGAGGGAGCAGGGATGGAGGGAGATGGGATGGAGGAGACAATTATTTAGTGGTAGGGTGATAGGGAGCAATGAGTGAGGGATCATAAAGGGAGGAAGCAGGGAGGGAGGGAGCAGGAACTGAAGTAGCAAGGAGTGGGGGAACAGGGGGTGAGGGAACAGGGAGTGGGGAGCAGGGAGGGGGCAGGGTTATAACAGATCCACGAGCCTCACCGTGAGCAGGTTCCAGGAACGGATGAGTTGTATATCGCGATTGAGGTACAGCCAGGGGAGAAGGCTCTTCATATTGATGTGTAACTTATGCCACAAACTCACAACTGTCTGGTAAGTGGTATCCAACCTGAGAGAGAGAAAGGTTCAATCCAGCAATCTCACTGACACAAAGGCAAAGTCAGCATCAACCCAATGTGATGGTGAAATACAAAATACACTGTCGTAAAAGGCTATGCTGGGTGGAGGTGGGGGTGGGGGGAAGGCTATGGGGGGAGGGCGATGGGGGGGAAGGTGATGGGGGCAGGCTATTGGATGGTGCACAAAGACATGATGGCTCAAAGTATCTACTCCTGTGCTCTCAGATTCTCTGGGTGGAATTTTACAACCTCACTTGTCCCAAAACCACCCAAAATCAACGGACCTTTTCATGCTCTACTACTCGCCCACTTTCATTCCTGTGGCCGGCGGGATGATAGAATTCTGGTCAGAGCATGTCTGAGCCCCGAGAGTGTGTGTCTGAGCCCCGAGAGTGTGTGTCTGAGCCCCGAGAGTGTGTGTCTGACTCGGAGTGGTGTGTCTGAGTGCGCCGAGAGTGTGTGTTGAGCCCGAGAGGTGTGTCTGAGCCCGATGAGTGTGTGTCGAGACCGGAGGTGTGTGGTGTGTGTCTGAGCCTCGGAGAGTGTGTGTCCGAGTCCCGCGAGTGGTGTGTCTGTCCCTCGAGAGTGTGTGTTTGACCCTCGAGAGTGTGTGTCTGAGCCCGAGAGGTGTGTCTGACCATCGAGAGTGTGTGTTGACCTCGAGAGTGTGTGGTATGACCCTCGAGAGTGTGTGTTGACCCTCGAGAGTGTGTGTTGACCCTCGAGAGTGTGTGTCTGACCCTCGAGAGTGTGTGTTGACCCTCGAGAGTGTGTGTTGACCCTCGAGAGTGTGTGTCTGACCCTCGAGAGTGTGTGTTGACCCTCGAGAGTGTGTGTCTGACCCTCGAGAGTGTGTGTTGACCCTCGAGAGTGTGTGTTGACCCTCGAGGATGTGTGTCGACCTCCGAGAGTGTGTGTTGAACCCCGAGAGTGGGTGTTGACCCTCGACGGAGTGTGTGTCCTGAACCCTCGAAGAGGGTGTGTTGACCCTCGAGAGTGTTTATTGTGTGTCTGACCCTCGAGAGTGTTGTGTTGACCCTCGAGAGTGTGTGTTGACCCTCGAGAGTGTGTGTTGACCCTCGAGAGTGTGTGTCTGAGCCCCGAGAGTGTGTGTTGACCCTCGAGAGTGTGTGTTGACCCTCGAGAGTGTGTCCGCAGTCCTGCTATTTAATTTTAGTGCCAAGGAAACAGCTGAGCGATGGTGCATGGATCTTTTGATGTGACATTGTGTCACTCTCTATTCCACAGGAACAGGAAGCACCCATTTGGTAATCTCCCCTCCCGCTACCTAACAGGGTCCATAGAACAATACAGCAATAGAACATAGAACAATACACCAAAACCATTTATCTGAGCTTGGGCAATAGGTCCACAGGAGGTGAGGAGGACTGCTGGCCCTCTGACTGTCCAGCATATTTTGGGGAACAGCAACCCCAATGGGGGCCAGCTGGGGAAGGTGGGGTCTCTGCGAAGCAGCATAACAGATTGTGTCCCATGGGTGGGACATCTCACCCTGTGTAGTCGCACGCACTTCCAGTAAAGTCCTTCACCGAGTCAGGGGCTGATAATTACCTGCTCATTGCATCCAAGGCTTCTTTATTTGGGGGAGGAACAGTGAAGCAGACAGAGGGAACAAGAGCTTCATTTCCTGATGGACCAACAACTTTCCATTTCTTGGGTTGGCTGTTATTCAGCAGGATGTACTCATCACCTTTATTCACCGTGATCTGAGAAGAGCAAAGACAAAAGCCTCAATGCCAACTGCTGCCATTGGTATACATAAGAACATTAGAACTAGGAGCAGGAATCGACCATCCAGCCCCTCGATCCTGCTCCACCATTCAATAAGATCATGGGTGATCTTTTTATGGACTCAGCTCCACTTACCCGCCCACTCACCATAACCCTTAATTCCTTTACTGTTCAAAAATTTATCTATCCTTACCTTAAAAACATTCAATGAGTTAGCCTCAACCGCTTCACTGGGCAGGGAATTCCACAGATTCACAATCCTTTGTGTGAAGAAGTTCTTCCTCAACTCAGTCCTAAATCTGTTTCCACTTATTTTGAGGCTGTGCCCTCTAGTTCTAGTTTCACCCACCAGTGGAAACAACTTCCCTGCTTCTATCTTATCGATTCCCTTCATAATGTTATATCTAAGAGGAGACCTTATTGAAACATATAAGATGTTTCTGTGGAGAGCACTGAGGTACAGGGTTGCAAATTGGGGAGTATTGTAGTAGATAGGGAGGATGTGCTAGATATTCTCGAGGGTTTGAAGTTGGATAAGTCCCCTGGGCCGGACGGGATTTACCCTAGGATTCTCTGGGAGGCAAGAGAGGAGATTGCAGAGACTCTGGCTCTGATCTTCAGGTCCTCGTTGGTTACGGGTGTGGTTCCGGGGGACTGGAGGATGGCGAATGTGGTCCCATTGTTTAAGAAGGGGAAGAGAGACCTTCCTGGGAATTATAGGCCAGTGAGTCTTACTTCTGTGGGGGGCAAGGTATTGGAGAGAATTATTAGGGATAGGATTTATAGTTATTTAGAGAGAAATGAATTGATTGGGGATAGTCAGCATGGTTTCGTGAAGGGTAGGTCATGCCTTACTAACCTCATGAGTTTTTTGAGAAAGTGACCAGAGAGGTGGATGGGGGTAAGGCGGTTGATGTAGTATATATGGACTTTAGTAAGGCTTTTGATAAGGTGGCCCATGGAAGACTGCTACAGAAAATGCAGATGTGTGGAATAGAGGGTGATTTAGCAAATTGGATTAGAAATTGGCTGGCAGATAGAAGACAGGGGGTGGTGGTTGATGGGAGATTTTCATCGTGGAGTTCGGTGACGAGTGGTGTGCCTCAGGGGTCTGTTTTGGGGCCCCTGCTGTTTGTAAGTTTTATAAATGATCTGGATGAGGGTATTGAGGGATGGATCAGTAAATTTGCAGATGATACTAAAGTTGGTGGTGTGGTAGATAGTGAAGAGGTGTGTTTTAGTTTACAGAGTGACTTGGACAAGTTGCAGAGCTGGGCAGAGAGGTGGCAAATGGAGTTTAATGTGGAAAAGTGTGAGGTAATGCACTTTGGCAGGAACAATAAATGTGTAGAGTATAGGGCTAATGGTAGGCCTCTTAATAGTGTTGAGGAACAGAAGGATCTTGGTGTATGTGTCAATAGATCCCTGAAAGTAGGTAGTCAAGTGGATAAAGTTGTTAAGAAGGCTTATGGAGTCTTAGCTTTTATTGGTAGGGGGATTGAATTTTGGAACCGTGAGGTCATGTTGCAACTGTACAAAACTCTGGTGCGGCCGCACTTGGAGTATTGTGTACAGTTCTGGTCACCGCATTATAAGAAAGATGTGGAGGCATTGGAGAGGGTGCAGAGGAGGTTTACCAGGATGTTGCCTGGTATGATGGGTAGATCTTATGAGGAAAGGCTGAGGGAGTTGAGGCTGTTTTCATTAGAGAGAAGAAGGTTAAGAGGTGACTTAATAGAGACATTCAAGATGATCAGAGGGTTAGATAGGGTGGATAGTGAGAGCCTTTTTCCTTGGATGGAGATGGCTAACATAAGGGGACATAGCTTTAAATTAAGGGGTGGTAGATATAGGACAGATGTCAGAAGTAGATTCTTTACTCAGAGAATAGTAAGGGCGTGGAATGCACTGCCTGCAACAGTAGTGAATTCGCCAACATTAATGGCGTTCAAATGGTCAATCGATAAACATATGGATGATATTGGAATAGTGTAGGCTAGAGGGGCTATTACAGAAGTTAGATGAGTACTATCGAGGTTAAGCTAACTGGCCTTTGGTTACGTGCCTTTTGTCAACCTTTTTTAAACAGCGGCAGCACATTTGCTGTTTTACAATCTGTGGGAACCACCCCGGAGTCCAGTGAATTTTAGTAAATTTTGATATGAAGAAACAGCATGCATTCACTCCCAATAGCACCCGCCCACCTGCTCTCAGCAGCACCCATCAACCTGCTCTCAGCAGCACCCATCAACCTGCTCTCAGCAGCACCCATCCACCTGCTCTCAGCAGCACCCATCAACCTGCTCTCAGCAGCACCCACCCACCTGCTCTCAGCAGCACCCACCCACCTGCTCTCAGCAGCACCCATCCACCTGCTCTCAGCAGCACCCATCCACCTGCTCTCAGCAGCACCCATCCACCTGCTCTCAGCAGCACCCATCAACCTGCTCTCAGCAGCACCCATCAACCTGCTCTCAGCAGCACCCATCAACCTGCTCTCAGCAGCACCCATCAACCTGCTCTCAGCAGCACCCATCAACCTGCTCTCAGCAGCACCCACTTTCCCGTTTCCAATGGTATCCACCCCTTTGCCTGTTCCCCACCGCACCTGCTTCCTACTCTGCTTCCACCGTTTTTTAAGGAAGAGAGTTTCAAAGGCTCACTACCCTGGAACAGAAAACATTTCTCCTCCCTCTGCCTCAAATGGGTGATCTCTTATTTTTAAACAGTGAGCTCGAGTTCCAGCTTCTCCCTCAAGTGGAAACATCCTCTTCACATCCACCCTCAGGACCCTTTTATGTTTCAATCAAATCACCTCTTTCTCTCCTAAATTCCAGCAGATAAAAGCCTCGCCTCACAAGACAAGCTACCCATTGCTGGTACCTCTGAGCTGTTTCAACTGTATTCACACCTTTCCTGAAAGAAGGAGACCAATTCTGATGTGGTCTTCAGATGTGGTAACACCAGTACCCTGCACAACCGAAGCATAGCCCCCTTACTTTTATAATCAATTCCCCTCACGATAAGGAATACCATTTTATTAGCTTTCCAAAATGTTTGCTGTATCTGTAAACTAGCCTTTTGAGATCATGCACCAGGACACCCAGATCCCTCTGCACCTTCAAGTTCTGCAATCTCTCACCATTTAGATAATATCATTTATATGAATTGTAAATGATGAGGTCCCATTTCCTTTCTTGAAAACAAAAATATCCGACCAGCTGGAACAGAATTATTGATGCCAACTTTCTGTTTCCTGGTAGCTGGATAATTTTCTATCCATGCCAATATGTCATCCTCTATACAATGAACTTTTCTTTTCCAGCCTTTAATGTGGCACATTATCAAAATGCTTTCAGGGAAGCTGATTATCGTACATTTTTGCCACTGATTCTCCTTTATCCACAGCACATGTTACTCCTTCAAAGAACTCCAATCAGTTGATAAAACATGATTTCCCTTTCACAAAACCATGTTAACTTCATCTGGTTATCTTGAATTTAGTAAGAAGTCTGACAACATCAATTTTAAATCCAACTGATTTATTTGATAGTAAACTTGCTAGCTTTCAGCATTTGTGCACAAAGGCCGAAAGCTAACAGGTTTACTATCAAATAAATCAGTTGGATTTCAAATTGGTGTTGTCAGACCTCTTACTGAGTTTACCCCAGTCCAACATTGGCATCTCTACATCATATCTTGAATTTTCCATGTGCCCTGCTATAACATCTTAGATAATGGCTTCTATTTTCCCACTGATAGATGTTAGACTAACTGGGCTGCAATTTCTCATATTCTGTCTCCCTTCTTCAATAAAGAAGTTACATTTGTACCTTCCAATCTAATGGACCCTTGCCTGAATCTCAGGACATTTGGAAAATTAAAACCAATGCATTAACTATCACATTAGACACTTCCTTCACTTTCGGTGAAGTGCATCCAGACCTGGGCATCATCAGCCAACAGACCCACCAATTTGTTCAATACCACTTCCTTAGTCATTGCAAATGACATCCACTTCCCATCCACTTCCTAATTTACAGCTATTTCTGGAATGTTACTAGTATCCTCTATAATGAAGACTGATACTAAATCTTGCTCACTCTTTCAATATTGCATTCCATCTCTCTCTCCATCATTTTGTCTATGTCTCTCTATCTGTCTCCTGATTTCTCTCACGCTCCCTCTTTACTTCTCCCTCTTCCGCGCTCAGCCTCTCTCATCCTTTCTTTCTTGCTACCCCCCCATCTCTGTTACCTCCATCTGTTTGTAGTCACACACAGCTTCTACCATGAGATTGGCCTTCAATGGGTGAGCAGGATTGCGAGGTTTTAGTTGTACAATCGTCTTCGCTCTCTTGCTGAGGCCAGTCAGGTGTGATTTATAATCAGAAAGCTGTTCCTTTTCTTCCTGAAAAACCAGAGGAAACACAAGTTGTTAGAGTCGGGGAAGGGTCAGAGGTCAGGGAGTCAAGGTATAGATATGGAGTCAGGGAAGTACAGGGAGGTTGGAGGTTTTGGGTTTGGTATATTAACTCCAGGAGTTGCTGTAAAGGAACTGTGCTGTATTGCGCTACATGAAAATAAACAATAACCACATGTCTATGGTGAACACAACTGGTCCCAATTGGGACTAAAGGTTAAAGAACCCTCTCAGGGTCTTGCTTTATACCGGGTTCAGTATACCGGTTCCTCCTGGTTGGCTAATTATCAATCACCAGGGCATTTGTATTCAACAAGCCCAAAGGGAGGTTATTTAGTGATCCCCTGCAAGTTGTGGGGGGTTATCACAGTCGGGTGGGGGTGCGGGGGGATGTCGGCAGTCAGAAGGGATGTCGGGGGGCAAGGTCAGGGGGTGTCGGGGTTGGGAGTGTCAAGGTCAGGGGGTGTCGGGGTTGGGAGTGTCAAGGTCAGGGGGTGTCGGGGTTGGGAGTGTCAAGATCAGGGGGTGTCGGGGTCGGGAGTGTCAAGGTCAGGAGGTGTCGGGGTTGGGATTGTTAAGGTGTCAGGGTTGAAGGGGTGTTGGGGCCAGGGGATGGCAGGGTTAGGGAGAATCAAAGTCAAGGGGAGAAGTCGGGGTCAGGGAGTTTCGGGGTCAGGGTTGGTAGGGTCAGTGTTGTGTGGGTCGGGGAGTGTTAGAGTTGGGGGCAGGTCGGAAGGGTCAGGGGTCAGAGCTGACACGGGGTGGCGCAATCATGTGGTCAATTGCCACCTACTATAGAATCTTGCAGTAAATCCTCGAGGCGTGTCACAGTGATTGAACGATCACATGAATATTTCTTCTTTATCGAGTCTTGTAGCTTCTTGAGGAAGTTCTCAGAATCTTTCACATCAGAGAAATACTGAACAGAGAGATTCAAGTGTTAGTACAGAAAAATCCAGCCAACAATCTACAATAACTGGGCTCACCATCCTGGTATCTAAGAAATCCTGAGCAAAGTGCCTTAATGACTATCAACCGGTCTCTCTGATATCCATCATTATGAAGTGCTTTGAAAGGTTAGTCATGGCAAGAATCAATTCCAGCTTCCCGGACTACCTGGATCCACTACAGTTTGTCTACCACTGCAATATGTCCACAGAGACACCATTTCCCTGGCCCTGTGGAGGCATTGGAGAGGGTACAGAGGAGGTTTACCAGGATGTTGCCTGGTATGGAGGGCAGGTCTTATGAAGAGAGGCTGAGGGATTTGAGGTTTTCGTTAGAAAGAAGACGGCTAATAGGAGACCTTATTGAAACATATAAGATGGTGGTAAGGGTATGGAATGCCCTGCCTGCTGCAGTTGTAGATGCGCCAAGTTTGGTGGTGTTTAAGAGGTTAGTAGATAAGTTTATGGATGAAAAGGGAATGGTTTAGGTTAGAGGGTCATTGCTTTTTCTTAATTGGTTGGCGCAACATCGAGGGCCGAAGGGCCTGTTCTGCGCTGTAATGTTCTATGTTCTAATCACTCCTTGCGTCTCTAAGTGCTGTAGATCCTGTCTCTCAAAATATCTTCCAACAATTTACCATCACAGCTGTGAGGCTCACTGGCCTGTAGTTCCCAGGCTTTTCCCTGCAGCCCTTTTTAAACAAATCTAAACATTTGATACTGTCTAATTTTTAGGCATCTTGTTCAATGATTCAAGTATCTCAGCTGGAGGATCCGCAATTTCCTCCCTTGCCTCCCACAATGTCCTGGGATACACTTCATCAGGTCCTGGGGATTTATCTACCTTGATGCACTTTAAGACTTCCAGCACCTCCTTCTCTGTAATATGTACACTCCTCAAGACATCACTATTTATTTCCCCAAGTTCCCCAACTTCTATGCTTTACTCGACAGTAAGTACTGATGAGAAATATTCATTTAGGATCTCACCCATCTCTTGTGGATCCACACATAGATTACCTTGTTGATCCTTAAGAGGCCCAACTCTCTTCCATGTTACTCTTTTGATTCTTGATGATTCAATTATTTTATATTGTCTCTCCATGTTCTTCTTACTAAAATCTATCACCTCACATTTTGTGTTAATTCAGTTTTTCTCTTGCTGCATCAGTTCTATCTGTCCTCGATATTCTTTTGTCGACAGTCCAGCACCCCATCCCATTCCAGTCTTCCCAGTTAATGAGCTGACTGAGGAAGATTTAGAAAGCTATTGTGCATAGATGTAGGAATCATGGAGGGCCCATAAGGTTATCCTTAGAGAACAAAAAGGAGGAAAGTGTAGAAGTTAAATGCTCAGATTGAAGTTTCATAGCTTAGAAACTAAATTGTCCAAATTAAAGTTACACTTCCACTCTGTAACAGCTGATGGAAAATGTTTATCAGCCTGCAGACCTCCAAAGGAATCAGTGTCTAATATTCCAGCATAGAACATAGCATGAACAAGTTAATCTTCACTTACAATAACGTTCTATTTTTCAACCTTCAGAATAGGGGAACGAGACCAAATTTTTCAATAACACATACCAATGGCGAAGTATAGAACAAAGAACATAGAACAACTTCTAGGGTTTGAAGTTGGATAAGTCCCCTGGGCCGGACGGGATTTACCCTAGGATTCTCTGGGAGGCAAGAGAGGAGATTGCAGAGCCTCTGGCTCTGATCTTCAGGTCCTCGTTGGTTACGGGTGTGGTTCCGGAGGAATGGAGGATAGCGAATGTGGTCCCATTGTTTAAGAAGGGGAAGAGAGACCTTCCAGGGAATTATAGGCCAGTGAGTCTTACTTCTGTTGTGGGCAAGGTATTGGAGAGAATTATTAGGGATAGGATTTATAGTTATTTAGAGAGAAATGAATTGATGGGGGATAGTCAGCATGGTTTTGTGAAGGGTAGGTCGTGCCTTACTAACCTTATTGAGTTTTTTGAAAAAGTGACCAAAGAGGTGGATGGGGTAAGGCGGTTGATGTGGTATATATGGACTTTAGTAAGGCGTTCAATAAGGTGGCACATGGAAGACTTCTGCAGAAAATGCAGATGTATGGGATAGAGGGTGATTTAGCTAATTGGATTAGGAATTGGCTGGCAGATAGAAGACAGAGGGTGGTGGTTGATGGAGATATTCATCGTGGAGTTCGGTGACAAGTGGTGTACCTCAGGGGTCTGTTTTGGGGCCCCTGCTGTTGTAATTTTTATAAATGATCTGGATGAGGGTATTGAAGGATGGATTAGTAAATTTGCAGATGACACTAAAGTCGGTGGAGTAGTAGATAGTGAAGAGGGGTGTTATAGTTTGCAGAGAGACTTGGACAAGTTGCAGAGCTGGGCCGAGAGGTGGCAAATGGAGTTTAATGTGGAAAAGTGTGAGGTAATGCACTTTGGCAGGAACAATAAATGTGTAGAGTATAGGGCTAATGGTAGGGCTCTAATAGTGTTGAGGAACAGAAGGATCTTGGTGTATGTGTCAATAGATCCCTGAAAGTAGGCAGTCAAGTGGATAAAGTTGTTAAGAAGGCATATGGAGTCTTAGCTTGTATTGGTAGGGGGATTGAATTTAGGAGCCGCAGCATCATGTTGCAGCTGTACAAAACTCTAGTGCGGCCGCACTTGGAGTATTGTGTGCAGTTCTGGTCGCCACATTAAAGAAAGATGTGGAGGCATTGGAGAGGGTACAGAGGAGGTTTACTAGGATGTTGCCTGGTATGGAGGGCAGGTCCTATGAAGAGAGGTGAAGGATTTGAGGTTGTTTTCGTTAGAAAGGAGGCGGCTAAGGGGGGATCTTATTGAAGCATATAAGATAATTAGAGGTTTGGATAGGGTGGACAGTGATAGCCTTTTTCCTAGGATGGAGGAAGCTAGCACGAGGGGACACAACTTTAAATTAAGGGGTATGAGTTATAGGACGGATATCAGAGGTAGGTTCTGTACTCAAAGAGTGATTAGGGAGTGGAATGCCCTGCCTGCAGCTGTTGTAGATGAGCCAAGTTTGGTGGCGTTTAAGAGGTTAATTGATAAGTATATGGAAGAGAAGGGAATGGTTTAGTTTGGAGGGGCATTGCTTTTTATTTTGGTCGGCACAACATCGAAGGCCGAAGGGCCTGTTCTGTGCTGTAATGTTCTATATCTAACATTACAGTGCAGAACAGGCCCTTTGGCCTTCGATGTTGCGCCGACCAATTATGAAAAAAAAAAGCAATGACCCTCTAAACTAAACCATTCCCTTCTCTTCCATAAACTTATCAACTAATAAGATAAGTGTAGAAATATGCTATAAAGGATTAGCACAGGTCAGTTTCTCATCGAATGAGAAAGGGTGAAAAGCCAGGATTTAATTGACGAATACGTAGACAAATAAAGAGTTAGACAAAATTGCTTGACTCTGATTTGTTGATTTGTTGTTTTTTGCAACATCACCATGGGTGGCATGATAGCACAGTGCTTAGCACTACTACTTCACCGCTCCAGGGACCCAGGTTCCATTCCCAGCTCCGTGTGGAGTTTGCACATTCTTCTCGTGTCTGCATGGGTTTCCTCCAGATGCTCCGGTTTCCTCCCACAGTCCAAAGATGTGCCGGTTAGGTTGACTGGCCATGTTAAAATTGCCCCCTAGTATCCTGGGATGCGCAGGTTAGAGGGATTAGTGGGTAAATGTGCAGGGATAGGAGGGTAGGGTCTAGGTGGGATAGTAGTCGGTGCAGACTCGATGGACCGAATGGCCTCTTTTTGCACTATAGGGTTCTATGATCCTATGAGAATCATTTGCAGGTCATTAAAGGCCCCTCATTACATCTGCAAGATATCTAGCGCTGTTTGTACTCAAGTCGACTAAAAGTGCCTAATGTTGTTGGTACCCAGGATCTCTGACTCTTTCATACTTCCTTGCCAAATTACTCCTTCCAAAGTGCATCACCTCACACTTTTCATGGTTAAATTCCATCTATCACTTATCTACTTACCACTTGTGCATGCAGTCAGAAGACGTAGGTGAGGCATTGAATGAATACTTTTTATCAGTGTTCAATAAGGAGAGGGGCCATGTTTTTGAGGATGAGAGTGTGATACAGGCTGATAAGATGGAGGAGGTAGAGAGAACATAGAACATAGAACACTAAGCACAAACAGGCCCTTCGGTCCACAAGTTGCGCCGATCACACCCATACCTACTAGGCCATAGAACTATCTGTAACCTCCAATCCCATTTAATCCCTGATAAACATCTGATAAAATGATACAATCATTTTATTAGATTTTCTGACAGAAGATGTATTCAAATTTTGAAAAACCTGAAGGTCGATAAGTCTCCCTGGCCCAGATGAGATACATCCTAGGATACTTTGGGAGGCAAGGGATGAGATTGCGGAGACTTTAGCTTTGATCTTTGGGTCTTCACTGTCCACGGGGATTGTGCCAGAGGACTGGAGAGTGGTGAGTGTTGTTCCTCTTTTCAAGAAAAGAAATAGGAATGACCCTGGTAATTATAGGCCAGTTTGTCTTACTTCGGTGGTCGGTAAATTAATGAAAAGGGTCCTGAGAGGTAAGATTTACGACTATTTGGAAAGACGCAATTTCATCTGGGATATTCGGCATGGATTTGTGAGGGGTAAGTCTTGTCTCACAGATTTGATTGAATTCTTTGAGAAGGTAACTAAGTGTGTAGACAAAGGTAGAGCAGTTGATGTCATATACGTGGATTTTCGTAAGGCATTTGATAAAGTTCCCCATGGTAGGCTCACGAAGAAAGTAAGCAGGTGTGGGATAGAGGGAAACTTTCAGACAGGGGACCAGTTACCAGCAGTGTACCACAGGGATCAGTGTTGGGTCCTCTGTTATTTGTGACTTTATCAATGACTTGGAAGAGGAGGCTGAAGGGTAGGTTAGTAAATTTGCTGATGACACCAAGATTGGCGGAGTAGTGGATGAGGTGGACGGCTCTTGCAGGGTGCAAAGAGACATTGATAGAATGCACAGCTGGGCCAAAAAGTGGCAGATAGAGTTTAATCCTGATAAGTGCAATGTGATTCATTTTGGTAGGACAAACTTGAGTGCAGATTACAGGGTCAACGGCAGGGTTCTGAGGAATGTGGAGAAGCAGAGAGATCTTGGGGTTCATATCCACAGATCTCTGAAGATTGCCACTCAAGTGGAGAGAGCCATGAAGAAGGCATGTATTAGCGTTTATTAACAGGGGATTTGAGTTTAAGACAGTGGGGTTATGTTGCAACTATACCGGACTTAGTGAGGCCACATTTGGAATATTGTGTTTGGTTCTGGTCACCTCACTATAAGAAGGATGTGGAAGCATTGGAGAGAATGCAGAGGAGATTTACCAGGATGCTGCCTTGTTTGGAGGGTAGGTCTTATGAGGAGAGGTTGAAGGAGCTGGGACTTTTCTCTTTGGAGCAGAGGAGGATGAGAAGCATCTTAATAGAGGTTTATAAGATGATGAGGGGATTGATAGAACGAATGTGCAGAGACTATTTCCTTGGGTGGATGAAGCTGTTACTAGGGGGCATAACTATAAGGTTTATAGTGGGAGATATAGGAGGGATGTCCGAAGTTGATTCTTTACTCAGAGAGTGGTTGGAGTGTGGAATAGACTGTTGTGATAGTGGAGTCGGACACTTTAGGAACTTTCAAGCAGTTATTGGATAGGCACATGGAGCACATCAGAATGATAGGGAGTGGGATAGCTTGATCTTGGGTTTGGACATAGCTCGGCACAACATTGAGGGCTTTTGGCCCTCACAACATTTGGCCATTTCAGAGACTTCGGTAGAGCAGGGACAAGAATGGATGTTGCAGGTTCCGGGGTTCAAATGCTTTAGTCGGAGTAGAGAAGGAGGTAGAAGGGGGGGAGGAGTGGCATTATTAGTCAAAGACTGTATCACAGTGACAGAAAAGAAGTTTGATGAGGACTTGTCTGTTGAGATTAGAAACAGGAAAGGAGAGGTCACCCTGTTGGGAGTCTTTTATAGACCTCCTAAAAGTTCTAGAGAGGTAGAGGAAAGGATTGCCAAGTCAATTCTGGTCAGGAGTGAAAGTAATAGGGTAATTGTTATGGGGGACTTTAACTTTGCTAATATTGATTGGAATAGCGATAGCTCTAGCTCGTTAGAGGGGTCAGTTTTCGTACAGAATGTGCAGGAAGGTTTTTTGACTCAGTATGTAGATAGGCCAACTAGAGGTGAGGCTACATTGGATTTGGTGCTGGGCAATGAGCCAGACCAGGTGTTTGGCTTGGAAGTTGGTGAACATTTTGGTGACAGTGACCACAATTCGGTTACGTTCACCTTAGTGACGGACAGGGATAGGCATGAAGCTGGGGGCAATAGTTATAGCTGGGGGAAGGGTAATTATGAGGCCATCAGGAGAGAATTAGGGTGCATAGATTGGACTAGGAAACTACAGGGACTGAGCACATCTGGAATGTGGAGCTTATTCAAGGAGCAGCTGCTGCGAGTCCTTGATAAGTATGTCCCTGTCAGGCAAGGAGGAAATGGTCGAGTAAGAGAACCTTGGTGTACAAAAAAGTTGATTTGCTGGTTAAAAGGAAAAAGGAGGCTTATGTCAGGATGAGGATTATATAGAAATATAGAACATACAGCACAGAACAGGCCCTTCGGCCTTCGATGTTGTGCCAACCAAAATAAAAAGCAATGCCCCTCCAAACTAACATTCCTTCTCTTCCATATACTTATCAATTAACCTCTTAAACGCCACCAAACTTGGCGCATCTACAACAGCTGCAGGCAGGGCATTCCACTCCTAATCACTCTTTGAGTAAAGAACCTACCTCTGATATCCGTCCTATAACTCATACCCTTAATTTAAAGCTGTGTCCCCTCGTGCTAGCAAGCTCGGTTAGTGCAATGGATAGCTATAGATTAGCCAGGAGGGAGCTAAAGAGTGAATTGAGAAGAGCGAAGAGAGGACATCAGAAGACTTTGGCTGATAGGATTAGGGAGAATCCTAAAGCTTTCTTTAGATATGTTAAGAATAGAAGATTGGTTAGGGCAAGATTAGGGCCAGTCATAGACAGCAGTGGGAAGTTGTGCGTGGAGCCTGAAGAGATTGGAGAGGTACTGAATAAATATTTCTCTTCGGTATTCACGCAGGGTGATGTAAATGTAGTTATGGAGAACACTGAGGTACAGGGTAGCAAACTGGAAGGTATCGAAGTAGATAGGGAGGATGTGCTAGATATTCTCGAGGGTTTGAAGTTGGATAAGTCCCCTGGGCCGGACGGGATTTACCCTAGGATTCTCTGGGAGGCAAGAGAGGAGATTGCAGAGCCTCTGGCTCTGATCTTCAGGTCGTCGTTGGTTACGGGTGTGGTTCCGGAGGACTGGAGGATAGCGAATGTGGTCCCGTTGTTCAAGAAGGGGAAGAGAGACCTTCCAGGGAATTATAGGCCAGTGAGTCTTACTTCTGTGGTGGGCAAAGTGTTGGAGAGAATAATTAGGGATAGGATTTATAGTTATTTAGAGAGTAATGAATTGATTGGAGATAGTCAGCATGGTTTTGTGAAGGATAGGTCGTGCCTTACTAACCTCATTGAGTTTTTTGAAAAAGTGACTAAGGAGGTGGATGGGGGTAAGGCGGTTGATGTGGTATATATGGACTTTAGTAAGGCGTTTGATAAGGTGGCCCATGGAAGACTTCTGCAGAAAATGCAGATGTATGGGATAGAGGGTGATTTAGCTAATTGGGTTAGGAATTGGCTAGCAGGTAGAAGACAGAGGGTGGTGGTTGATGGGAGATATTCATCTTGGAGTTTGACAAGTGGTGTACCTCAGGGGTCTGTTTTGGGCCCCTGCTGTTTGTAATTTTTATAAATGATCTGGATGAGGGTATTGAAGGATGGATTAGAAATTTGCAGATGACACTAAAGTCGGTGGAGTGGTAGATAGTGAAGAGGGGTGTTTATAGTTTGCAGAGGGATTTGGACAAGTTGCAGAGCTGGCGCCAGAGGTGGCAAATGGAGTTAATGTGGAAAGTGTGAGGTAATGCACTATGGCAGAAATAATAAATGTGTAGAGTATAGGGCAAATGGTAGGATTCTTAGGAGTCTAGATGAACAGAGGGATCTTGGTGTGTATGTGCATAGATCCCTGAAGTAGGCAGTCAGGTCGAGAAGGTTGTTAGGAAGGCATATGGAGTCTTGGCTTTTATTGGTAGAGGGATTGAATTTCGGAGCCGCAACGTCATGTTGCAACTGTACAAAACTCTAGTGCGGCCGCACTTTGGAGTATTGTGTGCGGTTCTGGTCCCCACATTATAAGAAGATGTGGAGGCATTGGAGAGGTACAGAGGAGGTTTACCAGGATGTTGCCTGGTATGGAGGGCAGGTCTTATGAGGAGAGGCTGAGGGATTTGAGGTGTTTTCGTTAGAAAGGAGGAGGCTAAGAGGGGACCTGATCGAAACATATAAGATGATTAGAGGTTTAGATAGGGTGACATTGATAGCCTTTTCCTGGGATGGAAAAAGCTAGCACGAGGGGACACAGCTTTAAATTAAGGGGTGATAGTTATAGAAACATAGAACATAGAACATTACAGCACAGAACAGGCCCTTCGGCCTTCGATGTTGCGCCGACCAATATGAAAAGCAATGCCCTCCAAACTAAAACCATTCCCTTCTCTTCCATATACTTATCAACGAACTCTTTAAACGCCACCAAACTTGGCGCATCTACAACCGCTGCAGGCAGGGCATTCCACTCCCGAACACCCTTTTGGTAAAGAACCTGCCTCTGATATCTGTCCTGTTCTGTGCTGTTAATGTTCTATGTTCTATGTTCTATAACTATCACCCCTTAATTTAAAGCTGTGTCCCCTCGTGCTAGCTTTTCATCAACCACCACCCTCTGTCTTCTACCTGCTAGCCAATTCCTAACCCAATTAGCTAAATCACCCTCTATCCCATACATCTGCATTTTCTGCAGAAGTCTTCCATGGCCACCTTATCAAACGCCTTACTAAAGTCCACATATACCACATCAACCGCCTTACCCCCATCCACCTCCTTAGTCACTTTTTCAAAAAAACTCAATGAGTTAGTAAGGCACGACCTATCCTTCACAAAACCATGCTGACTATCTCCAATCAATTCATTACTCTCTAAATAACTATAAATCCTATCCCTAATTATTCTCTCCAACACTTTGCCCACCACAGAAGTAAGACTCACTGGCCTATAATTCCCTGGAAGGTCTCTCTTCCCCTCTTGAACAACGGGACCACATTCGCTATCCTCCAGTCCTCCGGAACCACACCCGTAACCAACGACGACCTGAAGATCAGAGCCAGAGGCTCTGCAATCTCCTCTCTTGCCTCCCAGAGAATCCTAGGGTAAATCCCGTCCGGCCCGGGGACTTATCCAACTTCAAACCCTCAGAGAATATCACATCCTCCCTATCTACTTCGATACCTTCCAGTTTGCTACCCTACTCAGTGTCTCCACAACTACATTTACATCACCCTGCGTGAATACCGAAGAGAAATATTATTCAGTACCTCTCCAAATCTTCAGGCTCCACGCACAACTTCCCACTGCTGTCTACGACTGGCCATAATCTTGCCCTAACCAATCTCTATCCTTAACATATCTAAAGAAAGCTTTAGGATTCTCCCTAATCCTATCAGCAAAGTCTTCTGATGTCCTCCCCCCAACACCACCCCCCCAACAACACCACACAACCACCCACACAACACACAAAAAAAAAACAACAAACACCAAAAAAAAACCCCCCACAACCCAACAAAAAAAAAAAAAAAAAAACACCACAACACAACCAACCCCAACAACAAAACCCACCACAAACCCCCCAACCACAAACAACCACACCAACCACCACCACCCCCCACAACAACACAAACCCACACCCCAAACCCACACCAACCATCCCTGTAGTTTCTAGTCCAATCTATGCACCCTAATTCTCTCCTGATGGCCTCATATTACCCTTCCCCAGCTATAACTATGCCCCAGCTTCATGCCTATCCCTTCCATCACTAAGGTGAACGTAACCGAATTGTGGTCACTATCACAAAATGTTCACAACTTCCAAGCCAAACCTGGTCTGGCTCATTGCCCAGCACCAAATCCAATGTAGCCTCACCTCTAGTTGGCCTATCTACATACTGAGTCAAAAAACCTTCCTGCACATCTGTACAAAACTGACCCCTCTAACGAGCTAGACTATCGCTATTCCAATCAATATTAGCAAAGTTAAAGTCCCCCATAACAATTACCCTATTACTTTCACTCCTGACCAGAATTGACTTGGCAATCCTTTCCTCTACCTCTCTAGAACTTTTAGGAGGTCTATAAAAGACTCCCAACAGGGGACCTCTCCTTTCCTGTTTCTAATCTCAACAACAACCCACAAACCCCACAACACACAAAACCCCCCCCCCCACCCCCCACCCACAAACAAACCCCAACCCAACACCACCCCCCACCAACCAAACAAAACCAAAACCCCAACCACACCAAACCCAAACAACACCCACCCCACACACCCACCACCAAAACCAAACAAACCACCCACACACAACACACCACACCCAACCACCCAAAAAACAACCACACCCCCAACCCCACAAAACCAACCCCCAAACACCACCACCCAAAAAACCACACCACAACCCCCACACAAAACCCAAAACCCACCCCCCCCAAAAAAAACCCACCCCAACCCCCCAAAACCACCCCAAACAACACACCAAACCCCCACCCCAACCCACACCAAAACCAAACCAAACACAAACCAAACCCACAACCAACAAAAACCCCACCAAACCAAACCCCAAAAACCAAACACCCCACCCCCACACAACCAAACAAAACCCCAAACCCCCCACACCCAAACCCCACCCAACCACCAACCACCAAAAACACACACACAAAAACCACCCACCCCACCACACAACCCACCCCAAACCCCACCCACCACACCCCCAACCACACAAAACAACCACCCCACCCCCCAACAAAAACACAAAAACAAACCCAACACACCCACACCAACCCCCCAAACCCCACCCACACCCACCCACACCAAACACAAACCACAAAACCACAAACACAACCCACCCACACACAACCCAAAAACAACAAACAACAAACACCCCACAAACCACCAAACCAAAAACCCCAAAACAAACACCCCAACCCCAAAACCACACCAAAAACAAACCCAAAACCACACCACCAAAAAAACAACACCACCACCCCACCCCACAACCCCACAAAACCCAAAACAAACAAACCCCAACACCCCCCCCAAAACCAAACCACCCAAACACACCCACAAAAAAACACCCAAAAACAAAAAAACAACAAACAAAAAAAACAAACACCAAACCCAACCCAACCACACACCCACCCCCCACACACACACACCCACCCAAAAACACCCCCCAAACACAAAAAAACACAACCCACCACCCACCACACAAAAAAAAAAAAAAACCAAAAAAACACAAAAACAAAAAAAAACAAACCACCACAACAACACACACAACAAACACCAAACCAAAAACCAAACCCAAAACCAAACAAAACCCAACAAAAAACCACCCACACCACACACACCCACCAACCCACCCCCACCCCACAACCCACAACCCAACCCCACCCAAACACAAAACACCACAACCAACCCACACACAAAACCACACAAAACCCACAACACAAAAACAAACCCACACACAAAACCCCCACAAAACAACACCACACCACCCAACAAAAACAACAAACAACAAACAACAACAACAACCACACACCAAAAACCCCACCCCCACAAAAACACCCAACCAACAACACACACAAAAAAAAAAAAAAACACCAAACCCAACACACCAAACCCCACAAAATATAGAACATTCAGCACAGAACAGCCCTCGCCTTCGATGTTGTGCCACCAAAATAAAAGCAATGCCCCTCCAAACTAACCTTCCCTTCTCTTCCATATCTTATCAATTAACCTTTAAACGCCACCAAACTTGGCGCATCTACAACAGCTGCAGGCAGGGCATTCCACTCCCTAATCCTTTAGTAAAACCTACCTCTGATATCTCCTATAACTCACCCCTTAATTTAAAGCTGTGTCCCCTCGTGCTAGCTTTCTCCATCCTAGGAAAAAGGCTATCACTGTCCACCCTATCTAAACCTCTAATCATCTTATATGCTTCAATAAGATCCCTCTTAGCCGCCTCCTTTCTAACGAAAACAACCTCAAATCCTCAACCTCTCTTCATAAGACCTGCCTCCATACCAGGCAACATCCTGGTAAACTCCTCTGTACCCTCTCCAATGCCTCCACATCTTCTTATAATGTGGGACCAGAACCGCACACAATACTCAAGTGCGGCCGCACTAGAGTTTTGTACAGTTGCAACATGACGTTGCGGCTCCGAAATTCAATCCCCTACCAATAAAAGCTAAGATCCATATGCTTCTTAACAACCTTATCGACTGACTGCCTACTTTCAGGGATCTATGCACATAACACCAAGATCCCTCTGTTCATCAAGACTACTAAGAATCCTACCATTAGCCCTATACTCTACACATTTATATTCCTGCCATAGTGCATTACCTCACACTTTTCCACATTAAACTCCATTTGCCACCTCTCGGCCCAGCTCTGCAACTGTCCAAGTCCCTCTGAAACTAACACCCCTCTTCACTATCTACACTCCACCGACTTTAGTGTCATCTGCAAATTTACTAACCATCCTTCAATACCCTCATCAGATCATTTATAAAAATTACAAACAGCAGGGGCCCCAAAACAGACCCCTGAGGTACACACGTCACCGAACTCCACGATGAATATCTCCCATCAACCACCACCCTCTGTCTTCTACCTGCTAGCCAATTCCTAACCCAATTAGCTAAATCACCCTCTATCCCATACATCTGCATTTTCTGCAGAAGTCTTCCATGGGCCACCTTATCAAACGCCTTACTAAAGTCCATATATACCACATCAACCGCCTTACCCCCATCCACCTCCTTAGTCACTTTTTCAAAAAACTCAATGAGGTTAGTAAGGCACGACCTACCCTTCACAAAACCATGCTGACTATCTCCAATCAATTCATTACTCTCTAAATAACTATAAATCCTATCCCTAATTATTCTCTCCAACACTTTGCCCACCACAGAAGTAAGACTCACTGGCCTATAATTCCCTGGAAGGTCTCTCTTCCCCTTCTTGAACAACGGGACCACATTCGCTATCCTCCAGTCCTCCGGAACCACACCCGTAACCAACGACGACCTGAAGATCAGAGCCAGAGGCTCTGCAATCTCCTCTCTTGCCTCCCAGAGAATCCTAGGGTAAATCCCGTCCGGCCCAGGGGACTTATCCAACTTCAAACCCTCGAGAATATCTAGCACATCCTCCCTATCTACTTCGATACCTTCCAGTTTGCTACCCTGTACCTCAGTGTTCTCCATAACTACATTTACATCACCCTGCGTGAATACCGAAGAGAAATATTTATTCAGTACCTCTCCAATCTCCTCAGGCTCCACGCACAACTTCCCACTGCTGTCTATGACTGGCCCTAATCTTGCCCTAACCAATCTTCTATTCTTAACATATCTAAAGAAAGCTTTAGGATTCTCCCTAATCCTATCAGCCAAAGTCTTCTGATTCCTCTCTTTGCTCTCCTCAATTCCCTCTTTAGCTCCCTCCTGGCTAATCTATAGCTATCCATTGCACTAACCGAGCCTTCAATCCTCATCCTGACATAAGCCTCCTTTTTCCTTTTAACCAGCAAATCAACTTTTTTCGTACACCAAAGTTCTCTTACTCGACCATTTCCTCCTTGCCTGACAGGGACATACTTATCAAGGACTCGCAGCAGCTGCTCCTTGAATAAGCTCCACATTCCAGATGTTCCCAGTCCCTGTAGTTTCCTAGTCCAATCTATGCACCCTAATTCTCTCCTGATGGCCTCATAATTACCCTTCCCCCAGCTATAACTACTGCCCCCAGCTTCATGCCTATCCCTATCCATCACTAAGGTGAACGTAACCGAATTGTGGTCACTATCACCAAAATGTTCACCAACCTCCAAGCCTAACACCTGGTCTGGCTCATTGCCCAGCACCAAATCCAATGTAGCCTCACCTCTAGTTGGCCTATCTACATACTGAGTCAAAAAACCTTCCTGCACACTTTGTACGAAAACTGACCCCTCTAACGAGCTAGAGCTATAGCTATTCCAATCAATATTAGTAAAGTTAAAGTCCCCCATTACAATTACCCTATTACTTTCACTCCTGACCAGAATTGACTTTGCAATCCTTTCCTCTACCTCTCTAGAACGGATATCAGGACGGATAACAGAGGCAGGTTCTTTACCCAAAGGGTGGTTCGGGAGTGGAATGCCCTGCCTCCAGCAGTTGTAGCTGCGCCAAGTTTGGTGGCGTTTAAGAGGTTAGTTGATAAGTATATGGAAGAGAAGGGAATGGTTTAGTTTGGAGGGGCAGTGCTTTTTATATGGGTCGGCGCAACATCGAAGGCCGAAGGGCCTGTTCTGTGCTGTACTGTTCTATGTTTCTATCTTTTCTATATCCATCCGTTTGACCACCTTGTCTATTCTTTCCTGTAGTCCAAGACACTTTAGCTCACTGTAAACCATCCGGCCAATCTTTGTGTCATTGGTAAGATTACTAATCCTAACCCCCACATAGTCATCAATGTCATTTATATAAATGATGAACAGTAGGGGACCAGCATGGATCCTTGTGATATGTCACTGATCGTGGGCCTCCAGTCACTAAAGCAACTGTCTGTCACCACCCTCTGTCTCCTACCGCTAAGTCAATTATAAATCCACCTTGTCAGATCACCCTATAGCCCATGTGCATTAGCCTTTATAATAAGAATCCCATGTGGGACTCTGTCAAAGGCTTTGCTGAAAACTACATCAACCGCACTACCCTCATTCACACACTTGGATATTTACTCAAAAACTGCAGTCAGATTTTATGAATGGATTCATCATTCAGAGAGGCAAGGTTAAGCTCTGGGCACCTGGTTTCAGACACAACGATGGCAGATAGAGAAATTTGATTTCAATTCAATTAAAAGCCTACTGATAACCATAAAACCATTATCGATTATCATAAGAGCCCAACTGATTCACTAATGTCCTTTAGGGAAGGAAATCTGCTGTCCTTACCTGATCTGGCCAACATGTGATTCCAGAGCCACAGCAATGTGGTTGACTCAGAAATGCCCTCAGGGACGGGCAATAAATGCTGGCCCAGCCAGTAACACCCACATCCATGGCTGAATGTATAACTTACACACTTTTACATACTTACATAAATCTCATGGGATCTGGCACAGAGGTTAGCACTGCTGTTTCACAGCACCAGGAACCCAGGTTTGACTCCCAGCTTGGGTCACTGTCTGTATGGAGTTTGCACGTTCTCTCTGTGTCTTTGTGGGGTTTCCAACAGGTGCTCCGGTTTCCCCATCATCAATAATCCAAATATGTGCTAGTTAGGGTGCATTTGCCGTGCTAAATTCTGCCTCAGTGTACCCAAACAAGCACCGGACTGTGGCGACTAGGGGATTTTCACTGTAACTTCATGGCACTGTTAATGTAAGCTGATTTGTAACTAATAGATAAATAAATAAACAACTGGATATAAAATTGGCTTGACAACATAGGTCAGAGTGTGGTTATCAAGAGTTATTTTTCAATTTGGAGGCCTGTGAACCTCTGCTGTGCCTCAGGGATTGCTTACATGTGTAAAATGGACAAATAGAGAGGATGACAGGCCAAAAGTGGGCAATTGGAACAAACTCAGTTATCAAAACTGGGTGGCATGAATAAGTTCTTCTCCAGGGTAATGTCCCAACAATGAGAGTGATTGTGGGTTTTAAACAATAAGAAAAACATGTAGTTTGCATATGTAGATTGAACAAGAGTTTATTGTGGGAGCTGTTGACAGTACCTGGAAATAGGCTGTGTTCACCTTCAGATGAGCCTCAATACAACAGCACAACTGCAGGATCCAACTCCACTGTGTCTGCAGAGCAGCCATGAAGGCCTGGTAAAGTGAAAAAGACACCATGAGAAAGGAGAGGGAGTGAGGGTGTGTGTGAGGGAGAGAGAGGGAGTGAGAGTGTGTGTGAGGGAGAGACGGAGTGAGAGTGTGTGTGAGGGAGATAGAGAGGGAGTGAGAGTGTGTGTGAGGGAGAGACGGAGTGAGAGTGTGTGTGAGGGAGATAGAGAGGGAGGGTGTGTGTGAGGGAGAGAGGGAGTGAGTGTGTGAGTGAGTGAGAGAGGGAGGGAGGGTGTGTGTGAGGGAGATAGAGAGGGAGTGAGAGTGTGTGTGAGGGAGAGACGGAGTGAGAGTGTGTGTGAGGGAGATAGAGAGGGAGTGAGAGTGTGTGTGAGTGAGAGAGGGAGGGAGGGTGTGTGTGAGGGAGATAGAGAGGGAGTGAGTGTGTGTGAGGGAGAGGGGGAGGGAGGGTGTGTGAGTGGGGATAGAGTGAAACAGATGGAGGGGTGGTGCAAAGTGGAGGAAGAGAGAGAAAATAAAAGAGAGATAGACAACTGAGGGGGGAGAAGGATAAAAAGAAAGACCGAGGGAGAGACAGACAGACAGAGGGATAGAGAGAGGAGAGGCAGAGAGAGAGAGTAACACAGGCAGACAGAGGGTGGGTGAGAGAGATTGAGAGAGAGTTAGAGACAGACACAGAGTGAGTGTGGGTGTGAGTGAGTGGTGGGGTTGGGTTGGTGTGAAAATGTGATTAGTCAGTGTGTCATTACCTCGATGGTCTGTTTAGCTGGGTGTGCTTCACGGAGTAGTTTGTCTCCCGTGTTCTGGATGCTGTTCACCTTCTTCTCCTTTAGTTCTAGTTCCTTCATCAGCCCCTGACACAGAGAGAGCCAACAAGATCAAACACATTCATTTGCACGACAACGTTCCGGTGAGACAAGGAGGTTTTGGTAGGACGCGGGAACCGTGGTGCACGAAGGCTGTGGTGAACATAGTCAGGAAGAAAAGAAAGGTGTATAAAAGGTTCAAAGAGCTAGGAGATGTTGGGGATCTAGAGAAGTATAAGGCTTATAGAAGAGAGCTTAAAAAGGAAATTAGGAGAGCCAGAAGGGGTCATGAGAAGGCCTTGGCTGGTAGGATTAAGGAGAATCCCAAGGCCTTCTACAAATATGTGAAAAGTAAAAGGATGAGAAGAGAAGGGATAGGACCTATAAAAGGTGAAGGGGGAAAAGTCTGTATGGAACCGGAAGAAATGGCAGAGGTGCTTAATGAGTACTTTGCCTCAGTATTCACGGTGGAAAGTGATCTGGGAGGATGCACTACAAGTTTGTGGCAGACTGAAAAGATTGAGTATGTAGATATTAAGGAAGCGGATGTGTTAGAACTTTTAAATGCTATCAAGATAGACAAGTCTCCGGGACCAGATGGGATGTACCCCAGGTTATTGTGGGAGGTGAGGGATGTCATTGCAGAGCCCCTGGCGATGATCTTTGCGTCGTCGATGGAGACGGGAGAGGTTCCGGAGGATTGGAGGATTGCGGATGTGGTCCCTATTTTCAAGAAAGGGAACAGGGATAGTCCTGGAAATTACCGACCGGTGAGTCTGACCTCAGTGGTTGGTAAGCTGATGGAGAGGCTTCTGAGGGACAAGATTTACGAGCATTTGGAGAAGTTTAGGTTGATTAGAAATAGTCAGCATGGTTTTGTAAAAGGCAGGTCATGCCTTACGAGCTTAATTGAGTTCTTCGAAAATGTGACTGAACACATTGACGAAGGAAGAGCAGTGGACGTGGTGTACATGGACTTCAGCAAGGCATTTGACAAGGTCCCACATGCAAGACTTCTTGAGAAGGTGAGAGGCCATGGGATCCAAGGGGCTTTGGCCTTGTGGATCCAGAACTGGCTTGCCTGCAGAAGGCAGAGGGTGGTTGTGGATGGCTCTTTTTCTGCATGGAGGTCGGTCACCAGTGGAGTGCCCCAGGGATCTGTTCTAGGACCCTTGCTGTTTGTCATTTTCATAAATGACCTGGATGAGGAAGTGGAGGGATGGGTGAGTAAGTTCGCCGATGACACGAAGGTCGGTGGTGTTGTGGATGGTCTGGAGGGATGTCAGAAGTTGCAGCATGACATCGACAGGATGCAAGACTGGGCGGAGAAGTGGCAGATGGACTTCAACGCGGATAAATGTGTTGTGGTCCATTTTGGCAGATCCAACGGGATGAATGAGTACACTATCAAAGGTAGGAGTCTTAGCTGTGTGGAAGAGCAGAGGGATCTTGGGGTCCGGGTCCATAAGACTCTCAAATCGGCCTCCCAGGTGGAGGATGTGGTTAAGAAAGCTTACGGTGTACTGGCCTTCATTCATCGAGGGATTGAGTTCAGGAGTCAGGAGGTAATGCTGCAGCTTTATAGGACCCTTGTCAGACCACACTTGGAGTACTGTGCGCAGTTCTGGTCGCCTCACTATAGGAAGGACGTGGAAGCTATTGAAAGGGTGCAGAGGAGATTTACAAGGATGTTGCCTGGATTGGGAGGCATGCCTTATGAAGACAGGTTGAGGGAGCTGGGACTGTTCTCCCTGGAGAGACGAAGGTTGAGAGGCGACCTGATAGAGGTTTACAAGATGTTGAGAGGAATAGATAGGGTGGACTCTCAGAGACTATTTCCCAGGGCTGAAATGGTCGCGACGAGAGGGCACAGATTTAAGGTGCAGGGAAGCAAGTACAGAGGGGATGCTAGGGGAAAGTTTTTCACTCAGAGGGTGGTGAGTGAATGGAATCGGCTGCCGTCGGTGGTGGTCGAGGCGAACTCGCTGGGGTTTTTTAAAAGACTTCTGGATGAGTATATGGGATCCAATGGGATTGGGGGTTATAGATAGGTCTATGGCTGGGTAGGTTTTGATGTGTTCGACACAACTTGTGGGCCGAAGGGCCTATTTGTGCTGTAGTGTTCTATGTATCTATGTATCACATTCACTGTGATTAGCACCACCACCCCTCCCCGCATCTCACCAAGATCCACCCTGCCCTCCGAGAACACTCTGGCCTCATTGATGCTCCGTCCCCAATCATCGAGACTCACCCTTTCACTGAAACCCCTCCTGCCCCCCCCACTCTGTTTGAGGCTCTGTTTCCTCGATTGCACACATTAGCAGTTTCAGTTTCTGAATCTCTTACCGAATACGTATCCTTTTTAGCCGCCATATTGGTGTTCCTCTCACTCCAATCGTAACTCACTTCCTCTTCTTCCTTATCATTCAACCACATTAACTCCTTTGTCGCCATGGAAACAAAAGTGTTCAAACTCTCCAAGTTACGGAGACGCGACTTGGAGGAATTCTGGATCAAAAATATTTCAGAATCAGTGTCGACTCGGGACAGAGCGGAGTCAGAGGGAAGAGGAGTGGGGAGAGAAGAAGATGCTATGAGATGGGAAGTATGAGTGGGCTAGGGATTTGGGAAGAGGTCAGGGGATTGGGGTCGGGGGATTGGGGTCAGCTGATAGCGGTTGGGGATTGGGGTCGGGGTTTTGGGGTTGGGGTTTTGGGGGGGTTTGGGGTCAGGGTTTGGGGTCAGCGGATAGGGGCAGGGGATTGGGTCGGGGATTGGGGTCGGGGGATTGGGGTCAGGGCAGGGGTCAGGGGTTGGGGTAGGGATAGGCGTCAGGGGATAGGCGTCAGGGGATTGGGGTCAGGGGATTGGGGTCAGGGGGTCAGGGGATTGTTGGGGTCGGGGATTGGAGTCAGGGGATTGGGGTCAGTGGGGTCAGGGGATTGGGGTCGGGGGTGGATCGGGGGATTGGGGTCGGGGGATTGGGGTCGGGGGATTGGAGTCAGGGGATTGGGGTCAGGGGATTGGGGTCAGGGGTCCAGGGGTTGGGGTCAGGGGGGTCAATAGGGGTCATGGGGGATTGGGGTCCAAGGGGTCAGGCAATCAGGGGATTGGGGTCATTGGGGTCAGGGATTGGGTCAGTTGGGGGGGGGTCAGGGGATTGGGGTCAGGGGATTGGGGTCAGGGGATTGGGGTCAGGGGATTGGGGTCGGGGATTGGGGTCGGGGATTGGGGCGGGGATTGTCGGGGGGGGGGATTGGAGTCAGGGGATTGGGGTCAGGGATTGGGTCAGGGGATTGGGGTCGGGGATTGGGGCCAAGGGATTGGGGTCGGGGGATTGGGAGTCGGGGGATTGGAGTCGGGGGATTGGGGTCGGGGGATTGGGGTCGGGGGATTGGAGTCGGGGGATTGGAGTCGGGGATTGGATTCGGGGGATTGGGGGGGGAGGATGGGGGGGATTGGGTCATTGGGGATGGGGGATTGGGGTCAGGGATTGGGGTCATTGGAGTCAGGGGATTGGGGTCAGATGATTGGAGTCAGGGGATTGAGGTCAGGGGATTGGGGTCAGGGGATTGGAGTCAGGGGATGGAGTCGGGGGATTGGGGTCAGGGGGGGTCAGGGGATTGGGGTCAGGGATTGGGGATCAGGGGATTGGGGTCAGGGGATTGGAGTCGGGGAGTCGGGGGATTGGAGTCAGGGATTGGGGTCATGGGATTGGAGTCGGGGGATTGGAGTCAGATGATTGGGGTCAGGGATTGGGGTCAGGGGATTGGGGTCAGGGGATTGGAGTCAGGGGATTGGGGTCAGGGGATTGGGGGGGGATCAGGGGATTGGGGTCGGGGATTGGGGTCGGGGGATTGGAGTCAGGGGATTGGGTCAGGGGATTGGGGTCAGGGGATTGGAGTCAGGGGATTGGGGTCAGGGGATTTTGGGGGGGGAGGGGATTGGATCATTGGGTCGGGGGGTCAGGGGATTGGATTGGAGGGATTGGAGTTGGGGTCGGGGATTGGGGGGGATTGGAGTCGATTGGAGTCAGATGAGGTTTACTAGGATGTTGCTGGTATGGAGGGCAGGTCCTATGAAGAGAGGTTGAAGGATTTGAGGTTGTTTTCGTTAGAAAGGAGGCGGCTAAGGGGGGATCTTATTGAAACATATAAGATGATTAGAGGTTTGGATAGGGTGGACAGTGATAGCCTTTTTCCTAGGATGGAAAAAGCTAGCACGAGGGGACACAACTTTAAATTAAGGGGTATGAGTTATAGGACGGATATCAGAGGTAGGTTCTTTACTCAAAGAGTGATTAGGGAGTGGAATGCCCTGCCTGCAGCTGTTGTAGATGCGCCAAGTTTGGTGGCGTTTAAGAGGTTAGTTGATAAGTATATGGATGAGAAGGGAATGGTTTAGTTAGGAGGGGCATTGCTTTTTATTTTGGTCGGCACAACATCGAAGGCCGAAGGGCCTGTTCTGTGCTGTACTGTTCTATGTTCTATGTTCTATGTTCTATGTTCTATGTTCTATGATTGGGGTCAGGGGATTGGGGTCAGGGGATTGGAGTCAGGGATTGGAGTCAGATGATTGTGTCAGGGATTGGGGTAGGGGTTTGGGGGGGATTGGGTCGGGGGATTGGGGTGGGATTGGGGTCCAGGGATTGGGGGGGATTGGTGTCAGATGATTGGGGTCAGGGGATTGGGGTCGGGGATTGGGGTCAGGGGATTGGGGTCAGGGGATTGGGGTCAGGGGGGGGGGGGATTGGGTCAGGGGATTGGAGTCGGGGGATTGGAGTCAGATGATTGGGTCAGGGGATTGGTCAGGATTGGAGTCAGGGGATTGGGTCATCAGGGGATTGGGGTCAGTGGATTGGGGTCAAGGGATTGGAGTCGGGGGATTGGAGTCAGATGATTGGGGTCAGGGGATTGGGGTCGGGGGATTGGGGTCAGGGGATTGGAGTCGGGGGATTGGAGTCAGATGATTGGGGTCAGGGATTGGGGTTGGGGATTGGGGTCGGGGATTGGGGTCGAGGAACAGGGGTCAGGGATTGGTTCAAGGGATTGGGGTCGGGGATTGGGGTCAGGGGGTTGAGGTCAGGGGACTGGGGTCGGGATTGGGGTCGGGGAACAGGGGTCAGGGGATTGGGTTGGGGATTGGGGTCGGGGGGGGGTCAGGGGTCGGGATTGGGGGGAACAGGGGTCGGGGATTGGGTCAGGGGATTGGGGTCGGGGGATTGGTCGGGTGAGGTCAGGGGTATGGGGTCAGGGAGTTGGGGTCAGTGGATTGCAGTCGGGGAATGCGTTGGGGAACGGGGGTCAGGGGATTGGGGTCATGGGATTGGGGTCATGGGATTGGGGTCAGGGATTGGGTCCAGGGGATTGGGGTCGGGGGATTGGAGTCAGATTTGGGGTCAGGGATTGGGGTCAGGGGATTGGAGTCGGGGGATTGGTCAGGGATTGGGGGGGATTGAGTCGGGGGATTGGGGTCGGGGAGTCGGGGATTGGGGTCAGGGATTGGAGTCAGGGATTGGAGTCGGGGGATTGGGGTCAGGGGATTGGAGTCGGGGGATTGGGGTCGGGGATTGGAGTCAGGGGATTGGTCAGGGGATTGGGGTCAGGGGATTGGGGTCGGGGGATTGGGGTCGGGGGATGGGTCGGGGGATTGGAGTCGGGGATGGGGTCGGGGGTTGAGGTCAGGGGGATTGGGTTCAGGGGATTGGGGTTGGGGGGTTGAGGTCAGGGGTATGGGGTCAGGGAGTTGGGGTCAGTGGATTTCAGTCAGGGAATGCGTTGGGGAACGGGGGTCAGGGGTAGGATTGCTGCTGCTAATTTTGACCCGATCATCTCAGTTACACCTCATGTTGTACAGATTTAGTGAGCTCACATAAAAAGAGGAAATGCTGGAAAATCCCAGCGGGTCTGACAGTGTCGCAGGGAGAGAATCAGGCCAATGGGGACCCTTTGTCAGAGCTCACACACTGATTGGAGCATTTTAGAGAGCGGAATCACTGTGATTGGGGGATTTTAGAGATTGGGTGCATTGTGATTGGAGGGTTTTAGAGAGCAGAATCACTGTGATTGGAGGGTTTTAGAGGTTGGGTGCATTGTGATTGGAGGGTTTTCACAAGCTCACGCACTGATTGGAGGGTGTGTGTGAGTGGAGACTCACCAGCAGTTTTGCGTACTGAAGGTCCAGTTTGCCCAGGTAATCTCGATATGCATTCCGATTGGCAGGTGATAACTGGAGCTAAAAAGATTAAATACAGAAATTAACATCAAACTCCCAGAGCAGCAACGCCTCAATTTCTAATAATTCAGTCACTGACTAGGCCAGCAATTTCTTCCCCTCAGAAGGTGGTAGTGAGCTGACGTTTTGAAGGCCTACACAGGGTGTATGCAGATCTGAATAGATGGTGTGAGACGGAGGGTTCCATATTCCTGGGCATTATAATCGGTTCTGTGGGAGGTGGGACCTGTACAAACCGGATGGGTTACACCTGGGCAGGATTGGGACTGATGTCCTAGAGGGGTACTTGTGACAGAGGTTGGGGAGGGTTTAAACTAGTCCTCTGATTGCAAGAATTTGGAGCAGGAAAAATAAAGAACAAGAAGAAAAGATAGGAAAGAGAATAGAAGATAGGAGAAGGAGGAGGTCATTCGGCCCTTCCAGCCTGTTCCGCCATTCATTATGATCATGGCTGATCATCCAACTCAATAACCTAATCCTGCTTTTTCCCCATAATCTTTGATCCCATTCACCCAAAATGCTATATCCAGCTGCCTCTTGAGTACATTCAGTATTTTGGCAACAACTACTTCCTGTGGGAATGAATTCCACAGGCTCCCCACTCCCTGGGTGAAGAAATGACTCCTCATCTCCGTCCTAAATGGTCTAGCCTGAATCCTCAGACTGTGACCCCTGGTTCTGGATTCCTCCCCACCACTAGGAATATCCTCTCTGCATCGACCCTGTCTAATCCTGTTGGAATTTTATAAGTCTCTATGAAATCCGCCCCCATTTGTCTGCACTCCAGCGAAAACAATCCTAACCTAGTTAATTTCTCCTCATACATAGAACATAGAACATTACAGCACAGAACAGGCCCTTCGGCCTTCGATGTTGTGCTGACCAAAATAAAAAGCAATGCCCCTCCAAACTAAACCATTCCCTTCTCTTCCATATACTTATCAACTAACCTCTTAAACGCCACCAAACTTGGCGCATCTACAAATGCTGCAGGCAGGGCATTCCACTCCCGAACCACCCTTTGGGTAAAGAACCTACCTCTGATATCCGTCCTATAACTATCACCCCTTAATTTTAAGCTGTGTCCCCTCGTGCTAGCTTTCTCCATCCTAGGAAAAAGGCTATCACTGTCCACCCTATCTAAACCTCTAATCATCTTATATGTTTCAATAAGGTCTCCTCTTAGCCGCCGCCTTTCTAACGAAAACAACCTCAAATCCCTCAGCCTCTCTTCATAAGACCTGCCCTCCATACCAGGCACATCCTGGTAAACCTCCTCTGTACCCTCTCCAATGCCTCCACATCTTTCTTATAATGCAGGGACCAGAACTGCACACAATACTCCAAGTGCGGCCGCAATAGAGTTTTGTACAGTTGCAACATGACGTTGCGGCTCCGAAATTCAATCCCCCTACCAATACAAGCTAAGACTCCATATGCCTTCTTAACAACCTTCTCGACTTGACTGCCTACTTTCAGGGATCTATGCACATACACACCAAGATCCCTCTGTTCATCAAGACTACTAAGAATCCTACCATTAGCCCTAGACTCTACACATTTATTATTTCTGCCATAGTGCATTACCTCACACTTTTCCACATTAAACTCCATTGCCACCTCTCGGCCCAGCTCTGCAACTTGTCCAAGTCCCTCTGCAAACTATAACACCCCTCTTCACTATCTACCACTCCACCGACTTTAGTGTCCTCTGCAAATTTACTAATCCATCCTTCAATACCCTCATCCAGATCATTTATAAAAATTACAAACAGCAGGGGCCCCAAAACAGACCCCTGAGGTACACCACTTGTCACCGAACTCCACGATGAATATCTCCCATCAACCACCACCCTCTGTCTTCTATCTGCTAGCCAATTCCTAACCCAATTAGCTAACTCACCCTCTATCCCATACATCTGCATTTTCTGCAGAAGTCTTCCATGGGCCACCCTATCAAACGCCTTACTAAAGTCCATATATACCACATCAACCGCCTTACCCCCATCCACCTCTTTGGTCACTTTTTCAAAAAACTCAATAAGGTTAGTAAGGCACGACCTACCCTTCACAAACCATGCTGACTATCCCCAATCAATTCATTTCTCTCTAAATAACTATAAATCCTATCCCTAATAATTCTCTCCAATACCTTGCCCACACCAGAAGTAAGACTCACTGGCCTATAATTCCCAGGAAGGTCTCTCTTCCCCTTCTTAAACAATGGGACCACATTCGCTATCGTCCAGTCCTCCGGAACCACACCCGTAACCAACGAGGACCTGAAGATCAGAGCCAGAGGCTCTGCAATCTCCTCTCCTGTCTCCCAGAGAATCCTAGGGTAAATCCCGTCCGGCCCAGGGGACTTATCCAACTTCAAACCCTCGAGAATTTCTAACACATCCTCCCTATCTACGACAATACTTCCCAATTTGCAACCCTGTATCTCAGTGCTCTCCATAGCTACATTTCCAGCACTCTGTGTGAATACCAAAGAGAAATATTTATTCAGTGCCTCACCAATCTCTTCAGGCTCCACGCACAACTTCCCACTGCTGTCTATGACTGGCCCAGGTGTGGCCTCACCAAGGCCCCTGTATAATTGTAACAACACATCCCTGTTCCTGGACTGGAAACCTCTCGTAATGAAGGCCAACATACCATTTGCCTTCTTTACTGTCTGCTGTACCTGCATGCTTACCTTCAGTGACTGGTGTACAAGGACACCCAGATCCCTCTGCAGACTCCCGTCTCCCAATTTACAGCCATTCAGATAGTAATCTGTCTTCTTGTTTTTGCTTCCAATGTGAATAGCCTCACATTTATCCAAATTATTCTGCATCTGCCATTGATTAGCCCACTCACCCAACCTGTCTAGATCATTCTGAAGGATCTCTGTATCCTCATCACAGTTCACTCTCCCACCCAACTTGCTGTCATCTGTAAACTTTGGGATGTTATATTTTGTTCCCTCATCCAAATCATTAATATATATTGTGAATTGCTGGGGTCCCAGCACCGATCCCTGTAGCACCCCCACTAGTTACTGCCTGCCACTTCAAAAAGCATCCATTCATTCCTACTCTTTGTTTCCTCTCTGCCAGCCAGTTTTCTATCCATCTCAACATATAGTGGTTGTTTTATAAGTTAAATCTCACGAGATCCAGGGTGAGGTATCTAAATGGATACAAAATTAGCTTCCTGGCAGAAGCCAGAGGGTGGTTGTAGAGAGTTGTTTTTCAAACTGGAGGCCTGTGAACAGCAGTGTGCCTCAGGGATCAGCGCTGGGTCCACTGTGATTTGTCATTTATATTAATGATTTGGATGAGAATATAGGGGGCATGGTTAGTAAGTTTGCAGATGACACCAAGATTGGTAGCATAGTGGATAATGAAGAAAGTTATCTTGGACTGCAACAAGATCTTGATCAGTTGGTCCAGTGGGCTGACGAATGGCAGATAAAGTTTAATTAAGATAAATGAAGGTGATGCGTTTTGGTAGATTGAATCATAAGAACATTCATAAGAACATAAGAACTAGGAGCAGGAGTCGGCCATCCAGCCCCTCGAGACTGCTCCACCATTCAATAAGATCATGGATGATCTTTTTGTGGACTCAGCTCCCCTTACCCACCGACTCACCATAACCCTTAATTCCTTTACTGTTCAAAAATTTATCTATCCTTGCCTTAAAAACATTCAATGAGTTAGTCTCAACTGCTTCACTGGGCAGGGAATTCCACAGATTCACAACCCTTTGTGTGAAGAAGTTCCTCCTCAACTCAGTCCTAAATCTGCTTCCCCTTATTTTGAGGCCATGCCCCCTAGTTCTAGTTTCACCCACCAATGGAAACAACTTCCCTGTTTCTATCTTATCGATTCCCTTCATAATCTTATATGTTTCTATAAAATCTCCCCTCATTCTTCTGAATTCCAATGAGTATAGTCCCAGTTTACTCAATCTCTCCTCATAAGCCAATCCTCTCAACTCCGGAATCAACCTATTGAATCTCCTCTGCCCCCCCTCCAGTGCCAGTATATCCTTTCTCAAGTGAGGAGACTAAAACTGTACACAGTAACTCCAGCTGTGGCCTCACCAGCACCTTATACAGCTGCAACATAACCTCGCTGTTTTTAAACTCCATCCCTCTAGAAATGAAGGACAAAATTCCATTTGCCTTCTTACTTACCTGCAAACCAACTCCTTGAGATTCCTGCACTAGGACACCCAGGTCCCTCTGCACAGCAGTATGCTGCAATTTTTTACCATTTAAATAATAGTCCATTTTGCTGTTACTTTGACCAAAATGGATCACCTCACGTTTACCAACATTGTACTCCATCTGCCCGACCCTCACCCACTCATTTAGACTATCTATATCCCTTTGCAGACTTTCAGCATCCTCTGCACACTTTGCTCTTCCACCCATCTTAGTGTCATCTGCAAATTTTGACACACTACACTTGGTTCCTAACTCTAAATCATCTACGTAAATCGTAAACATAGAACATAGAACATAGAACATAGAACAATACAGCACAGAACAGGCCCTTCGGCCTTCGATGTTGTGCCGACCAAAATAAAAAGCAATGCCCCTCCAAACTAAACCATTCCCTTCTCCTCCATATACTTATCAATTAACATCTTAAACGCCACCAAACTTGGCGCATCTACAACAGCTGCAGGCAGGGCATTCCACTCCCTAAATCGTAAACATAGAACATAGAACATAGAACATAGAACAATACAGCACAGAACAGGCCCTTCGGCCTTCGATGTTGTGCCGACCAAAATAAAAAGCAATGCCCCTCCAAACTAAACCATTCCCTTCTCCTCCATATACTTATCAATTAACATCTTAAACGCCACCAAACTTGGCGCATCTACAACAGCTGCAGGCAGGGCATTCCACTCCCTATCACTCTTTGAGTAAAGAACCTACCTCTGATATCCGTCCTATAACTCATACCCCTTAATTTAAAGCTGTGTCCCCTCGTGCTAGCAGTCTCCATCCTAGGAAAAAGGCTATCACTGTCCACCCTATCTAAACCTCTAATCATCTTATATGCTTCAATAAGATCCCCTCTTAGCCGCCTCCTTTCTAACGAAAACAACCTCAAATCCTTCAACCTCTCTTCATAGACCTGCCCTCCATACCAGGCAACATCCTGGTAAACCTCCTCTGTACCCTCTCAAATGCCTCCACATCTTTCTTATAATGTGGGGACCAGAACTGCACACAATACTCCAAGTGCGGCCGCACTAGAGTTTGGTACAGTTGCAACATGATGCTGCGGCTCCTAAATTCAATCCCCCTACCAATAAAAGCTAAGACTCCCTATGCCTTCTTAACAACTTTATCCACTTGACTGCCTACTTTCAGTGATCTATTGACACATACACCAAGATCCTTCTGTTCCTCAACACTATTAAGAGCCCTACCATTAGCCCTCTACTCTACACATTTATTGTTCCTGCCAAAGTGCATTACCTCACACTTTTCCACATTAAACTCCATTTGCCACCTCTCGGCCCAGCTCTGCACTTGTCCAAGTCACTCTGTAAACTAAAACACCCCTCTTCACTATCTACCACACCACCAACTTTAGTATCATCTGCAAATTTACTGATCCATCCCTAAATACCCTCATCCAGATCATTTATAAAAATTACAAACAGCAGGGGCCCCAAAACAGACCCCTGAGGCACACCACTCGTCACCGAACTCCACGATGAACAGTTGCAGTCCCAAGTTGTGTCCCTGAGGCACACCACTAGTCACTGATCACCAAGCAGAAAAACACCCATTTACCCCCACTCTTTGCTTTCTGTTAGTTAATCAATCCTCTATCCATGCTAATACATTACCAATAACATGATGCACCTTTATCTTATGCAGCAGTCTTTGAGAACATTACCTGTGCAGTGGACAATGGGGAACCTATGGATGTGGCGTTTCTGGATTTCCAGAAGGCATTTGACATGGTGCCGCACCAAAGTATTCCATCAAATTAGTCAAACATGAACCCATGCTGCATCTTACCAACGGGACAATTTATATCCAGATGTCTTGCCATTTCTTCCTTGATGACAGGGCAGGACTTACTCAGTTAATGGTAGAGTGTTGGGGAGAGTTACAGAACAAAGAGATCTAGGGATACATGTTCATAGATCCTTGAAAGTGGAGTCACAGGTGGACAGAGTTGTGAAGAAAGCATTCAGCATGCTTGGTTTCATCGGTCAGAACAGTGAATACAGGAGCTGGGACGTCTTGTTGAAATTGTACAAGACATTGGGAAGGACACACTTGGAATACTGTGTGGAATTCTGATCACCCTGTTATTGAAAGGATATTATTAAACTAGAAAGAGTGCAGAAGAGGTTTACTAGGATGCTACTGGGACTTGATGGTTTGAGTTATAAGGAGAGGCTGGATAGAGGGGCAACAATAATGTGCTTGTGTATATACCTGTGAGTGTGAGTCTTCCTGTGTGCGTGTGCATTGTGTCAGTACATGCAAATGTGCCTGCGCAAAACTCATTTCCGTATGTACCCATGTCCACTTGTACCCGTGTCTGCAGGTAACCATTTCTGCATGTACCTATGCCCGTGTGTACCCAAGTTAATATGTACTTGTGTCCGCAGGCACCATGCGCACATGTACCTGCGTCCATTTGTACCTGTGTCTATGCACCCCTGTGCATGTAACCATTTCTGCATGTACCAGTGTCCACATGTACCTGTATCTGTGTGTACCAGTGTCTGCGCGTACCTGTGTGTGTGAGTGTATTTGAGTTCTCACCTCATCAGCTCGAGCCCTCTCGATCTTGGCTCGGAAGTCTTCGATGGATTGATGCAGTCCTCGGTGCCCACCGAGTTGGGACTGCACTGTGGGTAGGTCCACTCCCCACTCTGCTGCCTCGAGGCGTCGCTGGTTCTCTTCAATCCACTCCAACAGTTCCTGGATGTATTTCAGTGTCACTCCATCCATCGTTGGGCTGCTCTTTGATTGGCTCAGCACTGTGACTGATTGAATAGGGGGCTGAGCCCCTGATTTGAAGCGTAAAGAATACTCTGTACGGATTGTTACCAGAAATTCATGGAGACGAAACACCCTGAAATACATCAGTCCAATTACTGACAGGAACTGGATCTGAGGCACAGATTCCCAGACAAAAGACTGGTCAACAAACACATCAAACTCTCTTCCACCACTGGAAAACATCATTAGGTGGGGAGGAATGTGTAAATGGTGACTTTGACCCCAACATGGTCCCCACACCAGCTGTTATCCCACCCTCTCTCCTGACCTCATCCAGCCTCATGATCCTGCCCATGACCCCACTCTTGACCCTGTCCCTTGACTTCAACCAGCCCGTCCCAATCCTGCCAGCCTATTGACCCCACTCTGCTCAGCCCACTTTGTTTATTCATTCATGGGACATGGATGTTGCTAGTTTGTCAGGTTTTATCGCCCATCCCTCATTGCCAGTTGTGAGTCACCCACATTGCTGTGGCTCTGGAGTCACATGTAGGCCAAACCGGGTAAAGGAGGCAGATTTCCTTCTCTAAAGGAGATTAATGAATCAGACAGGTATTTCTGATAATCGACAATGGTTTCACGGTCATCAGTAGATTCTTAATTCCAGAATTATTCATTGAATTCAAATTGCACCAGCTGCCGTGGCAGGATTCAAACCCGGGTCCCCAGAACATTGGCTGAGTCTCTGGATTAATAGTCTAGCAATAATACCACTAAGCCATTGCCTCCCCATGATGCTGCCCTGACCAGGACCATCCTCTGAACCGGTCCCTACCTGCGATACATCTGCTCTGCCTGCGGGTGTCGGCCATCTTTCAGGGTCTGGACATCATTGAAGAGACTGCGAATCAAACTGTCCGATTTGTCCAGGTCGTGTTCTAACACAGCCGTGTTCTGCGCTGGCGATCCTGCGTTTACCGAACGAATATCCTGCCAAGAGAAAGGGGATTGGTCACCCAATGTTTGCATGTGCAGAATCTCTCTCAGTCTGTGTCCCCCTCTTTCTCCAATACATTAATTTGTTTCTCTCCATTTACTCCATGGGCTTGTGGTATCATCTTGCTCCTTGTCTGCTTTCTTTCAGTCCCGATCTCGATGTTAATCCATCCGTCTGATCTCTCCCCTTCTTCGTCTCTTTTTTTAGAACATAGAACACTACAGCACAAATAGGCCCTTCGGCCCACAAGTTGTGCCGATCATATCTATACCTACCAGGCCATAGAACTATCTGTAACGAATTGATTGGGGATACTCAGCATGGTTTTGTGAAGGGTAGGTCGTGCCTTACTAACCTTATTGAGTTTTTTGAAAAAGTGACCAAAGAGGTGGATGGGGGTAAGGCAGTTGATGTGGTATATATGGACTTTAGTAAGGCGTTCGATAAGGTGCCCCATGGAAGACTTCTGCAGAAAATGCAGATGTATGGGATAGAGGGTGATTTAGCTAATTGGATTAGGAATTGGCTAGCAGATAGAAGACAGAGGGTGGTGGTTGATGGGAGATATTCATCGTGGAGTTCGGTGACAAGTGGTGTACCTCAGGGGTCTGTTTTGGGGCCCCTGCTGTTTGTAATTTTTATAAATGATCTGGATGAGGGTATTGAAGGATGGATTAGTAAATTTGCAGATGACACTAAAGTCAGTGGAGTGGTAGATAGTGAAGAGGGGTGTTATAGTTTGCAGAGAGACTTGGACAAGTTGCAGAGCTGGGCCGAGAGGTGGCAAATGGAGTTTAATGTGGAAAAGTGTGAGGTAATTCACTTTGGCAGGAATAACAAAAGTGTAGAGTATAGGGCTAATGGTAGGACTCTTAATAGTGTTGATGAACAGAGGGATCTTGGTGTATATGTGCATAGATCCCTGAAAGTTGACAATCAAGTCGAAAAGGTTGTTAAGAAGGCATACGGAGTCTTAGCTTTTATTGGTAGGGGGATTGAATTTCGGAGCCGCAACGTCACGTTGCAACTGTACAAAACTTTAGTGCGGCCACACTTGGAGTATTGTGTACAGTTCTGGTCCCCGCATTATAAGAAAGATGTGGAGGCATTGGAGAGGGTACAGAGGAGGTTTACCAGGATGTTGCCTGGTATGGAGGGCAGGTCTTATGAAGAGAGGCTGAAGGATTTGAGGTTGTTTTCGTTAGAAAGAAGGCGGCTAAGAGGAGACCTTATTGAAACATATAAGATGTTTAGAAGTTTAGATAGGGTGGACAGATGTCAGAGGTAGGTTCTTTACCCAGAGAGTGGTAAGGGTATGGAATGCCCTGCCTGCTGCAGTTGTAGATGCGCCAAGTTTGGTGGCGTTTAAGAGGTTAGTAGATAAGTTTATGGATGAAAAGGGAATGGTTTAGGTTAGAGTGTCATTGCTTTTTCTTAATTGGTCGGCGCAACATCGAAGGCCGAAGGGCCTGTTCTGCGCTGTAATGTTCTATGTTCTATGTAACTCCCAATCCCATTTAATCCCATGCACTCATCCAGAAGTCTCTTAAAAGACCCCAGCGAGTTCGCCTCGACCGCCACCAACGGCAGCCGATTCCATTCAGTCACCAACCTCTGAGTGAAAAACTTACCTCTAACATCTCCTCTGTACTTGCCCCCCAGCACCTTAAACCTGTGTCCTCTCGTAGCGACCATTTCAGCCCTGGGAAATAGCCTCCGAGAATCCACCCGATCTATTCCTCCCAACATCTTATAAACCTCTATCAGATCGCCTCTCAACCTTTGTCTCTCCAGGGAGAAGAGACCTTCTCCCTGGAGACCTTCTCCCTGCTGTTTGTAATTTTTATAAATGATCTGGATGAGGGTATTGAAGGATGGATTAGTAAATTTGCAGATGACACTAAAGTCGGTGGAGTGGTAGATAGTGAAGAGGGGTGTTATAGTTTGCAGAGAGACTTGGACAAGTTGCAGAGCTGGGCCGAGAGGTGGCAAATGGAGTTTAATGTGGAAAAGTGTGAGGTAATGCACTATGGCAGAAATAATAAATGTGTAGAGTATAGGGCTAATGGTAGGATTCTTAGTAGTCTAGATGAACAGAGGGATCTTGGTGTGTATGTGCATAGATCCCTGAAAGTAGGCAGTCAGGTCGAGAAGGTTGTTAAGAAGGCATATGGAGTCTTAGCTTTTATTGGTAGGGGGATTGAATTTCGGAGCCGCAACGTCATGTTGCAACTGTACAAAACTCTAGTGCGGCCGCACTTGGAGTATTGTGTGCAGTTCTGGTCCCCACATTATAAGAAAGATGTGGAGGCATTGGAGAGGGTACAGAGGAGGTTTACCAGGATGTTGCCTGGTATGGAGGGCAGGTCTTATGAGGAGAGGCTGAGGGATTTGAGGTTGTTTTCGTTAGAAAGGAGGCGGCTAAGAGGGGACCTGATCGAAACATATAAGATGATTAGAGGTTTAGATAGGGTGGACAGTGATAGCCTTTTTCCTAGGATGGAGAAAGCTAGCACGAGGGGACACAGCTTTAAATTAAGGGGTGATAGTTATAGGACGGATATCAGAGGCAGGTTCTTTACCCAAAGGGTGGTTCGGGAGTGGAATGCCCTGCCTGCAGCAGTTGTAGATGCGCCAAGTTTGGTGGCATTTAAGAGCTTAGTTGATAAGTATATGGAAGAGAAGGGAATGGTTTAGTTTGGAGGGGCATTGCTTTTTATATTGGTCGGCGCAACATCGAAGGCCGAAGGGCCTGTTCTGTGCTGTAATGTTCTATGTTCTATGTTCTAGCTCCCTCAACCTGTCTTCATAAGGCATGCCCCCCAATCCAGGCAACATCCTTGTAAATCACCTCTGCATCCTCTCAATAGCTTCCACATCCTTCCTATAGTGAGGTGACCAGAATTGCGCACAATACTCCAAGTGGGGTCTGACAAGGGTCTAATAAAGTTGTAGCATTATCTCCCGACTCCTAAGCTCAATCCCTCTATTAATGAAGGCCAGTAAACCATATGCCTTCTTGACCACATCCTTCACCTGCGAGGTCAATTTAACAGTCCTATGGACTCGAACCTCAAGGTCCTACTGCTCCTCAACACTGCCAAGACTCCTACCCTTGATATTATACTCCTTCATCCCATTGGTCCTGCCAAAATGGACCACTACACATTTATCCACGTTGAAGTCCATCTGCCACTTCTCCGCCCAGTCTTGCATCCTATCCTATGTCTCGCTGCAACTTCAGACATCCCTCCAGACCATCCACAACACCACCAACCTTTGTATCGTTGGCGAACTTACTAACCCATCCCTCCACTTCCTCATCCAGGTCATTTATGAAAATGACAAACAGCAAGGGTCCCAGAACAGATCCCTGGGGCACTCCACTGGTGACCGACCTCCATGCAGAAAAAGACCCATCCACAACCACTCTCTGCCTTCTGCAGGCAAGCCAGTTCTGGATCCACAAGGCCAAAGCCTCTTGGATCCCATGTCCTCTCACCTTCTCAAGAAGTCTTGCATGGGGGACCTTATCAAATGCCTTGCTGAAATCCATGTAAACCACGTCCATTGCTCTTCCTTCATCAATGTGTTCAATCACATTTTCAAAGGCTTGTAAGGCACGATCTGCCCTTAACAAAGCTGTATTGACTATTTCTGATCATATTGAACTTCTCTAAATGCTCATAAATCCCATCCCTCAGGATCCTCTCCATCAACTTATCAACCACTGAGGTCAGACTCACCGGTCAGTAATTGCCTGGACTATCCCTGTTCCCTTTCTTGAATATAGGGACCACATCCGCAATCCTCCAATCTTCTGGAACCTCTCCTGTCTCCATCGGCGACGCAAAGATCATCGCCGGGGCTCTGCAACCACTTCCCTCACTCCCCACAGTAACCTGGTGTACGTCCCATCTGGTCCCGGCGACTTATCTAACTTGATGGAATTTAAACCTCCGATTCTCGCTCAGTTCTCGCCAGGGTGCTGTTTCCTGTGTCTGCACTAATAATAATTAACACCTTCTTACTCTGGAATTGAGCCAATCATTGCTCTGCCTGTCTATCTAGCTGACTGGACACATACTCCTCCAGTCACCCAGTTAAAAAGTCCCTCTCCACCTTGCATCCTCCTCTTACCCTGTATACAAATTCACCCTGTGTACAAACTCACCCTGTGTACAAACTCACCCTGCGTACAAACTCACCCTGCGTACAAACTCACCCTGCAGACAAACTCACCCTGCCTACAAACTCACCCTGCCTACAAACTCACCCTGCCTACAAACTCACCCTGCCTACAAACTCACTGCGTACAAACTCACTCTGCGTACAAACTCTCCCTGCGAACAAACTCACTCTGTGTACAAACTCACCCTGCGTACAAACTCATTGCGAACAAACTCACTCTGCGTATAAACTCTCCCTGCGAACAAACTCACCCTGCGTACAAACTCACTCTGCGTACAAGCTCACCCTGCGTACAAACTCACTGCGTACAAACTCACCCTGTATACAAACTCACTGCATACAAACTCACCCTGTGTACAAACTCACCCTGCGTACAAACTCACCCTGTGTACAAACTTACCCTGCATATGCACTCATTGTACGTATGCACTCACCTTGTATATGCACACCCCGTGTATGCACTCACTTTCCATATGCACTCACTCTGCATACATATACCACATGTATGCACTCACCTGCATATGCACTCTCCTTGCATATATAGTCACCTAGCAGGGACTCATCCTGAATATGCACTCACCCTGCGTATGCACCCTATGTGTCTCTGTCTGTCTGTCTTTCTCTCTCTCCCCATTTTTCTCTGTCTCTGTCTCTCTGTTTGTCTCTCTCGTTCTCTCTGCCTCTCTCCCCGTGCATCAAGTTATCTCAGGGTCACTCACAGATTTGAGGAGCATGTCAGATTTTTTCAGTTGATCCTCACACAGATTAGATTCTTGCTGAATCCTCAGGATGATCCTTTGGAATCGTTCCAGTCTGTGAAGAATAAAGCAACCAATCAGAACAAATGAAGGGATGAGGGAGTATAATATCAAGGATAGGAGTCTTAGCTGTGTTGTAGATCAGAAGGATGTCGGGGTCCGGGTCCACAGGACTCTTAAATCAGCCTCGCAGGTGGAGGAAGTGGTCAAGAAGGCGTACGGTGTATTGGCCTTCATTAATCGAGGAATAGAGTTTAGGAGTCAGGAGGTAATGATGCAGCTCTATAAGACTCTTGTCAGACCCCAGTTGGAGTATTGTGCGCAGTTCTGGTCGCCTTATTATAGGAAGGATGTAGAGGCTATTGAGAGAGTTCAGAGGAGATTTACAAGGATGCTGCCTGGATTGGGAGGCAGGCCTTATGAAGATAGGTTGAGAGCTGGGACTCTTCTCACTGGAGAGGCAAAGGTCGAGAGATGACCTGATAGAGGTTTATAAGATGTTGAGAGGAATAGATAGGGTGGATTTCCCAGAGCTGAAATGGTCACTATGAGAAGACACAGTTTTAAGCTGCTGGGGAGTAGGTACAGAGGAGATATATACTCCCCAGCACCTTAAAACTGCGTCCTCTCGTAGCAAGAGAAACTACACTTATGTCACAGCCCACCTCATATTCGAATGTGGACAAAACAAAACCTCACATCTTCAACGTAATTCAGAGTATTCCTGGAGGCGTGACTTAAACCCAAACCTTTCAAATTCGCTCCGGAGAACTCGTTCCCTCTCCAAAATTGAGACATGTAGCTTTCCCCATTCTTTCTCCACATCAATGGGATGGTAGCCAGCAGGAACCTTCAAGTGGCCAGTCTGTACAGCACCCTACAACGCACAGATAGAATTCCAATCACTGAGTTACACACACTGACACACACAGTTACAGTCACTAGGGGAACAAAGGTTGCTAATGACACAAAGATGAGTGGAAAAGTGAATTGTGTGGAGGATGTGGAAAGCCTGCAGAGGGATCTGGATAGGTTGAGTGAGTGGGCGAGGACCTGGCAGATGGAGTATAATGTTAGCAAGTGTGAGGTTATCCACTTTGGAAGGAATAATAGTAAAATGGGCTATTATTTAAATGGTGAAAAATTACAACATGCTATTGTGCAGAGGGACCTGGGGGTCCTTGTGCATAATCACAAAAACCCAGTCTGCAGGAGCAGCAGGTGATCGAGAAGGCGAATGGAATGTTGGCCTTTATAGCGAGGGGGATAGAATATAAAAGCAGGGAGGTCTTGCTGCAACTGTACACAGTGCTGGTGAGGCCACAACTGGAGTACTGTGTGCAGTTTTGGTCCCATTATTTGCGAAAGGATATATTGACCTTGGAGGGAGTGCAGAGAAGGTTCACCAGGCTGATAGCGGAGATGAGGGGGTTGGGTTATGAAGAGAGATTGAATAGACTAGGTTTGTACTCGTTGGAGTTTAGAAGGCTGAGGGGGGATCTTATAGAGACATATAAGATAATGAAGGGAATAGAAAGGGTAGTGGTAGAGAGATTCTTCCTGCTTAGAAAGGAAAACAGAACTAGAGGGCATAGTCTCAAAATAAGGCGCAGGGGGTTGATTGGAGTTGAGGAGGAACTTCTTAACTCAAAGGATGGTGAATCTCTAGAATTCTCTGCCCATTGAAGTGGTGGAGGCTACCTTGCTGAATATATTTAAGTCACGGGTAGATAGGCCTGCTGCAGTTGTAGATGCGCCAAGTTTGGTGGCGTTTAAGAGGTTAGTAGATAAGTTTATGGATGAAAAGGGAATGGTTTACGTTAGAGGGTCATTGCTTGTTCCTAATTGGTCGGCGCAACATCAAGGGCCGAAGGGCCTGTTCTGCGCTGTAATGTTCTATGTTCTATGTTTCTGATAGAGAAGGGAATTAAGGGTTATGGGGAGAAAGCGGAAAAGTAGAACTGATCCATTTCAGATCAGCCATGATCTTATTGAATGGCTCAAGGGGCTGGATGGCTGACTCCTGTTCCTATTTCTTATGTTCTTATGACACACATAGTCATGGTCACTGACAGGAACACAGTTACAGTCACTGACACACACACAGTCACAGTCACTGACACACACACACTGTTACAGTCACTGACACACACACTCAGTTACAGTCACTGACAGACACACACAGTTACAGTCACTGACACACACACAGTTACAGTCACTGACACACACACTCAGTTACAGTCACTGACAGACACACATAGTTATGGTCACTGACAGAAACACAGTTACGGTCACTGACACATACACAGTTACAGTCACTGACACACACACACTGTTACAGTCACTGACACACACACTCTGTTACAATCACTGACACACACACAGTTACAGTCACTGACACACACACACACACACACAGTTAGTCACTGACACACACACTCTGTTAGTCACTGACAGACACACATAGTTATAGTTACTGACACATACACACTGTTACAGTCACTGATACACACACATTGTTACAGTCACTGACACACACACAGTTACAGTCACTGACACAGACACACTGTTACAGTCACTGACACACACACTCAGTTACAGTCACTGACACACACTCAGTTACAGTCACTGACACAGACACACTGTTACAGTCACTGACACAGACACAGTTACAGTCACTGACACACACACACTGTTACAGTCACTGACATACACACACTGTTACAGTCATTAATACACACACTCAGTTACAGTCACTGACACACACACAGTTACAGTCACTAACACACGCCTAGTTACAGACACTGACACACCCACAGTTACAGTCACTGACAGACACACACAGTTAGTCACTGACAGACACACAGTTAGTCACTGACACACGCCTAGTTACAGTCACTGACAGACACACACAGTTAGTCATTGACACACGCCTAGTTACTGACACACACAGTTAGTCACTGACACACGCCTAATTACAGTCACTGACACACACACTCAGTTACAGTCACTGACAGACACACACCGTTATAGTCACTGACACATACACTCAGTTACAGTCACTGACACACACATAGGATGTGAATAGGGAGGTCACGGATAAGGTTTCTAGGTTGCAGCAGTATAGTGGCAAACAGGAGGGTGGTTTGAAATGTGTATACTTTAATGCGAGGAGCATAGGCAATAAGGTGGATGAACTTGCAGCCTGGATTGGTGCTTGGGACTTCGATGTTGTGGCCATTTCAGAGACGTGGATAGAGCAGGGGCAGGAATGGTTGTTGCAGGTTCCGGGGTTCAGATGTTTCAGTCAGAGCGGAGGTGGTGGTAGAAGAGGGGGAGGAGTGGCACTGTTAGTTAAGGACAGCATTACGGTGGCAGAAAAGACATTTGATGTGGACTTCTCTGCTGAGGTAGTGTGGGCTGAGATTAGAAACAAGAAAGGAGAGGTCACACTGTTGGGAGTTTTTTATAGGCCTCCAAAAACTTCCAGGGAAGTAGAGGAAGGGATTGCAAAGTTGATCCTGGATAGGTGTGAAAGTAACAGGGTAGTTGTAATGGGGGACTTTAACTTTTCTAATATCGATTGGAAAAGCTATAGTTCAAGTACGTTAGAGGGGTCAGTTTTTGTTCAATGTGTGCAGGAAGGTTTCATGACTCAATATGTAGATAGGCCAACAAGAGGTGAGGCTATATTGGATTTGGTACTGGGTAATGAACCAGACCAGGTGTTAGACTTGGAGGTGGGTGAGCACTTTGGTGATAGTGACCACAATTCGGTTACGTTTACCTTAGTGATGGAAAGGGATGGGCACGTACCGAATGACAGTAGTTATAGCTGGGGGAAAGGTAATTATGAGGCTATTAGGAGAGATTTAGGATGCATAGGGTGGAGCAGGAAATTGCAGGGGCTGGGGACATCTGAAATGTGGAGCATATTTAAGGAACAGCTTCTGCATGTCCTTAATGAATATGTACCTGCCAGGCAGGGAGGAAGTGGTCGAGTGAGGGAACCATGGTGTACTAGGGAAGTTGAATCTCTGGTGAAGAGGAAGAAGGAGGCTTATATAATGATGAGACGTGAAGGCTCAGTTAGGGCAATAGAGAGCTATAAATCAGCCAGGAAGGAGCTAAAGAGGGAGTTGAGAAGAGCTAGAAGAGGACACGAGAAGACTTTGGCGGATAGGATTAAGGAGAATCCTAAAGCTTTTTACAGGTATATAAATAATAAAAGATTGGTTAGGGCAAGATTAGGGCCAGTCAGAGATAGCAGTGGGAAGTTGTGCGTGGAGCCTGAGGAGATAGGAGAGACACTGAATGAGTATTTTTCGTCAGTATTCACGCAGCAGAAAGACAATGTTGTCGGGGAGAATACTGCGATACCAGGTTGTAGACTGGGCAGGATTGAGGTTCATAAGGAGGAGGTGTTAGCAAATCTTGAGGGTATGAAAATTGATAAGTCCCCTGGGCCAGATGGGATTTACCCCAGGATTCTCTGGGAGGCTATAGAGGAGATTGCAGAGCCTTTGGCTTTGATCTTCATGCCGTCGTTAGCTACAGGTATAGTGCCGGAAGACTGGAGGATGGCAAATGTTGTCCCTCTTTTCAAAAAGGGGAGTAGGGACCATCCTGGAAATTATAGATCGGTGAGCCTGACTTCTGTTGTGGGCAAGGTCTTGGAAAGAATTATAAGGGATAGGATTTATAAGCATCTAGAGAGAAATAAATTGATTAGGGATAGTCAGCAGGGTTTTGTGAAGGGTAGGTCGTGCCTCACAAACCTTATTGAGTTTTTTGAGGAGGTGACCAAAGAGGTAGATAAGGGTAAGGCAGTTGCTGTAGTGTATATGGATTTTAGCAAAGCGTTTGATAAGGTTCCCCATGGTAGGCTACTGCAGAAAGTGCAGATGCATGGGATTGAAGGTGATTTAGCAGTTTGGATTAGGAATTGGCTAGCTGATAGAAGACAGAGGGTGGTGGTTGATGGGAAATATTAAACCTGGAGTGCAGTTACAAGTGGTGTACCTCAAGGATCTGTTTTGGTGCCACTGCTGTTTGTCATTTTTATAAATGACCTAGATGAGGGTGTAGAGGGTTGGATTAGTAAATTTGCTGACAATACCAAAGTGGGGGAGTTGTAGACAGCGAGGATGGATGTTACAGTTTGCAGAGGGACATAGGTTGCAGAGCTGGGCCGTGAGGTGGCAAATGGAATTCAATACGGATAAGTGTGAGGTGATTCACTTTGGTAGGAATAACAGGCGTATGAAATATAGGGCTAATGGAAGGACCCTTAATAGTGTTGTCGAGCAGAGGGATCTTGGGGTACAAGTACATAGCTCTTTGAAAGTTGGCACCCAGGTTAATAAAGTTGTTAAGAAGGCGTACAGTGTGTTAGCTTTTATTGGTAGAGGGATTGAATTTAGGAGCTGTGAGGATATGTTACAACTGTACAAAACTCTGGTGCGGCCGCACTTGGAGTATTGCGTACAGTTCTGGTCGCAGCTTTATAAGACCCTTGTCAAACCACGCATGGAGTACTGTGCGCAGTTCTGGCCGCCTCACTATAGGAAGGACGTGGAAGCTATTGAAAGGGTGCAGAGGAGATTTACAAGGATGTTGCCTGGATTGGGAGGCATGCCTTATGAAGACAGGTTGAGGGAGCTGGGACTGTTCTCCATGGAGAGACGAAGGTTGAGAGGCGACCTGATAGAGGTTTACAAGATGTTGAGAGGAATAGATAGGGTGGACTCTCAGAGACTATTTCCCAGGGCTGAAATGGTCGCGACGAGAAGGCACAGATTTAAGGTGCAGGGAAGCAAGTACAGAGGGGATGCTAGGGGAAAGTTTTTCACTCAGAGGGTGGTGAGTGAATAGAATCGGCTGCCGTCGGTGGTGGTCGAGGCGAACTCGCTGGGGTCTTTTAAAAGACTTCTGGATGAGTATATGGGATCCAATGGGATTGGGGGTTATAGATAGGTCTATGGCTGGGTAGGTTTTGATGTGTTCAGCACAACTTGTGGGCCGAAGGGCCTGTTTGTGCTGTAGTGTTCTGTGTTCTATGTTCTATGTATTATAAGAAAGATGTGGAAGCATTGGAAAGGGTGCAGAGGAGGTTTACAAGGATGTTGCCTGGTATGGTGGGAAGGCCTTATGAGGAAAGGCTGAGGGACCTGAGGTTATTTTCATTAGAGAGAAGTTGGTTACGCGGTGACCTAATTGAGGCGTTTAAGATGATCAAGGGATTGGATAGGGTGGATAGTGAGAGCCTTTTTCCTCGGATGGTGATGACCAACACGAGGGGACATAACTTTAAATTAAGAGGTGGTAGTTATAGGACTGATGTCAGAGGCAGGTTCTTTACACAGAGGGTGGTGAGAGCGTGGAATGCCCTGCCTGCAGCAGTTGTGGACTCGCCTACTTTGGGGGCATTCAAATGTTCGGTGGATAGCATATGGATGATATTGGAATAGTTTAGGTTAGAGGGTCCACTGGCCGGCGCAACATCGAGGGCCGAAGGGCCTGTACTGCATAGAACATGTTCTATGTTCTATACTGTTACAGTCACTGAGATACACACACACAGTTACAGTCACTGACACACACACACTGTTACAGTCACTGACATACACACAGTTACAGTCACTGACAGACATACGCAGTTATAGTCACTGACACATACACACTGTTACAGTCATTGACACACACACATTGTTACAGTCACTGACACACACACAGTTATAGTCACTGACACACACACAGTTACAATCACTGACACACACACACTGTTACAGTCACTGACACAGACACACTGTTACAGTCACTGACACACACACTCAGTACAGTCACTGACACCACCACTCAGTTACAGTCACTGACACAGACACACTGTTACAGTCACTGACACACACACTCAGTTACAGTGACTGACACACACACTCAGTTACAGTCACTGACACACACACAGTTATAGTCACTGACACACACACAGTTACAATCATGGACCACACACACTGTTACAGTCACTGACACACACACTCAGTTACAGTCACTGACACACACACTCAGTTACAGTCACTGACACAGACACACTGTTACAGTGACTGACACACACACTCAGTTACAGTCACTGACACACACACTCAGTTACAGTCACTGACACAGACACACTGTTACAGTGACTGACACACACACTCAGTTACAGTCACTGACACACACACTCAGTTACAGTCACTGACACACACACAGTTACAGTCACTGACACACACCTAGTTACAGTCACTGACACACACACACAGTTACAGTCACTGACACACACACACAGTTACAGTCACTGACACACACACACACAGTTACAGTCACTGACACACACACACACAGTTACAGTCACTGACACATCAGTTTAATGAAGATACATTTGCATTAGCAGAAAGCCTCACCTCCAAGTTTTTGAAGACAGTCTTGCTGCGGTTTTTCTCAATCTCTCGGCTGGGCAGATCTGATTCTTTAAATTTCAGAAACTGTCGCCATAGCACCTGTGAGAATCACGGAGAATGAACTTGTCATGAATCCAGATATTAACCAATTTGTATATCGATTGAGCAACACGCACACAAACATACAAATTACCCTGAGTAGGTCACTCGGCCCCTCCAGCCTGCTTCGCTATTCAACAGGATCATGGATGATCTGATTGTGACCTCAACCCCACATTCCTGCCAACGCCTTTCACCCTCTCGTTAATCAAGAATCTATCCAGCTCAGCCTTATAGATATGCAAAAAACTCCGCCTTTTGAGGAAATAGAATTCCAAAGACTCAATCCTCTCAGGAAAAGAAGTCTCATCTGTCTTAAAGACAGATACAAGATGATCATTGCATGCAAGATGATGAGAGGTTTAGATAGGGTGGACAGCGAGAGCCTTTTTCCTCGGATGGAGATGGATAACACGAGGGGATATAGCTTTAAACTAAGGGGTGGTAGTTATAGGACGGATATCAGAGGTAGGTTCTTTACTCAAAGGGTAGTAAGGGCATGGAATGCCCTGCCTGCAACAGCTGTTTTTTAAAACTAACTGTTTTTTAAAACTAACGAAACCGGAAGTCGTCATTGGGAGGCTTGCCGGTAGTTGTAGTTTTTAAGCTATATAAGTACTGACCTCTGGGTATCGGCCTCATTGTTCCTGTGGAGCAGCACAGAGAGGCAGCGATTTGAGCGAGTGTAAAGTTTGAGTTTAAGGTAATTTTTAACATTTTCATTTTGGTTAAAGTAGCGAGCAGTGGTAGTTTTTTGCCGTTTTTAAACTAACTGGAAACCAGAAGTCGTCATAAGGAGGCTTACCAGTAGTTGTAGTTTTTCTCTCTGACTCTATAAATTGGTAGTAGTCATGATATACAGATGCCGGCGTTGGATTGGGGTGGTAAGAACTCAGTAAGAATTTAGCAACACCAATTTTTAATCCAACCAATTTATTTGATAGTAAAAACGCGAGCTTTCAACACTCTGTGTCTTCCTCAGGCAAATGCAGTGTTCTGGTCTGCAATAGCACACATCAGCACAGACAGTCAGAGATTGCTGATTAGAATGCGAATCCTTACATCCAACCCGCTATTGAAGTGTCAAAGTGGCGAACAATGTGTGTGAAGGGAATCCCGAGCACTGTCGGAGAATTGTGTGTCTTCTCCAGACAGCACAGCAAGCGAGGCTTCCCGCTAACCCAGGCAAGCCACGGGGGCCACAGACAGCGTGTCATGAAGCCAAGATCCCTGCCAAGACTGTCCTCATGCGTGCAGAGCTCGACTATCAGTCTCCGCCCAGCGACTCCGCGCTGCCGTGTATCACGAAAGCCCCCTTGAAGAACATCCACCCGCAGGTCGGAGGCCGAACGCCCACGACCGCCGAAGCGTTCGCCCACAGGAAGGGAACCGCCCCGCCCGGCGACTGCTGAGCGACGCTCATCCATCCGCCGCTGTAGTGTCTGCATGGTCTCCCCAATATACCACGCTTCGGGACATCCTTTCTTGCAACGTATTAGGTAGACAACGTTGGCCGAGTTGCAAGTGTATGTACCGTGTTACATACACAGCTACGACATCTTCTCCAGAATCTTCAACATATCATTGATGACGATGAACATCTCACTAGGGCCATCCCCACCCCCCCACTTCTTGCTTTCAGACAACCGCACAACCTCAAACAGATCATTGTTCGCAGCAAATTACCCAACCTTTAGGAGAACAGTGACCACAATACCACACAACCCTGCCACAGCAACCTCTGCAAGACATGCCGGATCATAGACATGGACGACATCATCAAACGTGAGGATACCATTCACCAGGTACACGGTACATACACTTACAACTCGGCCAACGTTGTCTACCTAATACGTTGCAAGAAAGGATGTCCCGAAGCGTGGTATATTGGGGAGACCATGCAGACACTACGGCGGCGGATGGATGAGCGTCGCTCAGCAGTCGCCGGGCGGGGCGGTTCCCTTCCTGTGGGCGAACGCTTCGGCGGTTGTGGGCGTTCGGCCTCCGACCTGCGGGTGGATGTTCTTCAAGGGGGCTTTCGTGATACACGGCAGCTCGGAGTCGCTAGGCGGAGACTGATAGCCGAGCTCCGCACGCATGAGGACGGTCTTGGCAGGGATCTTGGCTTCATGACACGCTGTCTGTGGCCCCCGTGGCTTGCCTGGGTTAGCGGGAAGCCTCGCTTGCTGTGCTGTCTGGAGAAGACACACAATTCTCCGACAGTGCTCGGGATTCCCTTCACACACATTGTTCGCCACTTTGACACTTCAATAGCGGGTTGGATGTAAGGATTCGCATTCTAATCAGCAATCTCTGACTGTCTGTGCTGATGTGTGCTATTGCAGACCAGAACACTGCATTTGCCTGAGGAAGACACAGAGTGTTGAAAGCTCGCGTTTTTACTATCAAATAAATCGGTTGGATTATAAATTGGTGTTGCTAAATTCTTACTGAGTTCTATAAATTGGTACAGAGAGGAAACCCGATACTCTACACAGGTAGAGTATCCCACCCTCCCCCCTCCTCTAACCTAATAATAAAAGTGTGTGGGAAGTTTTTTTTCTCTCTCCGAGAAATTAAAGTATCAGGGATGGCAGTGCAGGCAGTCCGTTGCACCTCCTGCGGTATGTACGAGGTGAGGGACACCAGTAGTGTTCCTGCTGATTACACCTGCAGGAAGTGTGCACATTTGCAGTTTCTTGAGGATCGTGTTAAGGAGCTGGAGCTGGAATTAGAGGAACTCCGGATAATTCGGGAGGTTGAGGCGGATATTGACAGGAGTAACAAAGAGATAGTCACTCCTAAAAGAGATTCTTGGGTAATTAATAGGAAGAGGTGTAAGAAGCAATCGGGTAGACAATCCCCTGGGGCTGTTCCCCTCCAAAACAAGTTTTCTGTCCTGGAGGCTACAGTTGAGGAAGAATCAACTGGAGATGGCCAAAGGGAGCAGGTCTCTGGGGGTGAGCCTGCTGAGAATGCTCAGGTGGGTAGGGGGAATAAGAGATTGGGCCTAGTAATTGGAGACTCCATAGTTAGAGGGACAGATAGGAGAGTAAATAGTAATAAAAGGGACTCAGGGCTGGTGTGTTGCCTCCCAGGGGCTGGGGTCCAGGATGTCGCAGATCGGGTTTTTAAGATTCTTAAGGGAGAGGGGAGTCAGCCCCAAGTCATAGTTCATGTAGAGACACATGATGTAGGTAGGACAAGGGGGGGGGATATTAAACAGAAATTTATGGAGTTGGGGTGGAAGCTTAGGGCCAAAACAGACAGAGTGGTTATCTCTGGACTCTTGCCTGTGCCACGGGATAGTTTAGAGACGAACAGAGAGAGGGAATGTTTGAACTCGTGGCTGCGGGGATGGTGCAGGAGGGAGGGGTTCAGGTTCCTGAACAACTGGGACTCATTCTGGGATAGGTGGGACCTCTACAAGAGAGATGGTCTACACCTGAACCAGAGGGGAACCAATATCTTGGGGGGAATATTTGCAAAGGCTATGCAGGGGGGTTTAAACTGATTCAGAGGAGGGGTGGGATCCTGAGTAGTTTGGATGTTAAGAGGGACGAGAATAGGGGGGTCATAGATGAGAACTGTAAAGCACAGTAGCGTGCGGGTGGAGTAGGGCATGGTTTGAAATGCGTATACTTTAATGCAAGAAGTATTCGCAATAAGGGGGAGGAACTTGCAGCTTGGATCAGTACCTGGAACTTCGATGTTGTGGCCATTTCAGAGACATGGATAGAGCAGGGACAGGAATGGTTGTTGCAGGTTCCGGGGTTCAAATGCTTCAGTCGGAGTAGAGAAGGGGGTAGAAGGGGGGGAGGAGTGGCATTATTAGTCAAAGACTGTATCACAGTGACAGAAAGGAAGTTTGATGAGGACTTGTCTGTTGAGGTAGTATGGGCTGAGATTAGAAACAGGAGAGGAGAGGTCACCCTGTTGGGAGTCTTTTATAGACCTCCTAAAAGTTCTAGAGAGGTAGAGGAAAGGATTGCAAAGTCGATCCTGGACAGGAGTGAAAGTAATAGGGTAATTGTTATGGGGGACTTTAACTTTACTAATATTGATTGGAATAGCTATAGCTCTAGCTCGTTAGAGGGGTCAGTTTTTGTACAAAGTGTGCAGGAAGGTTTTTTGACTCAGTATGTAGATAGGCCAACTAGAGGTGAGGCTACATTGGATTTGGTGCTGGGCAATGAGCCAGACCAGGTGTTAGGCTTGGAAGTTGGTGAACATTTTGGTGATAGTGACCACAATTCGGTTACGTTCACCTTAGTGATGGATAGGGATAGGCATGAAGCTGGGGGCAGTAGTTATAGCTGGGGGAAGGGTAATTATGAGGCCATCAGGAGAGAATTAGGGTGCATAGATTGGACTAGGAAACTACAGGGGAACTGGGAACTGGGAACACCTGAAATGTGGAGCTTATTCAAGGAGCAGTTACTGTGAGTTCTTGATAAGTATGTCCCTGTCAGGCAAGGAGGAAATGGTCGAGTAAGGGAACCATGGTGTACTAAAAAAGTTAATGCGCTAGTTAAACGGAAAAAGGAGGCTTATGTCAGGATGAGGCTTGAAGGCTCGGTTAGTGCAATGGATAGCTATAGATTAGCCAGGAGTGAGCTAAAGAGTGAGTTGAGCAGAGCTAAAAGGGGACACGAGAAGACTTTGGCTGATAGGATCAAGGAGAATTCGAAAGTGTTAAAGTATCAGTTAAAGCATCAGTTTGTGCGTGGAGCCTGAGGAGATAGGAGAGACACTGAATGAGTATTTTTCGTCACTATTCACGCAGCAGAAAGACAATGTTGTCGGGGAGAATACTGCGATACCAGGTTGTAGACTGGGCAGGATTGAGGTTCATAAGGAGGAGGTGTTAGCGAATCTTGAGGGTATGAAAATTGATAAGTCCCCTGGGCCAGATGGGATTTACCCTAGGATTCTCTGGGAGGCTAGAGAGGAGATTGCAGAGCCTTTGGCTTTGATCTTCATGTCGTCGTTAGCTACAGGTATAGTGCCGGAAGACTGGAGGATGGCAAATGTTGTCCCTTTGTTCAAAAAGGGGAGTAGGGACCATCCTGGAAATTATAGACCGGTGAGCCTGACTTCTGTTGTGGGCAAGGTCTTGGAAAGAATTATAAGGGATAGGATTTATAAGCATCTAGAGAGAAATAAATTGATTAGGGATAGTCAGCACGGTTTTGTGAAGGGTAGGTCGTGCCTCACAAACCTTATTGAGTTTTTTGAGGAGGTGACCAAAGAGGTAGATAAGGGTAAGGCAGTTGATGTAGTGTATATGGATTTTAGCAAAGCGTTTGATAAGGTTCCCCATGGTAGGCTACTGCAGAAAGTGCAGATGCATGGGATTGAAGGTGATTTAGCAGTTTGGATTAGGAATTGGCTAGCTGATAGAAGACAGAGGGTGGTGGTTGATGGGAAATATTCAACCTGGAGTGCAGTTACAAGTGGTGTACCTCAAGGATCTGTTTTGGGGCCACTGCTGTTTGTCATTTTTATAAATGACCTAGATGAGGGTGTAGAGGGTTGGATTAGTAAATTTGCTGACGATACCAAAGTGGGGGGAGTTGTAGACAGCGAGGATGGATGTTACAGTTTGCAGAGGGACATAGATAGGTTGCAGAGCTGGGCCGTGAGGTGGCAAATGGAATTCAATACGGATAAGTGTGAGGTGATTCACTTTGGTAGGAATAACAGGCATATGAAATATAGGGCTAATGGAAGGACCCTTAATAGTGTTGTCGAGCAGAGGGATCTTGGGGTACAAGTACATAGCTCTTTGAAAGTTGGCACCCAGGTTGATAAAGTTGTTAAGAAGGCGTACGGTGTGTTAGCTTTTATTGGTAGAGGGATTGAATTTAGGAGCCGTGAGGTTATGTTACAACTGTACAAAACTCTGGTGCGGCCGCACTTGGAGTATTGCGTACAGTTCTGGTCGCCGCATTATAAGAAAGATGTGGAAGCATTGGAAAGGGTGCAGAGGAGGTTTACCAGGATGTTGCCTGGTATGGTGGGAAGGCCTTATGAGGAAAGGCTGAGGACCTGGGACTTATTCTCCCTAGAGACGAAGAAGGTTAAGAGGCGACCTAATAGAGGCTTACAAGATGATCAAAGGAATAGATAGGGTGGACTCTCAGAGACTATTTACCAGGGTGAAATGGTCGCGACGAGAAGGCACAGATTTAAGGTGCAGGGAAGCAAGTACAGAGGGGATGCTAGGGGAAGTTTTCACTCAGAGGGTGGTGAGTGAATAGAATCGGACGCCGTCAGGGTGGTCGAGGCAAACTCACTGAGTCTTTTAAAACAACTTCTGATGAAGTATATGGGATCCAATGGGATTGGGGTTATAGATAGGTCTATGGCTGGGTAGGTTTTGATGTGTTACGCACAACTTGTGGGCCGAAGGGGCTGTTTGTGCTGTAGTGTTCTGTGTGCTATGTTCTATGTATTATAAGAAGATGTGGAAGCATTGGAAAGGGTGCAGAGGAGGTTTACAAGGATGTTGCCTGGTATGCGTGGAACGGCCTAGAGAAGTGAGGGACCTGAGGTTATTTTAATTAGGAGAGAAGTTGGTCTACGCGTGACTAATTGAGGCGTTAGTGATCAAGGGATGGATAGGGTGGATAGTGAGAGCTTTTTCCGCGGATGGTGATGGACCAACACGAGGGGACATAACTTTTAAATTAAGGAGGTGTAGTTATAGGGACGGATGTCAGAGGTAGGTTCTTTACACAGAGGGGTGGTGAGGAACGTGAATGCCTGCCTGCAGCAGTTCGTGGACTCGCCTAATTGGGGGAATTCAAAGTTCGGTGGTAGGCATATGGAGATATTGAATAGTTTAGGTTAGAGGGTCCATGGCCGGCGCAACATCGAGGGCCGAGGGGGCTGTACTGCAATAGAACATGTTCTATGTTCTATCACTCGGTACAGTCACTGAGATTACACACACACAGTTACAGTCACTGCACCACACACACTGTTACAGTCACTGAAATACACACATTTAACAGTCACTGACATACATACGCAGTATAGTCACTGACACATAAACATGTTACAGTCATTGACCACACAAACAATTTGTTACCAGTCACTGACCACACACCACAGTTAAGGTCCACGACACACACACAGTTACAAATCACTGACACACACACACTGTTAAGTCACGACAAGACACCACTGTGACGGCATGACACACACTCAGTACAAGTCACTGACACCACCACTCAGTTACCAGCACTGCACAGACACCACTGTTACAGTCACTGACACACACAATCAGTTACAGTGACTGACACACACACGCAGTTACAGTCAATGACACACACACAGTTATAGTCACTGACACACAACAGTTACAATCATGGACCACACACACAGGTACAGTCACTGACACACACACTCAGTTACAGGCACTGGACACACACACTACTCAGTACGTCACACTGGACACAGAACACTGTTACAGTGACTGACCACAACTCAGTTCGTCACTGACACACACCACTCAGTTACAGTCACTGACACAGACACACTGTTACAGTGACTGACACCCCCCACCAGTTACAGTCACTGACAACACACTCAGTTACAGTCAAAAATGACAACAACAGTTACCGTCACTGACACACACCTAGGTACAGTCACTGACACACACACACGTTACCAGTTCACTGACACACACACACAGTTACAGTCAATGCCCACACACACACAGTTACAGGCACTGACACACACACACACAGTTACAGTCACTGGACACATCATTTTAATGAAGATACATTTCGCATAGCAGAAAGCCTCACCTCCAAGTTTTTGAAGACAGTCTTGCTGCGGTTTTTCTCATCTCTAGGCTGGGCAGATCTGATTCTTTAAATTCAGAAAACTGTCGCAATCAGCACCTGTGAGAATCACGGAGAATGAACTTGTATGAATCCAGGATATTAACCCATTTGTATATAGATGAGCAACACGCCACACAACATACAAATTACCATGAGTAGGTCACTCGCCCCTCCCGCCTGCTTCGCTATTCAACAGGATCATGATCGATCTGATTGTGACCCCTCAACCCCACATTCCTGCCAACGCCTTTCACCCTCTCGTAATCAAGAACTCTATCTAGCTCAGCCTGATAGATATGCAAAAAACTCCGCCTTTTGAGGAAATTAGAATTCAAAGACCAATCCTCTCAGGAAAAGAAGTCTCATCTGTCTTAAAGACAGATACAAAGATGATCATGCATGCAAGATGATGAGAGGTTAGATAGGGTGGGACAGGAGAGCCTTTTTCTCGGATGGGATGGATAACACGAGGGGACTATAGCTTTAACACTCAAAGGGGTGGTAGTTATAGGACGGATGTCACAGAGGTAGGTTCTTTACTCAAAGGGTAGTAAGGGCATGAATCCCTGCCTGCAACAGCTGTTTTTTAAAACTAACTGTTTTTTAAAACTAACGAAACCGGAAAGTCGTCATTGGGAGGCTTGCGGTAGTTGTGTTTTAGCTATATAAGTACGACCTCTGGGTATCGGACCTCATTGTTCTGTGGAGAAGCACAGAGAGGCAGCGTTGAGCGAGTGTAAAGTTTGAGTTTAAGGTAATTTTTACACATTTTCTTGTTTAAAGTAGCGAGCCGTGGTAGTTTTTTGCCGTTTTAACTAACTCGCGAAACAGAGTCGTCATAAGGAGGCTTACCAGTAGTTGTAGTTTTTCCTCGACTCTTATAAATGGTAGTAGTCCTGATATACAGATGCCGGCGTTGGATTGGGGTGGTAAGAAAATCAGTAAGAATTTGCAACACCAATTTTTAATCCAACCAATTTATTTGATAGAAAAACGCGAGCTTTCAACACTCTGTGTCTTCCTCAGGCAAAGCAGTGTTCTTCTGGTCTGCATAGCACACATCAGACAGACAGTCAGAGATTGCTGATTAGAATGTGAATCCTTACATCTAACCTGCTTTCAAAGTGTAAAGTGGCGAACAATGTGTGTGAAGGGAATCCGAGCACTGTCGGAGAATTGTGTGTCTTCTCCAGACAGCACAGCAAGCGAGGCTTCCCGCTAACCCAGGCAAGCCACGGGGGCCACAGAAAGCGTGTCATGAAGCCAAGATCCCTGCCAAGACTTCTCATGCGTGCAGAGAGGCTGCTATCAGTCTCCGCCCAGCGACTACGCGCTGCCGTGTATCACGAAAGCCCCCTTGAAGAACATCCACCCGCAGGTCGGAGGCCGAACGCCCACGGACCGCCGAAGCGTGTCGCCCACAGGAAGGGAACCGCCCCGCCCGGCGACTGCTGACGCGCTCTCATCATCCGCCGCTGTAGTGTCTGCATGGTCTCCCCCCATATACCACGCTTCGGGACATCCTTTCTTGCAACGTATTAGGTGACAACGTTGGCCGAGTTTAAGTGTATGTACCATGTTACATACACAGCTACGACATCTTCTCCATGAATCTCAACATGTATTGATGACGATGAACATCTCACTAGCAGAATCCCCACCCACCAACTCTGCTTTCAGATCAACCGCACAACCTCAAAAGATCCTTGTTCGCACAAAATTACCCAACCGTTAGGAGAACAGTGACCCAAAGCACACAACACTGCAACAGCAACCTCTGCAAGACATGCCGGATCATAGACCACGACATCATCAAACGTGAGGATGTCCATCACCAGGTACACGGTACATACACTTAAACTCGGCCAACGTTGTCTCCTAATACGTTGCAAGAAAGGATGTCCCGAAGCGTGGTATATTGGGGAGACCATGCAGACACTACGCGGCGGATGGATGAGCGCGCCAGCAGTCGCCGGGCGGGGCGTTTCCCTTCCTGTGGGCGACACGCTTCGGCGGTGTGGGCGTTCGGCCTCCGACCTGCGGGTGGATGTTCTTTCAAGGGGGCTTTCGTGATACACGGCAGCGCGGGAGTCGATTAGGCGGAGACTGATAGCCGGCTCCGCACGCATGAGGACGTCTTGGCAGGGATCTTGGCTTCATGACACGCTTTCTTTGGCCCCCGTGGCTTGCCTGGGTTAGCGGAAGCCCCGCTTGCTGTGCTGTCTGGAGAAGACCACAATTTCTCCGACAGTGCTCGGATTCCCTTCACACACATTGTTCGCCACTTTGACACTTCATAGCGGGTTGGATGTAAGGATTCGCATTCTAATCAGCAATCTCTGACTGTCTGTGCTGATGTGTGCTATTGCAGACCAGAACACTGCATTTGCCTGAGGAAGACCAGAGTGTTGAAAGCTCGCGTTTTGACTATCAAAAATCGGTTGGATTAAAAATTGGTGTTGCTAAATTCTTACTGATTTCTATAAATGGTACAGAGAGGAAAAACCCGATACTCTACACAGGTAGAGTATCCCACCCTCCCCCTCCTCTAACCTAATAATAAAAGTGTGTGGGAAGTTTTTTTTTCTCTCTCCTTAAAGTAATTAAAGTATCAGGGATAGCAGTGCAGGCAGTCCTGTTGCAAATCCTGTAGTATGTACGAGGTGAGGGACACCAGTAGTGTACCTGCTGATTATACCTAGCAGGAAGTGTGCCCATTTGCAGCTCCTTGAGGATCGTGTTTAAGGAGCTGGAGCTGGAATTAGAGGAACTCCGGATATCGAGAGGTTAGAGGAGGATATTGCAGGAGTGACAAGAGATAGTCACTCCTAAAAGGATTCTTGGTACTATTAGGAAGGAGGGGTAAGAAGCAATCGGGTAGACAATCCCCTGGGGCTGTTCCCCTCCAAAACAAATTTTCTGTCCTGGAGGCTACAGTTGAGGAAATCAACTGGAGATGGCCAAAGGGAGCAGGTCTCTGGGGGTGAGCCTGCTGAGAATGCTCAGGTGGGTAGGGGAAATAAGAGATTGGGCCTAGTGATTTGGGGACTCCATAGTTAGAGGGACAGATAGGAGAGTAAATAGTAATAAACGGGAATCAGGGCTGGTGTGTTGCCTCCCAGGGGCTGGGGTCCAGGATGTCGCAGATCGGGTTTTTAAGATTCTTAAGGGAGAGGGGAGTCAGCCCCAAGTCATAGTTCATGTGGACACATGATGTAGGTAGGACAAGGGGGGGGATATTAAACAGAAATTTATGGAGTTGGGGGAAGCTTAAGGCCAAAAGACAGAGTGGTTATCTCTGGACTCTTGCCTGTGCCACGGGATAGTTTAGGAAGAATAGAGAGAGGGAATGTTTGAACTCGTGGCTGCGGGGATGGTGCAGGAGGGAGGGTTCAGGTTCCTGAACAACTGGGACTCATTCTGGGATAGGTGGGACCTCTACAAGAGAGATGGTCTACACCTGAACCAGAGGGGAACCAATATCTTGGGGGGAAAATTTGCAAAGGCTATGCAGGGGGGTTTAAACTGATTCAGGGGGGGTGGGATCCTGAGTAGTTGGGGTGTTAAGAGGGATGAGAATAGGGGGTCATAGAGGAGAACTGTAAAGCACAGTAGCGTACGGGTTAGGGCATGGTTTGAAATGCGTATACTTTAATGCAAGAAGTATTCGCAATAAGGGGGAGGAACTTGCAGCTTGGACAGTACCTGGAACTTCGATGTTGTGGCCATTTTCAGAGACTGGGTAGAGCAGGGACAGGAATGGATGTTGCAGGTTCCGGGTTCAAATGCTTCAGTCGGAGTAGAAGGAGGTAGAAGGGGGGGAGGAGTGGCATTATTAGTCAAAGACTGTATCACAGTGACAGAAAAGAAGTTTGATGAGGACTTGTCTGTTGAGGTAGTATGGGCTGAGATTAGAAACAGGAAGGAGAGGTCACCCTGTTGGGAGTCTTTTATAGACCTCCTAAAAGTTCTAGAGGGTAGAGGAAAGGATTGCCAAGTCATCCTGGACAGGAGTGAAAGTAATAGGGTAATTGTTATGGGGACTTTAACTTTACTAATATTGATTGGAATAGCTATAGCTCTAGCTCGTTAGAGGGTCAGTTTTTATACAAAGTGTGCAGGAAGTTTTTTGACTCAGTATGTAGATAGGCCAACTAGAGGTGAGGCTACATTGGATTTGGTGCTGGGCAATGAGCCAGACCAGGTGTTAGGCTTGGAAGTTAGTGAACATTTGGTGATAGTGACCATAATTCGTTTACATTCACTTAGTGATGGATAGGGATAGGCATGAAGCTGGGGCAGTAGTTATAGCTGGGGGAAGGGTTAATTATGAGGCCATCAGGAGAGAATTAGGGTGCATAGATTGGACTAGGAAACTACAGGGACTGGGAACAACTGGAATGTGGAGCTTATTCAAGGAGCAGTACTGTGAGGTCTTGATACGTATGTCCCTGTCAGGCAGGAGGAAATGGTCGAGTAAGGGAACCATGGTGTACTAAAAAAGTTAATTTGCTGGTTAAAAGGAAAAAGGAGGCTTATGTCAGGATGAGGCTTGAAGGCTCGGTTAGTGCAATGGATAGCTATAGATTAGCCAGGAGGGCTAAAGAGTGAGTTGAGGAGAGCTAAAGAGGACACGAGAAGACTTTGGCTGATAGGAATCAAGGAGAATCCTAAAGCTTTAGAAGTAACAGTGGTATAGACAGTCAGTTTTTGTGCGTGGAGCCTGAGGAGATTGGAGAGACACTGAATGAATATTTTCTTCAGTATTCACGCAGGGTGATGACAATGTTGTGGGGAGAACACTGCGATACCAGGTTGTAACTGGAGGATTGAGGTAGATAAGGAGGATGTGCTAGATATTTGAGGGTTGAAAATTGATAAGTCCCCTGGGCCAGACGGGATTTACCCTAGGATTCTCTGGGAGGCTAAGAGGAGATTGCAGAGCCTTTGGCTTTGATCTTCATGTCGTCGTTGTACAGGTATAGTGCCGGAAGACTGGAGGAAATGTGTCCCTTTGTTCAAAAAGGGGAAGAGGGACCATCCTGGAAATTATAGACCGGTGAGTCTGACTTCTGTTGTGGGCAAAGTTGGAAAGAATTATAAGGGATAGGATTTATAAGCATTTAGAGAGAAATAATTGATTGGGATAGTCAGCACGGTTTTGTGAAGGGTAGGTCGTGCCTCACAAACCTATTGAGTTTTTTGAGGAGGTGACCAAAGAGGTAGATAAGGGGTAAGGCAGTTGATGTAGTGTATGGATTTTAGCAAAGCGTTTGATAAGGTTCCCCATGGTAGGCTACTGCAGAAAGTGCAGATGCATGGGATGAAGGTGATTTAGCAGTTTGGATTAGGAATTGGGCTGATAGAAGACAGAGGGTGGTGGTTGATGGGAATATTCAACCTGGAGTGCAGTTACAAGTGGTGTACTCAAGGATCTGTTTGGGGCCCACTGCTGTTTGTATTTTTATAAATGACCTAGATGAGGGTGTAGAGGGTTGGATTAGTAAATTTGCTGACGATACCAAAGTGGGGGGAGTTGTAGACAGCGAGGGTGGATGTTACAGTTTGCAGAGGGACATAGATAGGTTGCAGAGCTGGGCCGTGAGGTGGCAAATGGAATTCAATACGGATAAGTGTGAGGTGATTCACTTTGGTAGGAATAACAGGCTATGAAATTATAGGGCTAATGGAAGGACCCTTAATAGTGTTGTCGAGCAGAGGGATCTTGGGTACAAGTACATAGCTCTTTGAAAGTTGGCACCCAGTTGATAAAGTTGTTAAGAAGGCGTACGGTGTGTTAGCTTTTATTGGTAGAGGGACTGAATTTAGGAGCCGTGAGGTTATGTTACAACTGTACAAAACTCTGGTGCGGCCGCACTTGGAGTATTGCGTACAGTTCTGGTCGCCGCATTATAAGAAAGATGTGGAAGCATTGGAAAGGGTGCAGAGGAGGTTTACCAGGATGTTGCCTGGTATGGTGGGAAGGCCTTATGAGGAAAGGCTGAGGGACCTGAGGTTATTTTCATTAGAGAGAAGAAGGTTACGCGGTGACCTAATTGAGGCGTATAAGATGATCAAGGGATTGGATAGGGTGGATAGTGAGAGCCTTTTTCCTCGGATGGTGAGACAACACTAGGGGACATAGCTTTAAATAAGAGGTGTAGTTATAGGACATAGAACATAGAACATAGAAACATTACAGCACAGAACAGGCCTTCGGCCTTCGATGTTGCGCCGACCAAAATAAAAAGCAATGCCCCTCCTACTAAACCATTCCCTTCTCTTCCATATACTTATCAACTAACCTCTTAAACGCCACCAAACTTGGCGCATCTACAACAGCTCAGGCAGGGCATTCCACTCCCTAATCACTCTTTGAGTAAAGAACCTACCTCTGATATCCGTCCTATAACTCATACCCCTTAATTTAAAGCTGTGTCCCCTCGTGCTAGCTTTTTCCATCCTAGGAAAAAGGCTATCACTGTCCACCCTATCCAAACCTCTAATTATCTTATATGTTTCAATAAGATCCCCCCTTAGCCGCCTCCTTTCTAACGAAAACAACCTCAAATCCTTCAACCTCTCTTCATAGGACCTGCCCTCCATACCAGGCAACATCCTGGTAAACCTCCTCTGTACCCTCTCCAATGCCTCCACATCTTTCTTATAATGTGGGGACCAGAACTGCACACAATACTCCAAGTGCGGCCGCACTAGAGTTTTGTACAGTTGCAACATGATGCTGCGGCTCCTAAATTCAATCCCCCTACCAATAAAAGCTAAGACTCCATATGCCTTCTTAACAACTTTATCCACTTGACTGCCTACTTTCAGGGATCTATTGACACATACACCAAGATCCTTCTGTTCCTCAACACTATTAAGAGCCCTACCATTAGCCCTATACTCTACACATTTATTGTTCCTGCCAAAGTGCATTACCTCACACTTTTCCACATTAAACTCCATTTGCCACCTCTCGGCCCAGCTCTGCAACTTGTCCAAGTCACTCTGTAAACTAAAACACCCCTCTTCACTATCTACCACACCACCAACTTTAGTATCATCTGCAAATTTACTGATCCATCCCTCAATACCCTCATCCAGATCATTTATAAAAATTACAAACAGCAGGGGCCCCAAAACAGACCCCTGAGGCACACCACTCGTCACCGAACTCCACGATGAATATCTCCCATCAACCACCACCCTCTGTCTTCTATCTGCCAGCCAATTTCTAATCCAATTAGCTAAATCACCCTCTATTCCACACATCTGCATTTTATGTAGAAGTCTTCCATGGGCCACCTTATCAAAAGCCTTACTAAAGTCCATATATACTACATCAACCGCCTTACCCCCATCCACCTCTCTGGTCACTTTCTCAAAAAACTCAATGAGGTTAGTAAGGCATGACCTACCCTTCACGAAACCATGCTGACTATCCCCAATCAATTCATTTCTCTCCAAATAACTATAAATCCTATCCCTAATAATTCTCTCCAATACCTTGCCCACCACAGAAGTAAGACTCACTGGCCTATAATTCCCAGGAAGGTCTCTCTTCCCCTTCTTAAACAATGGGACCACATTCGCCATCCTCCAGTCCTCCGGAACCACACCCGTAACCAACGAGGACCTGAAGATCAGAGCCAGAGGCTCTGCAATCTCCTCTCTTGCCTCCCAGAGAATCCTAGGGTAAATCCCGTCCGGCCCAGGGGACTTATCCAACTTCAAACCCTCGAGAATTTCTAACACATCCTCCCTATCTACTACAATACTCCCCAATTTGCAACCCTGTACCTCAGTGCTCTCCACAGCTACATTTCCAGCACTCTGCGTGAATACCGAAGAGAAATATTTATTCAGTGCCTCACCAATCTCTTCAGGCTCCACGCACAACTTCCCACTGCTATCTATGACTGGCCCTAATCTCGCCCTAACCAATCTTCTATTCTTAACATATCGAAAGAAAGCTTTAGGATTCTCCTTAATCCTATCAGCCAACATCTTCTCGTGTCCCCTCTTAGCTCTCCTCAATTCACTTTTTACCTCCTTCCTAGCTAATCTATAGCTATCCATTGCACTACCTGAGCCTTCAAGCCTCATCCTGACATAAGCCTCCTTTTTCTTCTTAACCAGCAAATCAACTCTTTTCGTACACCAAGGCTCTCTTACTCGTCCATTTCCTCCCTGCCTGACAGGGACATACTTATCAAGGACTCGCAGCAGCTGCTCCTTGAATAAGCACCACATTCCAGATGTTCCCAGTCCCTGTAGTTTCCTAGTCCAATCTATGCACCCTAATTCTCTCCTGATGGCCTCATAATTACCCTTCCCCCAGCTATAACTACAGCCCCCAGCTTCATGCCTATCCCTATCCATCACTAAGGTGAACGTAACCGAATTGTGGTCACTATCACCAAAATGTTCACCAACTTCCAAGCCTAACACCTGGTCTGGCTCATTGCCCAGCACCAAATCCAATGTAGCCTCACCTCTAGTTGGCCTATCTACATACTGAGTCAAAAAACCTTCCTGCACACTCTGTACGAAAACTGACCCCTCTAACGAGCTAGAGCTATAGCTATTCCAATCAATATTAGCAAAGTTAAAGTCCCCCATCACAATTACCCTACTACTTTCACTCCTAATCAGAATTGACTTCGCAATCCTTTCCTCAGGATTTGAGGTTGTTTTCGTTAGAAAGAAGGCAGCTAAGATGAGACCTTATTGAAACATATAAGATGATTAGAGGTTTAGATAGGGTGGACAGTGATAGCCTTTTTCCTAGGATGGAGAAAGCTAGCACGAAGGGACATAGCTTTAAATTAAGGGGTGGTAGTTATAGGACAGATATCAGAGGTAGGTTCTTTACCCAGAGGGTGGTAAGGGTATGGAATGCCCTGCCTGCGTCAGTTGTAGATGCGCCAAGTTTGGTGGCGTTTAAGAGGTTAGTCGATAAGTTTATGGACGAAAAGGGAATGGTTTAGGTTAGAGGGTCATTGCTTTTTCCTAATTGGTCGGCGCAACATCGAAGGGCCTGTTCTGCGCTGTAATGTTCTATGTTCTATGTTCTATGTTGTGAACTCGCCAACTTTAAGAGCGTTCAGATGGTCAGTGGATAAGTATATGGATAGCATTGGAATAGTTTAGGATAGAGGGTCATTAGATTGGTTCCACTGGTCTGCGCAATATCGAGGGCCGAAGGGCCTGTACTGCGCTGTAATGTTCTATGTTCCATGTTCTACAAACTCCAAAAACATAAGCCTACCCTAGGCCTAACACTAATAGTGGAAAACTCCATGGGAGATTGATAAAGAAGCTTAAAGCACATAAAACAGACTGATACAATCTAGTTCATAGAATCCTACAGTTTGGCCCATTAAGTCTGCACTGATAACAATCCCACCCAGACCCTATCCCCGTAACGCCGCATATTTACTCCACTAATCCATAAGGGGGAATTTAGCATGACCAATGTACCTGACCTGCACATCTTTGGACTGTGGAAGGAAACTAGAGCACCCGGAGGAAACAGACACAGGGAGAATATGCAGACTCCACACAGACAGTGACCCAAGTCAGGAATCAAACCCAGGCCCCTGGAGCTATGAGGCAGCAGTGCTATCATCTAGATAAATATGAGGTATTACAAGAATCGGTCCTGGGTGGAATTGTGTTGGGTGAAGACTAAATGGCTGAATGGCCTCCTTCTGCACTGTAGGTTTCTACGATACTGTGTTCTATGTTCCTACTGGTTCTGGACTCCCCCACCTTCGGGAATATCCTCCCTGCTTCTATCCTGTCTGGTCTGTTAGAATTTTATAAGTCTCTAGGCGATTCCCCCCCTCATTCGTCTGAACTCCAGTGAAAACAATCCTAACCTGGTCAATTTCTCCTCATACATCAGTCCCTCCATCCCCGGAATCAGCCTGGTAAATCTTCACTGCACTCCCTCAAGAGCAAGAACATCCTTCCTCAGAAAAGGAGACTAAAACTGCACACAATACTCTAGGTGTGGACTCACCAAGGTCCCTGTATAATTGTAACAACACATCCCTGTTCCTGGACTGGAAACCTCTCGTAATGAAGGCCAACATACCATTTGCCTTCTTTACCGCCTGCTGCACCTGCATGCTTACCTTCAGTGACTGGTGTACAAGGACACCCAGATCCCTCTGCACACTCCCCTCTCCCAATTTACAGCCATTCAGATAGTAATCTGCCTTCTTGTTTTTCCTTCCAATGTGAATAGCCTCACATTTATCCAAATTATTCTGCATCTGCCATTGATTAGCCCACTCACCCAACCTGTCCAGATCATTCTGAAGGATCTCTGTATCCTCATCACAGTTCATCCTCCCACCCAACTTGCTTTCATCTGTAAACTTTGGGATGTTATATTTTGTTCCCTCATCCAAATCATTAATATATATTGTGAATAGCTGGGGTCCCAGCACCGATCCCTGTAGCACCCCCACTAGTTACTGCCTGCCACTTCAAAAAGCATCCATTCATTCCTACTCTTTGTTTCCTCTCCGCCAGCCAGTTTTCTATCCATCTCAATGCAAGGGAAACTAAAACGAGAGAGCATAGGTTTAAAGTGAGAGGGGAGAGATACAGAAGTGTCCAGCGGGGCAATTTTTTCACACAGAGGGTGGTGAGTGTCTGGAATGAGCTGCCAGAGGTAGACGTAGAGACTGATGGAGAGGCTTCTGAGGGATAAGATTTATGAACATTTGGAGAAGTTTAGACTGATCAGAAATAGTCAGCATGGTTTTGTCAAGAGCAGGTCGTACCTTACGAGCCTAGTTAATTTCTTCAAAAATGTGACTGAACACATTGACGAAGGAAGAGCGGTGGACGTAGTGTACATGGACTTTAGCAAGGCGTTTGATAAGGTCCCCCATGCCCTTCAGCCCACGAGTTGCGCTGATCATATCTACCAATCCACAGACCTATCTTAACACCCTATCCTATTCTTTTCCATATACTCATCCAGAAGTCTTTTTAAAGACCCCAGTGAGTTTGCCTCAACAACCTCCGACGGCAGCCAGTTCCATTCACTCTCTGAATGAAAAACCTACCCCTAACATCCTCTCTGTATTTGCTTCCCTGTACCTTAAATGTGTGTCCTCTCGTAGTGACCATTTCAGCTCGGGGAAATAGTCTCTGAGAGTCCACCCTATCTATTCCTCTCAACATTTTATAAACCTCTATCAGGTCGCCTCTCAACCTACGTTTCTCCAGAGAGAAGAGTCCCAGCTCCCTCAACCTATCTTCATGAGGCCTGCCTCCCAATCCAGGCAGCATCCTTGTAAATCTCCTCTGAACCCTCTAATAGCCTCTACATCCTTCCTATAGTGAGGCGATCAGAACTGTGCACAATACTCCAAGTGGGGTCTGATAAGGGTCTTATAGAGCTGCATCATTACCTCCTGACTCCTAAACTCTATTCCTCGATTAATGAAGGCCAGTACACCGTACGCCTTCTTGACCACTTCCTCCACCTGCGAGGCAAGAGTCCTATGGACCTGGACCCCAAGATCCTTCTGCTCTACAACACAGCTAAGACTCCTAAGTTATTATTCACTTTGGCAGGAATAATAAATGTGTATAGGGCAAATGGTAGGATTCTTAGTAGTCTAGATGAACAGAGGGATCTTGGTGTGTATGTGCATCGATCCCTGAAAGTAGGCAGTCAGGTCGAGAAGGTTGTAGGAAGGCATATGGAGTCTTGGCTTTTATTGGTAGAGGGATTGAATTTCGGAGCCGCAACGTCATGTTGCAACTGTACAAAACTCTAGTGCGGCTGCACTTGGAGTATTGTGTGCAGTTCTGGTCCCCACATTATAAGAAAGATGTGGAGGCATTGGAGCGGGTACAGAGGAGGTTTACCAGGATGTTGCCTGGTATGGAGGGCAGGTCTTATGAAGAGAGGCTGAGGGATTTGAGGTTGTTTTCGTTAGAAAGGAGGCGGCTAAGAGGGGACCTAATCGAAACATATAAGATGATTAGAGGTTTAGATAGGGTGGACAGTGATAGCCTTTTTCCTAGGATGGAGAAAGCTAGCACGAGGGGACACAGCTTTAAATTAAGGGGTGATAGTTATAGGACGGATATCAGAGGCAGGTTCTTTACCCAAAGGGTGGTTCGGGAGTGGAATCCCTGCCTGCAGCGGTTGTAGATGCGCCAAGTTTGGTGGCGTTTAAGAGGTTAGTTGATAAGTATATGGAAGAGAAGGGAATGATTTAGTTTGGAGGGGCATTGCTTTTTATATTGGTCGGCGCAACATCGAAGGCCGAAGGGCATGTTCTGTGCTGTAATGTTCTATGTTCTATCCCTGTTCCCTTTCTTAAAGATAGGAACCACATCCGCAATCCTCCAATCCTCCGGAACCTCTCCCGTTTCCATGGACGATGCAAACATCATCGCCAGGGGCTCTGCAACCACTTCCCTCACCTCCCACAATAACCTGGGGTACATCCCATCCGGTCCCGGCGACTTGTCTATCTTGATAGAATTTAACAGGTCTAACACATCCCCTTTCCTAACATCCACATACTCAATCTTTTCCGTATGCCTCAAACCTGCAGTACAACCTCCCAGTTCACTTTCCACCGTGAATACCAAGGCAAAGTACTCGTTAAGCACCTCTGCCATTTCTTCCGGATTCACACAGACTTTTCCCCCTTCACCTTTTATAGGCCCTATCCCTTCTCTTCTCATACTTTTACTTTTCACATATTTGTAGAAGGCCTTGGGATTCTCCTTAATCTTCCCTGCCAAGGCCTTCTCATGACCCCTTCTGGCTCTCCTAATTTCCTTTTTAAGTTCCCTTCTACACACCTTATACTCCTCTAGATCCCAAACATACCCTAGCTCTCTGAACCTTTTATACACCATTCTTTTCTTCCTGACTAGGTTCACCACAACCTTCGTGCACCACGGTTCCCGCGTCCTACCAGAACCTCCTTGTCTCCTTGGAACGTTGTCTTGCAGAGCCCCAGACAAACATTCCTTGAAAATCCGCCACTTTCCTTCTGTACTCTTCCCAATCCATTATCAATTAGGATATAGATTACAAAGGCAGAGAGGTCATGATGGAGTTGTACAGAACTTTGCTGAGGGCACAGCAGGAGTACTCTGTGCAGTTCTGGTCACCACATTATCGGAAGGATATGAACACACTGGAGAGGGTGCAGAGGAGATTCACCAGGATGCTGCCTGGGATGGAACATTTCAGTTATGAAGAGAGGTTAGAAAGGCTTGTATTGTTTTCGTTGGAGCAGAAAAGACTGAGGGGCGATCTGATCGAGGTGTTCAAGATTATGCGGGGCATAGACAGGATGTTGTCCTTCGTTGAAGGGTCAGTCAGAGGGGACACAGATTTAAGGAGAAAGGCAGAGGGTTTGAGGAAAAGCATTTTTTACTCAGACAGTGATGACATTCTGAATTGCTCTGCCTGAGAGGGTGATGGAGGCGGGATGTCTCACATTCTTCAAAAGGTATCTGGATGAGTTCTTGGCACACCAAAACTTTCAAGACGATGGACCAAATGCTGGCAAGTGGGATTTGGTGGGCAGATCAGGACGTTTCATGTGTAGACTCAATGGGCAGAAAGGCCTCTTTTGCGCTGCAGGATGGAGAAGGTGGTGAAGAAAGCATATGGCATGCATGCCTTTATTGGACGGGACATCGAGTATAAAAGTTGGCATATGATATTGCAGCTGTATAGAATGTTGGTTAGGCCAAATTTGGAACGCTGCGTCCAGTTCCGGTCACCACACTACCAGAGGGACGTGGAGACTTTGGAGAGAGTACAGAAAAGGTTTACCAGGATGTTGCCTGGTATGGAGAGTCTTAACTATGAGGAGAGATTGGGTAAACTAGGGTTGTTCTCCCTGGAAAGGAGGAGGATGAGGGGTGACCAAATAGAGGTGTATAAAATTATGAAGGGCATCGATAGAGCGAACAGTTGGAAGCTTTTTCCCAAGTCGGAAATGACAAACACAAGGTGTCACAAGTTCAAGGTGAGCGGGGGTAATGTTCAATACAGATATGCGGGAGATGTATTTTACATAAAGGGTGCTGGGGGCCTGGAATGCATTGTCAAGCAAGGTGGTTGAGGCAGACACGCTGGGATCGTCTAAGACTTATCTAGATATCCACATGAACAGACTGGAAATAGAGGGATACAAATGGATGGTCTAGTTAGGAACACATGATGGGGGCAGACTTGGAGGGCCAAAGGGCCTGTTCCTGTACCGTACTGTTCTTTGTTCAGAGCAGGACTTACTCAGTTAATGGCAGCGCATTGGGGAGAGTTACAGAACAAAGAGATCTAGAGAAACATGTTCATAACTCCTTGAAAGTGGAGTCACAGGTGGACGGAGTTGTGAAGGAGGTATTCAGCATGCTTGGTTTCATCAGTCACAACATTGAATACAGGAGTTGGGACGCCTTGTTGAAATTGTACAAGACATTGGTAAGGCCACACTTGGAATACTGTGTGTAATTCTGGTCACCCTATTATAGAAAGGATATTATTAAACTAGAAAGAGGACAGAAAAGATTTACTCAGTTGCTACCGGGACTTGATGGATTGAGTTATAAGGAGAGGCTGGATAGACTGGGACTTTTTTCTCTGGAGCATAGGAGGCTGAGGGATGACCTTATAGAGATCTATAAAATAATGAGGGGCACAGATCAGCTCGATAGTCAATATCTTTTCCCAAAGTTAGGGGAGTCTAAAACTAGAGGGCATAGGTTTAAGGTGAGAGGAGAGATACAAAAGGGTCCTGTGGGGCAATTTTTTCATACAGAGGGTGGTGAGTGTCTAGAACAAGCTGCCGGAGATAGTAGTAGGGGCGGGTACAATCTTGTCTTTTAAAAAGTATTTAGACAGTTACATGGGTACGATGGATAGAGAGGTATATGGGCCAAATGAGGGCAACTGGAACTAGCTTTGGGATTTAAAAAAAGGACAGCGTGGACAAAGGGCCTGTTTCCATACTGTAAACCTCTACAACTCTATGACATCTGACCAGCTGGAACAGAATTATTGATGCCAACTTTCTGTTTCCTGGTAGCTGGATAATTTTCTATCCATGCCAATATGTCATCCTCTATACAATGAACTTTTCTTTTCCAGCCTTTAATGTGGCACATTATCAAAATGCTTTCAGGGAAGCTGATTATCGTACATTTTTGCCACTGATTCTCCTTTATCCACAGCACATGTTACTCCTTCAAAGAACTCCAATCAGTTGATAAAACATGATTTCCCTTTCACAAAACCATGTTAACTTCATCTGGTTATCTTGAATTTAGTAAGAAGTCTGACAACATCAATTTTAAATCCAACTGATTTATTTGATAGTAAACTTGCTAGCTTTCAGCATTTGTGCACAAAGGCCAAAAGCTAACAGGTTTACTATCAAATAAATCAGTTGGATTTCAAATTGGTGTTGTCAGACCTCTTACTGAGTTTACCCCAGTCCAACATTGGCATCTCTACATCATATCTTGAATTTTCCATGTGCCCTGCTATAACATCTTGGATAATGGCTTCTATTTTCCCACTGATAGATGTTAGACTAACTGGGCTGCAATTTCTCATATTCTGTCTCCCTTCTTCAATAAAGGAGTTACATAAAATAAGAGAAAGAGGGTAGCCAGGGAGAGGGTTGGCCCACTCAAGGACAAGGGAGGGAACCTGTGTGGAGCCAGAGGAAATGGGCAAGGTGTTAAATGAGTATTTTGTGTCAGTATTCACTAAAGAGAAAGACTTGGTGGATGAGGAGTCTGGGAAAGGGTAGATAGTTTGAGTCTTGTTGAGATCAAACAGGAGGAGGAATTGGGGTTCTTGAGAAACATTAAGATAGACAAATCCCCGCCAGGGCCTGATGGGATACACCCCAGAATACTGAGAGAGACAAGAGAGGAAATTGCTGGGGCCTTGAGAGAAATCTTTATATCCTCACTGGCAACAGGGCTGGTCTCAGAGGATTGGAGAATAGTCAATGTTGTTCCTATGTTTAAGAAGGGTAGCGAGAATAATCCAGGTAATTACAGGCCGGTGAGCCTTACATCAGTGGGAGGGAAATTATTGGAGAGGATTCTTCAAGACAGGATTTATTCCCACTTGGAAAAAAGTGGATGTATTAGTGAGAGGCAACGTGGTTTTGTGAAGGGGAGGTTGTGTCTCATGAACTTGATTGAGTTTTTCAAGGAAGTGATGAAGATGATTGATGAGGGTGGGGCAGTGGATGTTAGAATATAGAAAAATTACAGCAGAAACAGGCCCTTCGGCCCACAAGTTGTGTCGATCATATCCCTATCTACTAGGCTTACCTATAATCCTCAATCCTATTAAGTCCCATGTACTCGTCCAGAAGTCTCTTAAAAGACCCCAGCAAGTTCACCTCTACCACCACTGACGACAGCTGATTCCATTCACTCACCACTGAGTGAAGTTATCTACATGGATTTCAGTAAGGCCTTTGACAAGGTCCCTCATGGCAGACTGGTGCAGAAGGTGAAGTCGATCGGGATCAGAGGTGAGCTGGCAAAGTGGATACAAAACTGGCTCGGACAAAGAAGACAGAGGGTAACAGTGGAAGGGTGTGTTTCTGAATGGAGGGCTGTGACAAGTGGTGTTCCTCAGGGATCAGTGCTGGCACCTTTGCTGTTTGTAATATGTATAAATGATTTGCAGGAAAATGTAACTGGATTGATTAGTAAGTTTGCGGACGACACAAACGTTAGTGGATTTGTGGACAGCGATGAGGACCATCAGAAGATACAGCAGGATATAGATCAGATGCAGGTTTGGGCGGAGAGATGGCAGATGAAGTTTAATGTGAGGTAATGCATTTTGGAAGATCTAATACAGTTAGGAAATATACAGTAAATGGCAGAACCCTTAAGAGTATTGATAGGCAAAGGGATCTGGGTGTACAGGTACACAGGTCACTGAAAGTGACAATGCAGGTGAAGAAGGTAGTTAAGAAGGCAAATGGCATGCTTGCCTTCATTGGCCGGGGGCACATTACCAAAAAAATTCAAAGTCTAACACATGCGGGCAAGTGGAAGAGTTTCAGATCCGTTCTTCGGGCAAGTTGAAAGCTGCTATCTGAGAGGATTACACATCGATAGGGCAAGGAGCTGGCTGATTGCAGCAGAGGGCACTATTGCACATGTGTGTGTCATTGGCAACAAAAGTCACTCAGCCTCTATTGCTCTCAGCTTGCCTCCATGCCTTAACAAAGCACCCAATCCCAGTTACTGTGAGAATCTGCAGCCTATCATGACGCCCACCCCCCCTCAATCCATCCAGACCTATGCCCCTTTCACTTCAAACCTCTATACCTCCATAATCAGCTGTTTAGCTCCCCGCTGCCCCATGATTGCCTGCCTGACCTCCCCCGTCAAATCCCTCTCTCCCTCCACCATGACCAGTCTTCAATCAGCTCCAATCATCCCCCTCCCACCGATTTCAATGCAGCAAGTCTTCCCCTCTCTCTCCATCGATCGCAACTGCCGAATGCACAGAGCACCCCCTACTTACCAACTGATCCCTCAGTGGACCCCGTGTTTAAATGCTGGGGGGTAAGTACAGAGGAGATGTTAGAGGTAAGTTTTTCACTCAGAGGCTGGTGAGTGAATGGAATCGGCTGCCATTGGTGGTGGTAGAGGCAAACTTGTTGGGGTCTTTTAAGAAACTTCTGGATGAGTATATGGGATTTAATGGGATTTAATGCGATTGGGAGTTATAGATAGGTCAATGGCTGGGTAGGATTTGATGTGTTCGGCACAACTTGTGGGCCAAAGGGCCTGTTTGTGCTGTAGTGTTCTATGTTCTATGTCTCCTTGAGGCCCTATGCCTTGGCACTACCTCGTACCGGTGGGCACTGCCAGAGTGCCAGGTTGGCACTGTCCAAGGGTCAGCCTCTCCTTTATCTAGACCTCCCCAAGGGGCCTAATTGGCCTCTGGTTCTCTTGGTGAGGCCATCACGATTGTGAGGTCCAGCTGTGTCCCTTGCCAGACAGCATCTCTCCTGGCAGCATCACGTAGGCAAGTGAGCCCAAACAGTGCCCGAGGCAACTTAAGCCCATGTCAATCATATCTGAAATAAATATAAATAACATATTCATCCTCTTGCCGCAAATGGGCACCAGACTGACTCGCTGCATATCCAGTGCCAGTAAGATTGAGAGAGGCCAGAAATCGGGTGCAAACCTGAGTTTTTGCCAATGGCACAGTCTTACCAGCTTGCCCCGCAGGCCAGACAGATGGCACCCAGGATCTGTGTGAGTTTCACACTGTTTCGAAACCTTCCTCACTCACCTCCATCTCCTCATAGGTGCCTGGGAACTTTCTCTCTTCAAACATGCTGATGTGATGGCGTATCCACTGGAGGAGCAATGTCACCATCTCATAATACTCTTGCCATCTCAGCTCAATCTCCTGTGATTAAAGAACAACGGATTCAAGGAAAGAAATCTATGAGCAGTTGATTATATGCAGATGTTACCTCCATTAACTGCAACAGCTCCAGTGTATGAATACCAGCAAAGTGACAGCTCCAGTACATGGATATCAGCAAGGCAACATTCATAGAACATAGAACAATACAGCACAAACAGGTGCTTCGGCCCACGAGTTGCGCCGATCACATCTACCAATCCACAGACCTATCTATAACCCCCATCCTATTCTTTTCCATATACTCATCCAGAGGTCTTTTAAAAGACCCCAGTGAGTTTGCCTCAACAACCTCCGACGGCAGTCGGTTCCATTCACTCACCACCCTCTGAGTGAAAAACCTACCCGACATCATTTGCAGATGACACCAAAATCAGTGGAGTGGTAGATAGTGAAGAGGGATGTTATAGTTTGCAGAGACTTGGACAAGTTGCAGAGCTGGGCCGAGAGGTGGCAAATGGAGTTTAATGTGGAAAAGTGTGAGGTAATTCACTTTGGCAGGAATAACAAATGTGTAGAGTATAGGGCTAATGGTAGGACTCTCAATTGTGTTGATGAACAGAGGGATCTTGGTGTATATGTTAATAGATCCCTGAAAGTTGGCAATCAAGTCGATAAGGTTGTTAAGAAGGCATATGGAGTCTTAGCTTTTATTGGTAGGGGGATTGAATTTCGGAGCCGCAACGTCATGTTGCAACTGTACAAAACTCTGCTGCGGCCGCTTTTGTGGACGCAGGAGAGAGTCGCGGATGGTGGTTTGTCTTCCTGAAGCTGGGATCCGGGATGTTTCTGGACGCCTCCCAGACATCCTGAAAGGGGAGGGTGAGGAACCTGAAGTTGTAGTTCATATAGGTACTGCAGACATAGGCAGGAAGAGGGAGGCAGTCATCAAAAGGGATTATAGGGAACTGGGTAGGAAGCTGAGGAGGAGAAAAGCGAAGGCAGTAATTTCAGGATTGCTGCCTGCGCCTCAGGAGAATGAGAGCAGGAATCAAATGAGGTGGAGGATGAATGCATGGCTGAGGGACTGGAGCAGGGGGCAGGGATTCAGGTTCATAGATCATTGGGACCTCTTTAGGGGCAGATGTGACCTGTACAGTAAGGACGGGTGGCACTTGAACCCTAGGGGGACTAATATCTTGGCAGGTAGGCTAGCTAGGGCTACTGGGGGATCTTTAAACTAGAAAAGCTGGGGGGTGGGAATATCGATGGGACAGTGAATAAGGAGGTTAGTTCCCAGGTAGGGAAGGACTGTAGGCACTCTGAGAGGGGGGTTAGGCAGGTGGTGGAAAAGGGAAATATCCTGACTGAGGGGCTGAGGTGTGTCTATTTTAATGCCAGGAGTGTAGTAAATAAGGTAGATGAGCTTAGGGCGTGGATTGCTGCTTGGGAGTGTGATGTGGTGGCCATTACAGAGACTTGGTTGTCTCAGGGACAGGACTGGGTACTTCAGGTGCCGGGATTCAGGTGCTTCAGGAGGGACAGGGTGGGGGCAAAAGAGGAGGTGGTGTGGCACTGTTGATCATAGAACATAGAACAAGAACAATACAGCACAGAACAGGCCCTTCGGCCCTCGATGTTGTGCCGACCAAAATAAAAAGCAATGCCCCTCCTAACTAAACCATTCCCTTCTCATCCATATACTTATCAACTAACCTCTTAAACGCCACCAAACTTGGCGCATCTACAACAGCTGCAGGCAGGGCATTCCACTCCCTAATCACTCTTTGAGTAAAGAACCTACCTCTGATATCCGTCCTATAACTCATACCCCTTAATTTAAAGTTGTGTCCCCTCGTGCTAGCTTTCTCCATCCTAGGAAAAAGGCTATCACTGTCCACCCTATCCAAACCTCTAATCATCTTATATGCTTCAATAAGATCCCCCTTAGCCGCCTCCTTTCTAACGAAAACAACCTCAAATCCTTCAACCTCTCTTCATAGGACCTGCCCTCCATACCAGGCAACATCCTAGTAAACCTCCTCTGTACCCTCTCCAATGCCTCCACATCTTTCTTATAATGTGGGGACCAGAACTGCACACAATACTCCAAGTGCGGCCGCACTAGAGTTTTGTACAGTTGCAACATGATGCTGCGGCTCCTAAATTCAATCCCCCTACCAATAAAAGCTAAGACTCCATATGCCTTCTTAACAACTTTATCCACTTGACTGCCTACTTTCAGGGATCTATTGACACATACACCAAGATCCTTCTGTTCCTCAACACTATTAAGAGCCCTACCATTAGCCCTATACTCTACACATTTATTGTTCCTGCCAAAGTGCATTACCTCACACTTTTCCACATTAAACTCCATTTGCCACCTCTCGGCCCAGCTCTGCAACTTGTCCAAGTCACTCTGTAAACTAAAACACCCCTCTTCACTATCTACCACACCACCAACTTTAGTATCATCTGCAAATTACTGATCCATCCCTCAATACCCTCATCCAGATCATTTATAAAAATTACAAACAGCAGGGGCCCCAAAACAGACCCCTGAGGCACACCACTCGTCACCGAACTCCACGATGAATATCTCCCATCAACCACCACCCTCTGTCTTCTATCTGCCAGCCAATTCCTAATCCAATTAGCTAAATCACCCTCTATTCCACACATCTGCATTTTCTGTAGAAGTCTTCCATGGGCCACCTTATCAAACGCCTTACTAAAGTCCATATATACTACATCAACCGCCTTACCCCCATCCACCTCTCTGGTCACTTTCTCAAAAAACTCAATGAGGTTAGTAAGGCATGACCTACCCTTCACGAAACCATGCTGACTATCCCCAATCAATTCATTTCTCTCTAAATAACTATAAATCCTATCCCTAATATTCTCTCCAATACCTTGCCCACCACAGAAGTAAGACTCACTGGCCTATAATTCCCAGGAAGGTCTCTCTTCCCCTTCTTAAACAATGGGACCACATTCGCCATCCTCCAGTCCTCCGGAACCACACCCGTAACCAACGAGGACCTGAAGATCAGAGCCAGAGGCTCTGCAATCTCCTCTCTTGCCTCCCAGAGAATCCTAGGGTAAATCCCGTCCGGCCCAGGGGACTTATCCAACTTCAAACCCTCGAGAATTTCTAACACATCCTCCCTATCTACTACAATACTCCCCAATTTGCAACCCTGTACCTCAGTGCTCTCCACAGCTACATTTCCAGCACTCTGCGTGAATAACTACAGGGACAGTAATAACTACAGGATCAGGGACAGTGTCATGGCTGTAGAGAACATAGAACACTACAGCACAGAACAGGCCCTTCGGCCTTCGATGTTGCGCCGACCAATTATGAAAAAAAAGCAATGCCCCTCCAAACTAAACCATTCCCTTCTCTTCCATATACTTATCAACTAACCTTTTAAATGCCACCATTCTTGGCGCATCTACAACTGCTGCAGGCAGGGCATTCCACTCCCAAACCACCCTTTGGGTAAAGAAACTACCTCTGATATCCGTCCTATAACTATCACCCCTTAATTTAAAGCTGTGTCCCCTCGTGCTAGCTTTCTCCATCCTAGGAAAAAGGCTATCACTGTCCACCCTATCTAAACCTCTAATCATCTTATATGTTTCAATAAGGTCTCCTCTTAGCCGCCTCCTTTCTAACGAAAACAACCTCAAATCCCTCAGCCTCTCTTCATAAGACCTGCCCTCCATACCAGGCAACATCCTGGTAAACCTCCTCTGTACCCTCTCCAATGCCTCCACATCTTTCTTATAATGTGGGGACCAGAACTGCACACAATACTCCAAGTGCGGCCGCACTAGAGTTTTGTACAGTTGCAACATGACGTTGCGGCTCCGAAATTCAATCCCCCTACCAATAAAAGCTAAGACTCCATATGCCTTCTTAACAACCTTATCGACTTGACTGCCTACTTTCAGGGATCTATGCACATACACACCAAGATCCCTCTGTTCATCAACACTATTAAGAATCCTACCATTAGCCCTATACTCTACACATTTATTATTCCTGCCAAAGTGCATTACCTCACACTTTTCCACATTAAACTCCATTTGCCACCTCTCGGCCCAGCTCTGCAACTTGTCCAAGTCCCTCTGCAAACTATAACACCCCTCTTCACTATCTACCACTCCACTGACTTTAGTGTCATCTGCAAATTTACTAATCCATCCTTCAATACCCTCATCCAGATCATTTATAAAAATTACAAACAGCAGGGGCCCCAAAACAGACCCCTGAGGTACACCACTTGTAACCGAACTCCACGATGAATATCTCCCATCAACCACCACCCTCTGTCTTCTATCTGCTAGCCAATTCCTAATCCAATTAGCTAAATCACCCTCTATCCCATACATCTGCATTTTCTGCAGAAGCTTCCATGGGCCACCTTATCAAACGCCTTACTAAAGTCCATATATACCACATCAACTGCCTTACCCCCATCCACCTCTTTGGTCACTTTTTCAAAAAACTCAATAAGGTTAGTAAGGCACGACCTACCCTTCACAAAACCATGCTGACTATCCCCAATCAATTCATTTCTCTCTAAATAACTATAAATCCTATCCCTAATAATTCTCTCCAATACTTTGCCCACAACAGAAGTAAGACTCACTGGCCTATAATTCCCTGGAAGGTCTCTCTTCCCCTTCTTGAACAATGGGACCACATTCGCTATCCTCCAGTCCTCCGGAACCATACCCGTAACCAACGACGACCTGAAGATCAGAGCCAGAGGCTCTGCAATCGCCTCTCTTGCCTCCCAGAGAATCCTAGGGTAAATCCCGTCCGGCCCAGGGGACTTATCTAACTTCAAACCCTCAAGAATATCTAGCACATCCTCCTTATCTACTTCAATACTTTCCAGTTTGCAACCCTGTATCCCAGTGTTCTCCACAACTACATTTACATCTCCCTGCGTGAATACCGAAGAGAAATATTTGTTCAGTGCCTCTCCAATCTCTTCAGGCTCCACGCACAACTTCCCACTGCTGTCTCTGACTGGCCCTAATCTTGCCCTAACCAATCTTCTATTCTTAACATATCTAAAGAAAGCTTTAGGATTCTCCTTAATCCTATCAGCCAAAGTCTTCTCGTGTCCCCTCTTAGCTCTCCTCAACTCACTCTTTAGCTCCCTCCTGGCTAATCTATAGCTATCCATTGCACTAACTGAGCCTTCAAGCCTCATCCTGACATAAGCCTCCTTTTTCCTTTTAACCAGCGAATTAACTTTTTTAGTACACCATGGTTCCCTTACTCGACCATTTCCTCCTTGCCTGACAGGGACATACTTATCAAGGACTCGCAGCAGCTGCTCCTTGAATAAGCTCCACATTTCAGATGTTCCCAGTCCCTGTAGTTTCCTAGTCCAACCTATGCACCCTAATTCTCTCCTTATGGCCTCATAATTACCATTCCCCCAGCTATATCTACTGCCCCCAGCTTCATGCCTATCCCTATCCATCACTAAGGTGAACGTAACCGAATTGTGGTCACTATCACCAAAATGTTCACCAACTTCCAAGCCTAACACCTGGTCTGGCTCATTGCCCAGCACCAAATCCAATGTAGCCTCACCTCTAGTTGGCCTATCTACATACTGAGTCAAAAAACCTTCCTGCACACTTTGTACAAAAACTGACCCCTCTAACGAGCTAGAGCTATAGCTATTCCAATCAATATTAGTAAAGTTAAAGTCCCCCATAACAATTACCCTATTACTTTCACTCCTGTCCAGGATCGACTTTGCAATCCTTTCCTCTACCTCTCTAGAACTTTTAGGAGGTCTATAAAAGACTCCCAACAGGGTGACCTCTCCTCTCCTGTTTCTAATCTCAGCCCATACTACCTCAACAGACAAGTCCTCATCAAATTTCTTTTCTGTCACTGTGACACAATCTTTGACTAATAATGCCACTCTTCCCCCACTTCTACCTCCTTCTCTACTCCGAATAAAGCATTTGAACCCCAGAACCTGCAACATCCATTCCTGTCCCTGCTCTACCCAAGTCTCTGAAATGGCCACAACATCGAAGTTCCAGGTACTGGTCCAAGCTGCAAGTTCCTCCACCTTATTGCGAATACTTCTTGCATTAAAGTGTACGCATTTCAAACCATGCCATACTCCACCCGTACGCTGCTCTGTTTTACAGTTCTCTTCTATGACCCCCCGATTCTCATCCCTCTTAGCACCCCAACTACTCAGGATCCCACCCCCTCTCTGAATCAGTTTAAAGACTGCATAGCCTTTGCAAATTTTCCCCCCAAGATATTGGTTCCCCTCTGGTTCAGGTGTAGACCATCTCTCTTGTAGAGGTCCCACCTATCCTAGAATGAGTCCCAATTGTTCAGGAACCTGAACCCCTCCCTCCTGCACCATACCCGCAGCCATGAGTTCAAACATTCCCTCTCTCTGTTCTTCTCTAAACTATCCCGTGACGTTGCAGCTCCGAAATTCTATCCCCCTACCAATAAAAGCTAAGACTCCGTATGCCTTCTTAACAACCTTATCGACTTGATTGCCAACTTTCAGGGATCTATGCATACATACACCAAGATCCCTCTGTTCATCAACACTATTAAAAGTCCTAGCATTAGCCCAATACTCTACACATTTGTTATTGAATGTGGAAGACGTGGAGGGAATGTCTACGGAGACTCTGTGGGTGGAAGTTAGGAACAGCAAAGGCTTGATAACTTTGCTGGGTGTATTCTATAGGCCCTCAGTAGCGACAGGGAACTTGAGGTGCAGATAGGGAAACAGATCCGAGACAGATGTAGAAATAATGTAGACAGATGTAGCCTTTTTCCTAGGATGGAGAAAGCTAGCACGAGGGGACACAGCTTTAAATTAAGGGGTATGAGTTATAGGACGGATATCAGAGGTAGGTTCTTTACTCAAAGAGTGATTAGGGAGTGGAATGCCCTGCCTGCAGCTGTTGTAGATGCGCCAAGTTTGGTGGCGTTTAAGAGGTTAATTGATAAGTATATGGAAGAGAAGGGAATGGTTTAGTTTGGAGGGGCATTGCTTTTTATTTTGGTCGGCACAACATCGAAGGCCGAAGGGCCTGTTCTGTGCTGTATTGTTCTATGTTCTATGTTCTATGTTCTATAACAGTGTTGTCGCGATGGGAGATTTCAATTTCCCAAATATCGACTGGAATATCCCAAGGGTGAGGGGTTTGGATGGTGTGGAGTTTGTTAGGTGTGTTCAGGAAGGTTTCCTGACACAGTACGTGGAAAAGCCTACGAGAGGAGAGGCTGTACTTGACCTGGTGCTTGCTAATGAGCCAGAGCGGGTGTCGGATCTCACGGTAGGTGAACATCTTGGGAATGGAGATCATAATTCTACCTCTTTCACGATAGCGATGGAAAGAGATAGGATCAGGCAGGCTAGGAAGGTGTATGTCTGGAGTAAGGGGAAATATGAAAACATTAGGCAGGTAATTGGACGCATAAACTGGAAGGAGGTGTTCTTGGGGAAGAGTACAGAAGCAAAGTGGCGGTTTTTCAAAAAATGTTTGTCTGGGGCTCTGCAAGACAACGTTCCGAGGAGTCAAGGAGGTTTTGGTAGGACGCGGGAACCGTGGTGCACGAAGGTAGTGGTGAACCTAGTTAGGAAGAAAAAAAGATATATAAAAGGTTCAGAGAGCTAGGGGATGTTAGGGATCTAGAGGAGTATAAGGTGTGTAGAAGGGAAATTAAAAAGGAAATTAGGAGAGCCAGAAGGGGTCATGAGAAGGCCTTGGCAGGGAAGATTAAGGAGAATCCCAAGGCCTTCTACAAATATGTGAAAAGTAAAAGGATGAGAAGAGAAGGGATAGGGCCTATAAAAGGTGAAGGGGGAAAAGTCTGTGTGAATCCGGAAGAAATGGCAGAGGTGCTTAACGAGTACTTTGCCTCGGTATTCACAGTGGAAAGTGAACTGGGAGATTGCACTGCAGGTTTGAGGCATACGGAAAAGATTGAGTATGTGGATGTTAGGAAAGAGGATGTGTTAGACCTGTTAAATTCTATCAAGATAGACAAGTCACCGGGACCGGATAGGATGTACCCCAGGTTATTGTGGGAGGTGAGGGAAGTGGTTGCAGAGCCCCTGGCGATGATCTTTGCATCATCCATGGAAACGGGAGAGGTTCCGGAGGATTGGAGGATTGCGGATGTGGTTCCTATCTTTAAGAAAGGGAACAGGGATAGTCCAGGAAATTACTGACCGGTGAGTTTGACTTCAGTGGTTGGTAAGCTGATGGAGAGGCTTCTGAGGGATAAGATATATGAACATTTGGAGAAGTTTGGACTGATTAGAAAGAGTCAGCATGGTTTTGTCAAGGGCAGGTCATGCCTTACGAGCCTAGTTGAGTTCTTCGAAAATGTGACTGAACACATTGACGAAGGAAGGGCGGTGGACGTAGTGTACATGGACTTTAGTAAGGCGTTTGATAAGGTCCCCCACATGCAAGGCTTCTGGAGAAGGTGAGAGGGCATGGGATCCAAGGGGCTTTGGCCTCGTAGATCCAGAACTGGCTTGCCGGCAGAAGGCAGAGAGTGGTTGTGGATGGGTCTTGTTCTGCATGGAGGTCGGTAACCAGTGGAGTGCCCCAGGGATCTGTTCTGGGACCCCTGCTGTTTGTCATTTTCATAAATGACCTGGATGAGGAAGTGGAGGGATGGGTTAGTAAGTTCGCCGACGATACAAAGATCGGTGGTGTTGTGGATGGTCTGGAGGGATGCCAAAAGTTGCAGCGGGACATAGACAGGACGCAAGACTGGGCGGAGAAGTGGCAGATGGACTTCAACGCAGATAAATGTGTAGTGGTCCATTTTGGCAGGAATAATGGGATGAAGGAGTACAATATAAGGGGTAGGAGTCTTAGCTGTGTTGTAGAGCAGAAGGATCTCGGGGTCCGGGTCCATAGGACTCTTAAATCGGCCTCGCAGGTGGAGGAAGTGGTCAAGAAGGCGTACGGTGTACTGGCCTTCATTAATCGAGGAATAGAGTTTAGGAGTCAGGAGGTAATGATGCAGCTCTATAAGACTCTTGTCAGACCCCAGTTGGAGTATTGTGCGCAGTTCTGGTCGCCTCATTATAGGAAGGATGTAGAGGCTATTGAGAGGTTCAGAGGAGATTTACAAGGATGCTGCCTGGATTGGGAGGCAGGCCTTATGAAGATAGGTTGAGGGAGCTGGGACTCTTCTCACTGGAGAGACGTAGGTTGAGAGGCGACCTGATAGAGGTTTATAAAATGTTGAGAGGAATAGATAGGGTGGACTCTCAGAGACTATTTCCCCGAGCTGAAATGGTCACTACGAGAGGACACAGATTTAAGGTGCAGGGAAGCAAATACAAAGGAGATGTCAGGGGTAGGTTTTTCACTCAGAGGGTGGTGAGTGAATGGAACCGACTGCCGTCGGAGGTTGTTGAGGCAAACTCACTGGGGTCTTTTAAAAGACTTCTGGATGAGTATATGGAAAAGAATAGGATGGGGGTTATAGATAGGTCTGTGGATTGGTATATGTGATCGGCGCAACTCGTGGGCCAAAGGACCTGTTTGTGCTGTATTGTTCTATGTTCTATTGTGTACAGTTCTGGTCCCCACGTTATAAGAAAGATGTGGAGACATTGGAGAGGGTACAGAGGAGGTTTACCAGGATGTTGCCTGGTATGGAGGGCAGGTCTTATGGAGACAGGCTGAGGTATTTGAGGTTGTTTTCGTTAGAAAGAAGGCGGCTAAGAGGAGACCTTATTGAAACATATAAAATGATTCGAGATTTAGATAGGGTGGACAGTGATAGCCTTTTTCCTAGGATGGAGAAAGCTAGCACGAGGGGACATAGCTTTAAATTAAGGGGTGGTGGTTATAGGACGGATGTCAGAGGTAGGTTCTTTACCCAGAGGGTGGTAAGGGTATGGAATGCCCTGCCTGCGGCAGTTGTAGATGCGCCAAGTTTGGTGGCGTTTAAGAGGTTAGTAGATAAGTTTATGGACGAAAAGGGAATGGTTTAGTTTAGAGGGTCATTGCTTTTTCCTAATTGGTCAGCGCAACATCGAAGGCCGAAGGGCCTGTTCTGCGCTGTAATGTTCTATGTTCTACGGTGTGGGCCTAAACCTATCGGCCAAGCCTGCCCCACAAGCTCAGGACATGTTGTTAAAAAGTGCCCCAATCATATGAAAAATAACTTCCCCTCTCCTGCTTCCTGTCATCACTGCTGGCAGCGCACTCGCTTTCTCTTCCCTCATCCCCCACCAAAACATCACCAGCATTGGTCCCCTCCACCCATGACCCCCCACCCCTCCAACCCTCTGCTGGGTTAGCCATTACTAACATCTCTACCAACCCACAGGGCCGTTGCTCCTCACCACCATTATAAATGAATCCATCCCCATGAGGCTCCCACTATTGTTTGAGCTCCACTGCCAGATAAACATGAGCATGGTGCCAACCTGCCAACATCAATTTGCACCAGCAGATAGCAAATGGGGCAACACGGTGGCAATGCCAGGGGTCAGTGCCAGGGAGGCAATGCCAGGGGCTGTGCCCCGGCGGTGGGGGGTGGGGGAGGATGCCGAGAGGACAGTGCCAACGGGCTGTCTGGCCATATCCTTTTTCCCTCTGGACTATACGCAGGGTTAATCCCCCGGGAGAGGGGAATGAACTTGTTGGAAACTGTGCTGATGTGCAGTCTGAAAATATAGCAAAGTGTGAATATATGGCAGGGGGCCTGATAAATGCACTGTAACCATGATGGGCTAGAACCTGATTACATCACCAGTGACGGGGGGCAAAGACTGGAGATCACAATCTCACCACTGACCCTGTAGATGGAGAGTGCATGCTCAATATAGCCTTTTTATTGTTTGATTGGGTGGGCTTGCCGTTAAAAATGCAGCAGTTGATCATGACTGACAGTTAACTGTCAAGCATTATAAAAACTAGGCAGCAAGGACAAGTTGGGCTGAAGAGCCTGTTTCCATTCTGTAAACCTCTATGACTCTACGGGTTAAATGGTCTACTCCTGCTCCTATTTCTAATGTTCTTGAGTTGGGTAGTTTTGGGAGTTCTACTTTTTATTCTGAGGTACTTACATTGGCTCGGATTCCGGCCTCCACATTTGGAACCCTTGGCAGGGCATCATAGAGAGAGGAGACGTAAGTGATGATGGATTTCTCATCAGGATGGGGCACATCCACATCTGAAACAACAACAAAATGAGAGAGTTGAATGGAGAATGGGTGTGGCGATTGGGGGTTGAGGAGGGACTGGGAGTTGAGAGGGGAACGGGGGGTGGGGATTGGGGGGGGTAGCAGGGGGTGGGAGGTGAGAGGGGAGCGGGGAGTGGGAGTTGAGAGGAGAGCGGGGAGTGGGAGTTGAGGGGGGCATTGAGAGGTAAGCAGAGAGATGGAGGGAGAAGAGCCTCAGGGAATAGGGTAGAGATCAGGAGAGAAAAGGGGTAGAGGAAGATTGCACCAAGATAGGAGAGAACCACAATCAGGAAATGGGAGTGTGATGGTGGAAGAGGCCGTGGACGGGAAATGGGGCAAGGTGTAAAGAGAATTGGAGCAACCAGAAGAGAGAATGGTGGCTGGGGAGAATGTGGAAGCAAAGAGTAGGTATAAATGGGTGCTATTCTGATTGGCAGCCGGTGACTAGTGGAGTGTCCCAGGGATCGGTGCTGGGACCTCAACTATTTACCATTTACATAGATGATCTGGAGGAAGGGGCTGAGTGCAGGGTGACAAAATTTGCTGATGACACGAAGATGAGTGGAAAAGAAAACTGCGTGGAAGATATGGAAAGCCTGCAGAGGGATCTGGTAGGTTGAGTGAGTGGGCGAGGACCAGGCAGATGGAGGATAATGTTCGCAAGTGTGAGGTTATTCACTTTTGTCAAAATAATAGTAGGAGGGATTATTATTTAAATGGTGAAAAGCTGCAGCATGCGAAGGTGCAGAGGGACCTGGGGGTCCTTGTGAATGAATCACAAAAACCCAGTCTGCAGGTGCAGCAGGAGATCAAGAAGGCAAATGGAATGTTGGCCTTTATAGCGAGGGGGATAGAATATAAAAGTAGGGAGGTCTTGCTGCAACTGTACACAGTGCTGGTGAGGCTGCAACTGGAGTCCTGTGTGCAGTTTTGGTCTCCGCATTTGTGAAAGGATATATTGGCCTTGGAGGGAGTACAGAGAAGGTTCACCAGGCTGATACCGGAGATGAGGGGGTTTGCTTATGAGGAGAGATTAAATAGACTGGGTCTGTACTCGTTGGAGTTTAGAAGGCCGAAGGGGGATCTTATAGAGACATATAAGATAATGAAGGGGATGATAGGGTAGAGGTAGAGATAGAGAGATTCTTCCCGCTTAGAAAGGATAGCAGAACTAGAGAGCACAGCCTCAAAATAAGGGGGGGCAGTTTAGAACGGAGTTGAGGAGGAACTTCTTCACTCAAAGGGTAGTGAGTCTCTGAAATTCTCTGCCAGTTGAAGTGGTGAAGGCTACCTCGCTGAATATATTTAAGTCACGGGTAGATAGGTTTCTGATAGATAAGGGAATTAAGGGTTATGGGGAGCAGGCAGATAAGTGGAACTGATCCACTTCAGATCAGCCATGATCTTATTGAATGGAGAGGCAGACTCGAGGGGCTGGATGGCCGACTCCTGCTCCTATTTCTTATGTTCTTATGGGCAGTCAGGGTGACCGTTGAATAGGAGAAGGGGAATGGGTCGAAGGCCCATCGAAGGCCGAAGGGCCTGTTCTGTGCTGTATTGTTCTATGTTCTATGTTCTATGGGTCAGACAGCAGGATACAGTCCGGTTTTTTACAGCAATAATTTACTGGTTGACTTATTTACCTTCAGGATCAAGCAGCTTGGTGACCCCCAGCTCCCGCTCAGCAACGTTGAAAGCCTGTTCAAGGTTCTCAAGATTTTTCTGCCGATAAACTTTCTTCATGTCAATCAAAGTTGGCCTAAAGAGAAAGCATCAAATTTACATTCAAAACTGTGGAATCATGAGTACCAAAAAGAGATAGAAGGAAAAAGGAAGCGAGTAAAGAGATAGCTAGAAGTGAGAGAGAAAAAATGATGGCAAAATGGACTGTGTAGATACACTGCGACACGCTGCGTAGACACACTGCCACACGCTGCGTAGACACACTGCCACACGCTGCGTAGACACACTGCCACACGCTGCGTAGACACACTGACACACGCTGCGTAGACACACTGCCACACGCTGCGTAGACACACTGCCACACGCTGCGTAGACACACTGCCACACGCTGCGTAGACACACTGCCACACGCTGCGTAGACACACTGACACACGCTGCGTAGATACACTGCCACACGCTGCGTAGATACACTGCCACACGCTGCGTAGACACACTGCCACACGCTGCGTAGACACACTGACACACGCTGCGTAGACACACTGCCACACGCTGCGTAGACACACTGCCACACGCTGCGTAGACACACTGCCACACGCTGCGTAGACACACTGCCACACGCTGCGTAGACACACTGCCACACGCTGCGTAGACACACTGCACACGCTGCGTAGACACACTGCCACACGCTGCGTAGACACACTGCACACGCTGCGTAGACACACTGCCACACGCTGCGTAGACACACTGCCACACGCTGCGTAGACACACTGCCACACGCTGCGTAGATACACTGCCACACGCTGCGTAGACCACTGCCACACGCTGCGTAGACACACTGACACACGCTGCGTAGACACACTGCCACACGCTGCGTAGACACACTGCCACACGCTGCGTAGACACACTGCCACACGCTGCGTAGACACACTGACACACGCTGCGTAGACACACTGCCACACGCTGCGTAGACACACTGCCACACGCTGCGTAGACACACTGCCACACGCTGCGTAGACACACTGACACACGCTGCGTAGACACACTGCCACACGCTGCGTAGACACACTGCCACACGCTGCGTAGACACACTGCCACACGCTGCGTAGACACACTGCCACACGCTGCGTAGACACACTGCCACACGCTGCGTAGACACACTGCCACACGCTGCGTAGATACACTGCCACACGCTGCGTAGGCACACTGACACACGCTGCGTAGACACACTGCCACACGCTGCGCAGACACACTGCCACACGCTGCGTAGACACACTGCCACATGCTGCGTAGATACACTGCCATACGCTGCGCAGACACACTGACACACGCTGCGCAGACACACTGCCACATGCTGCGTAGACACACTGACACACGCTGCGTAGACACACTGCCACACGCTGCGTAGACACACTGACACACGCTGCGCAGACACACTGCCACACGCTGCGCAGACACACTGACACACGCTGCGCAGACACACTGCCACACGCTGCGTAGACACACTGCCACATGCTGCGTAGATACACTGACACACGCTGCGTAGACACTCTGTTACACTGAAGGAGCTGCTTGAAGTTCAGTTATCAATCAAGCAGCTGAAAGTAGTTGGTTTGAATTGGTGAATTACTACAGCAGAGAGCTGAGATGGTCTGTGAATCAACAGTAACTTGATATATCAACAGAAGTTTAAAGCCTGTACATTGAAAGGTGTGTATGAACACAAATCTACATTGAAAGTTACACTGGCTGTCAATTTGGTTCAGGTGGGAAGACAAGGCAGAGGGGCAAATCTTCTAGATTTTTCTCTGCAGTTGTTGCTGAGTTTCTCTCCTTGTCTCAAAAATATGTGACTGTAACTTTCTAATTAGCACACTCTCTCACACACACACACTCTCACACACACACACTCTCTCTCTCTCACACACATACTCTCTCTCACACACATACTCTCTCTCACACACACACTCTCTCACACACACACACTCTCACACACACACTCTCTCTCTCCTCACACACATACTCTCTCTCCACACACATACTCTCTCTCACACACACACCCTCTCTCACACACACCACACTCTCTCACACACACACACTCTCTCTCTCCACACACACATACTCTCTCTCACACACATACTCTCTCTCACACACACACCCTCTCTCTCACACACACTCTCTCCACACACATACTCTCTCACACACACACTCTCTCTCACACACACACCCTCTCTCTCACAACACATACTCTCTTCACAACACTCTCTCTCTCCTACACCCTCTCTCACACACACTCTCTCTCTCTCTCACACACTCTCTCTCCACACATACTCTCTCTCACAACTCTCTCTCACACACACTCTCTCTTACACACACACACTCTCTCTCTCACACCACACTCTCTCTCTCATCTCACACACTCTCTCTTACCACACACTCTCTATCAACACTCCTCTCTCACCACACACTCTCTCTCCCTCACACACACCCTCTCACACACCACACCCTCTCTCACACACACCCCTCTCACACACACCACACTCTCTCTCACACACACACTCTCTCACACACACACCCTCTCTCACACAACCCTCTCTCTCACACACACACATCTCTCTCACACACCACACACTCCTCTCACACACACACCCTCTCCTCACACACACCCTCTTCTCACACACACACTCTCTCTCACACACACACCCTCTCTCACACACACACACTCTCTACACACACACCTCTCTCCTCACACACACCCTCTCTTCACACACACACCCTCTCTCACACACACACACTCTCTCACACACACACACTCTCTCTCCACACACACCCTCTCTCTACACACACATACTCTCTTCACACACACCATCTCTCCTCACACACACACCTCTCTCTCACACACACATCTATCAACACACACCCTCTCTCTCACACACACCCTCTCTCTCACACACACCCTCTCTCTCACACACACACACACACATCTCTCTCACCACACACTCTCTCTCACACACACTCTCTCTCTCTCTCACACACTCTCTCTTACACACACCCTCTCTCACCACACACACCCTCTCTCTCACACACACACACACTCCTCACAACACTCCCTCCACACACACACACACTCCCTCACAAACACACACACACTCCCTCACGCACACACACACACTCCCACACACACACACACACTCTCCCTCACAACACACATACAACTCCCTCCCCACACACACACAACACTCCCTCACAAACACACACACACTCCCTCACAAACACACACACACTCCCTCACACACACACAACCACAATCACAATCACACACACCACACTCCTCACACACACACTCTCACACCACACACACACTCCCTCACACACACATACACACTCCCTCACACACACCACACACACATCCCTCAACACACACACCACTCACACACACACACTACTCCCTCACACACACACTCCCTCACACACACACACACTCCTCACACACACACACACTCCCTCACACACACATACACACGCCCTCACACACACACACACACACTCCCTCACACACACACACTCTTCACACACACAACCCACCCAAACACTCCCTCTCTTAAAACACACTCTCTCTCTCACACCACACACACATCCCCACACACACAACTCCCTCACACACACATACACACACTCCCTCACACACACATACACAACTCCTCACACACACACTCTCACACACACTCCCTCACACACACACTCTCACACACACACTCTCACACACACTCCCTCACACACACATACACACTCCCTCACACACACACTCTCACACACACTCCCTCACACACACACTCTCACACACACTCCTTCACATACACACTCTCACACACACACACACACACACACACACTCTCTTTCTCTCTCCCAACATTCAGACACACATACACACTCGCTCCCAGCTCTCTCTCTGACACACTCTCTCCTTCTCACATACACTCTCTCTCTCACATACACACTTTCTCTCTCTCACACACATTCTGTCCGTCTCACACACATACACTCACAGAGACCTACATGTGAAAATACTGATTCAATTGCTTAGATTTAGAAGCTTGAAGTTTTGAAGGTGTGTATAAAACTGGGATTCAAAGAGTCACTGGCATGATCAGAACAGAGGAGTGAAAGCACATTGCAGGATCACACAATCTAGCTGATCTTTGTCACTCTACAAAGGCCCCATCAAGAGCACAGTGCAGACTTTGAGTTAAACTGATCCAAGAGACAGCAGACTCTCCGCTTACATTTCACTCAGTTTCAGAGTAGAATGGATTGAATATATTGAACCGGTCAATGGCGTATGAGAGATATCGGCTGATTCTGTTGGGATCTCCTCACAGAACATCAATGCACGATCTGCAGGCTCAGTCTCTGAACCTGGGGAGATACTGGACCGATCTGATCTCCTTTTCCTTCGCTTCATTCTCTTTAACATCTTGCACTCTCTGTCTATGCCTCTTCCAACTGAACTCCGTCGGAGCGGTTCCCTCTCTGTGGCCAGAGATCGTAGCCTGCCTCTCGACTGAGTGAGTTGCACTGAACTATGCGAGGGAGCAGCAGGGTGTGGTGAAGAGGTGCAGTTAGTAACCTGAGCTAAGTATGCAAACACCAAGCATGATTTCTTATTCCCAGCCAGCAGCTATAACATTCATATCAGTGGCTGTGTCACACCCTCCACAAGTCTGTGTATTCATCCACTGCCAGTTACATTCCCCACAAATACTCATTAACCATAGCAGTTAATTTTCCGAACTTAAAGGTCACTCCAGGCCCACCACACTGAAAATATGATTGGACAAGTCTAAACACGTTGTCATTCGCACACCAAAATTCCAGAAACACTGCAAAGAGCATGCAAACAGTCACAGTATGGCCTACACTAACTGTCAGCATTACAGAGTAACTCCCCGGGACACAGTAACAAAGAGTAACACCCGAGGGGACAAAGAGTAACTCCCCGGGGAATAGAGAGTAACTCCCCGGGACAGAGTTACCAGAGTAACTCTCCGGGACACAGTAACAGAGAGTAACACCCCGGGGAACAGAGAGTAACTCCCCGGGACACAGTTACAGAGAGTAACACCCCGGGATACAGTAATAGAGAGTAACACCCCGGGGAACAGAGAGTAACTCCCCGGGACACAGTTACAGAGAGTAACACCCCGGGATACAGTAATAGAGAGTAACACCCCGGGGAAAAGAGAGTAACTCCCCGGAAACAGTTACCAGAGTAACTCCCCGGAACACAGTAACAGAGAGTAATACCCTGGGGAACAGAGAGTAACTCCCCGGGGAACACAGAGTAACTCCCCAGGGAACAGAGAGTAACTCCCCGGGACAGAGTTACCAGAGTAACTCCCTGGGACACAGTAACGGAGAGTAACACCCCGGGGAACAGAGAGTAACTCCCCAGGACACAGTTACCAGAATAACTCCCCGGGACACAGTAACAGAGAGTAACACCCCGGGGAACAGAGAGTAACTCCCCAGGACACAGTTACAGAGAGTAACACCCTGGGATAAAGTAACAGAAAGTAACACCCCGGGGAACAGAGAGTAACTCCCTGGGACACAGTTACCAGAGTAACTCCCCGGGACACAGTAACAAAGAGTAACTTCCCGGGACACACTTACCAGAGTAACTCCCCGGGACACAGTTACAGAGAGTAACTCCCCGGGAGACAGTTACAGAGAGTAATTCCCCGGGACACAGTTACAGAGAGTAACTCCCCAGGACACAGTTACAGAGAGTAACTCCCCGGGAGACAGTTACAGAGAGTAACTCCCCGGGAGACAGTTACAGAGAGTAACTCCCCAGGAGACAGTTACAGAGAGTAATTCCCCGGGACACAGTTACAGAGAGTAACTCCCCAGGACACAGTTACAGAGAGTAACTCCCCGGGACACAGTTACAGAGAGTAACTCCCCGGGTTACAGAGAGTAACTCCCCGCATTACAGAGAGTAATTCCCCGGGACACAGTTACAGAGAGTAACTCCCCAGGAGACAGTTACAGAGAGTAACTCCCCGGGACTCAGTTAGAGAGAGTAACTCCCCGGGACACAGTTACAGAGAGTAACTCCCCAAGTTACAGAGAGTAACTCCCCAGGTTACAGAGAGTAACTCCCCAGGTTACAGAGAGTAACTCCCCAGGTTACAGAGAGTAACTCCCCGGCTTACAGAGAGTAACTCCCCAGGTTACAGAGAGTAACTCCCCGGCTTACAGAGAGTAACTCCCCAGGTTACAGAGAGTAACTCCCCGGCTTACAGAGAGCAACTTCCCATGACACAGTTACAGAGAATAACTCCCTGGGTTATACAGAGTAACTCCTCGGATACAGTTACAGAAATAACTCCCCGGGACACAGTTACAGAGAGTAACTCCCCGGGACACAGTTACAGAGAGTAACTCCCGGGTTACAGAGAGTAACTCCCCGGGACACAGTTACAGAGAGTGACTCCCCGGGACACAGTTACAGAGAGTGACTCCCCGGGACACAGTTACAGAGAGTAACTCCCCGGGTTACAGAGAGTAACGCCCCTGGACACAGTTATAAAGAGTAACTGCCCAGGTTACAGAGAGTAACTCCCCATGACACAGTTACAGAGAATAACTCCCTGGGTTATAGAAAGTGACTCGCTGGGATACAGTTACAGAAATAACTCCCCGTGACACAGTTACAGAGAGTAACTCCCGGGTTACAGAGAGTAACTCCCTGGGACACAGTTACTGAGAGTAACTCCCTGGGACACAGTTACAGAGAGTGACTCCCCGGGACACAGTTACAGAGAGTAACTCCCGGGTTACAGAGAGTAACTTTACTCAAAGAGTGATTAGGGAGTGGAATGCCCTGCCTGCAGCTGTTGTAGATGCGCCAAGTTTGGTGGCGTTTAAGAGGTTAATTGATAAGTATATGGAAGAGAAGGGAATGTTTAGTTTGGAGGGGCATTGCTTTTTATTTTGGTCGGCACAACATCGAAGGCCGAAGGGCCTGTTCTGTGCTGTAATGTTCTATGTTCTATGTTCTATAACTCCCTGGGACACAGTTACAGAGAGTAACTCCCCGGGACACAGTTACAGAGAGTAACTCCCTGGGACACAGTTACAGAGAGTAACTCCCCGGGACACAGTTATTGACAGTAATGCCCCAGCACGCAGTTACAGACAATAACTCCCCGGCATGCAGTTATAGAACATAGAACATAGAACATTACAGCACAGAACAGGCCCTTCGGCCTTCGATGTTGTGCCGACCAAAATAAAAAGCAATGCCCCTCCAAACTAAACCATTCCCATTAAACCATTCCCAACCATTCCCAACTAAACCATTATAGTGAGTAACTCCCTGGGATACAGTTATAGAGAGTAATTCTCTGAGTTACAGAGAGTAATTCCCCGGGACACAGTTACAGAGAGTAACTCCCAGGTCACTGAGAGTAATTCCCCAGGTTACATACAGTAACTCCCCAGGACACAGAGTAACAGAGAGTAGCTCCCTAGATCACAGAGAGTAACTTCCCGGGTCACACAGAGTAACTCCCTGGATCACAGACAGTAACTCCCTGGGTCATAGAGAGTAACTCCCCAGGCCACAGAGTAACAAAGAGTAACATCCTGGGTCACAGAGGGTAACTCCCTGGGACACAGAGTAATAGAGATAACTCGCAGAGATACACTCCTGCCTGTTGATTGTTGTGTGGTGTCGATTCATCCGATTTTGTAGCTTCTACGTGGTCTTTCCGCTTGATAATCACCAGGCAAAAGTGTTCTCTTCCTGTTGGCGAACACTTCAGTGGTCAGAGGCATTCAGCCTCTGATCTTCGAGTAAACATTCTTCAAGGGGGCCTTCACCACACACAACAGCGCAGAGTCATTGAGCAGAGACTGATAGCCAAATTCCACACACGAGGACGGCCTCAACAGGGATCTTGGGTTCATGTCACACTATCTGTAACCCCCATGACTTGCCTGGGTTTGTAAAATCTCACTTACTGTCCTGTCTGGAGACAGTTCACATCTCTTTAACCTGTGCTTAACACTCTTTCCACTCACATTGTCTGTACCTGTAAAGACTTGATTACCTGTAAAGATTCACATTCCAACCATTATCTTGCAATTGAGTCTGTGTCTTTATATGCCCGGTTTGTGAACCCAACTCTCCACTCACCTGACAAAGAGGCAGTGCTCCGAAAGCTAGTGGCTGTTGTAGTGGTTGTTGGACTTTAACCTGGTGTTGTGAGACTTCTTACAATTGCAGCAAGACATTGTTACTCAAAGCCTGTCATGATGGAGACCAATAGACAATTTGCCTTCCGAATTGCTTGTTGTACTTGCATATTAATTTTCCTTGACTCAGGAATAATGACACACCCATTGGACATCCACACTTCCCAACCTATTACCATTTCATTGAAACATGGAAAACTAGTGAAGGAGTAGGCCATTCGGCCCTTCGAGCCTGCTCTGCCATTCAATATGATCATCGCTGATCATGGAGCAAATAGTAATGAGGAGACTGAGAGTGAGGAGGTTAGTTCCCAGGTAGGGAAGGGCTGTAGGCACTCTGAGAGGGGGGTTAGGCAGGTGGTGGAAAAGGGAAATATCCTGACTGAGGGGCTGCGATGTGTCTATTTTAATGCCAGGAGTGTAGTAAATAAGGTAGATGAGCTTAGGGTGTGGATTGCTGCTTGGGAGTGTAATGTGGTGGCCATTACAGAGACTTGGTTGTCTCAGGGACAGGACTGGGTACTTCAGGTGCCGGGATTCAGGTGCTTCAGGAAGGACAGGGTTGGGGGCAAAAGAGGAGGTGGTGTGGCACTGTTGATCAGGGACAGTGTCATGGCTGTAGAGAAGGTGGAAGACGTGGAGGGAATGTCTACGGAGTCTCTGTGGGTGGAAATTATAGGTGATAGTTATAGGACGGATGTCAGAGGCAGGTTCTTTACACAGAGGGTGGTGAGAGCGTGGAATGCCCTGCCTGCAGCAGTTGTGGACTCGCCTACTTTGGGGGCATTCAAATGTTCAGTGGATAGGCATATGGATGGTATTGGAATAGTTTAGGTTAGAGGGTCCACTGGTCCACGCAACATCGAGGGCCGAAGGGCCTGTACAGCGCTGTAATGTTCTATGTTCTATGAAATTAGGAACAGCAAAGGCTCGAGAACTTTGCTGGGTGTTTTTTATAGGCTGCCCAATAGTGACAGGGATGTTGAAGTGCAGATAGGGAAACAGATCCTAGAGAAATGTAGAAATAACAGAATTGTCGTGATGGAAGACTTTAATTTCCCAAACATCGACTGGAATGTCCCCAGGGTAAGGGGTTTGGATGGGGAGGAGTTTGTTAGGTGTGTTCGGGAGGGTTTCCTGACACAGCATGTGGATAAGCCTACGAGAGGAGAGGCTGTACTTGTCCTGGTGCTGGCTAATGATGATGTAGAGATGCCGGCGTTGGACTGGGGTAAACTCAGTAAAGTTCGACAACACCAATTTTAAATCCAATCGATTTATTTGATAGTAAATCTGCTAGCTTTCGGCCTTTGTATCCTTCGTCAGGCGAATGAGGTGTTCTGGCCTCCAAAAGCACACATATCAGCACAGACAGTTACAGATTGCTGATTAGAATGTGAATCCTTACACCTAATCTGCTATTCAAGTCTTAAAGTGGCTAACAGCAGAGGTTAGAGGGATGTGTATTGATTATTCAGTGGTTGATGGAAATTATTCATCATGGAGTTCGGTTACAAGTGGCGTACCTCAGGGATCTGTTTTGGGGCCCCTGCTGTTTGTAATTTTTATAAATGATCTGGATGAGGGTATAGAAGGATGGATTAGTAAATTTGCAGATGACACCAAAGTCGGTGGAGTGGTAGATAGTGAAGAGGGGTGTTATAGTTTGCAGAGAGACTTAGACAAGTTGCAGAGCTGGGCCGAGAGGTGGCAAATGGAGTTTAATGTGGAAAAGTGTGAGGTAATGCACTTTGGCAGGAATAATAAATGTGTAGAGTATAGGGCTAATGGTAGGATTCTTAATAGTGTTGATGAACAAAGGGATCTTGGTGTATTTGTGCATAGATCCCTGAAAGTAGGCAGTCAAGTCGATAAGGTTGTTAAGAAGGCATACGGAGTCTGAGCTTTTATTGGTAGGGGGATTGAATTTCGGAGCTGCAACGTCATCCTTCCTCAGACTAGGAGACCAAATTTTCCAATGGATTGGAAAAATGCTACTGTAACACCCCTATTCAAAAAGGGAGGGAGGCAAAAGGTGGGAAATTACAGATCAGTTAGTTTAATATCTGTTGTTGGCAAAGTGTTAGAATCAATTATCGCGGAAGCAACATCAGGACATTTGTAAAATCAAAACACCATCCATCAGGGTCAGCACGGTTTTACGAAGGACAAATCATGTTTGACTAATTTTGTAGAGTTCTTTGAGGATGTAACAAGCAAAGTGGATAATGGGGATCCTGTAGATGTAGCATATCTGGATTTTCAGAAGATGTTTGATAAGGTGTCACACAAAGGGTTAATTCACAAGGTTAGATTACGTGGGATTAGGGGTGATTTGTTAGCTTGGACGGGTGGTTGGCCGATGGACAGAAGACAGAGTCGGGATAAACGGGTTTTTTTCCTGGATGACAAAAAGGTAACAAGTAGGGTGTCACAGGGTTCAGTCCTGGGTCCTGGCTATTTACAATCTATATTAACGACTTGGGTACAAGGATAGAAGATTCTAAAGCCAATTTACAAATGACACAAAAATAGGTGGGACAGTAAGTTGCAATGAGAAAGTAAGAATAGGTATAGATACGTTAGAAAAGTAGGCCAAAATGTGGCAAATGGAGTTTAATGTGGATAAATGTGAGGTCATAAATGAGAAGGAGACTTATTATCTAACTGGGGAGAGACTTCAGGGTGCTCTGGTGCAGAGGGATCTGGGTGTCCTTGTTCATGAGTAACAGAAAATTCCATGCAGGTACAGCATAATAAAGAAAGTGAATGGAATGTTGGGAATTATAGTTAAAGGAATAGAATATAAAGCTAAGGAAGTGATGCTGCAATTATACAAGGTATTGGTAAGTCTGCACCTGGAGTATTGTGCACAGTTCTGGTCCCCTTATCTGAGGAAAGATGTAGTGGCATTGGAGGCAGTGCAGAGGAGATTGACTCCAGAGATGAGGGGTTTGTCGTATGAAGAGAGATTGAACAGTTTAGGCCGATACTCTCTGGAATTTAGAAGAATGAGGGAGATCAAACTAACGTATACAAGACGATGAAAGGTATGGATAAAATGGACATGGAGCAAATGCTTCCGCTGGTGGGACATTCTAGTCTTAAGATAAAGAATAACAAATTTAAGACAAGTGTTGTAAATTTGTGGAATGTGCTGCCCCAAAGTGCGGTGGATGTTGGGACAGTGAGTAAATTTAAGGAGTAGTTAGACAGATTTTTAATTGGTAATGGGGTGAAGGGTTATGGGGAGAAGGCAGGAAAATGGGGATGAGGAGCATATCAGCCATGATCAAATGGCGGAGTGAACTCAGTGGGCCAAATGGTTTAATTCTACTCCTGTATCTTATGAACAAAACTGCACACAATACTCAAGGTGTGACCTCAACAAGGCCCTGTATAATTGCAGCAAGATATCCTTACTCCTGTACTCAAATCCTCTTGGTATGGAGGCCAGCATGCCATTAGCTTTTCTTCACTGCCTGCTGTACCTGCACACTAACCTTCAGTGACTGTTCCACCATGATACCCAGGTCACGCTGCTCTTTCACTTTTCCTAAACTGTCACCATTCAGACAATAATCCTCCTTCCTGTTTTTGCCCCCAGAATGGTGAACCTCACATTTATCCACATTATATTGCATTTGCTAAGTACTTACCCACTCAGCCAGCCTGTCCAAGTCACCCTGCAGCCTCTTAGCATCTTCCCCACATCACACATACCACCCAGCTTAATGTCTTCTGCAAATTTGGAGATATTGTATTCAATACCTTCATCCAAATCATGAATGTATATTGTGAACAGTTGGAACCCCAGCACCAAACCCTGTGATACCCACTATTCACTGCCTGCCCCTCTGAAAAGGAGCCATTTATTCCTATTCTCTGCTTCCTGTCTGCCAACCATTTCTCTATCCACATCAGTACATTAACCCCAATACCATGAGCTTTCATTTTCTTCACTAATCTCTTCTGTGGGACCTTGTCAAAAGCCTTTTGAAACTCCATACACAACATCCCCTGGTTCACCCTTGTCCACTCTACTGATCACATCCTAACAAGATTCCAGAAGATTGGTGAAGCACAATTTCCCTATAGTGACTCCATATTGACTTGGACTGATCATGTCACTGCTTTCCAAATGCTCAGTAATTACATCTTTAATAACTGACTCTAGTATTTTCCCCACCACCAATGTCCATCTAACCATCTAAAAATTCCCAAATTCTCTCTCCCTTTTTTTAAAAAGTGGGGTTACATTAGCTACATTCCAATCCACTGGAACTCTTCCAGAGTCTATAGAATTCTAGAAAATGATCACCAGTGCATTCAGAAATACTCTGTGCATGTGAGTGAGTGTGTGTGTGTCTGTGTGTGTGTGTTGGGGGTGTGTGTGTGTGTCAGTGTGTATGTGTGTGTGTGTCAGTGTGTTTGTGTGTCTGTGTGTGTATGTGTATGTGTGTGTGAGTACATGTATATGTGTGTGTGCGTCTGTGATTGTGCATGTGCGTGTGTATGTGTGAGTATGTGTGTGTGTATGTGTGAGTGTGTGTGTGTGTTAGTGTGTGCAATTGTGTGTGTGTCTGTGGGTATGTGAGTATATATGAGTGAATGTGTATGTGTGTCACTGTGTATGTGTGGGTGAGTGTGAGCATGTATGAGCATGTGTGAGTGAGTGTGTATGTTTATGTGTATAAGTGTGTGTGTGTATGAGTGTGTGAGTATGTATGAGTGTATGTGTGTGTGTGTATGTGTGTGTGAGTGTGTGTATGTGTGTGTATGTGTGGTGAGTGTGTGTGTCTGTGTCTGTGTGTCTATGTGTGTGTGAGTGTGTGTGAATTTGTTGTGTGTGAGTGTGTGTGTGTGAATGTGTGTATGTGTGAGTGTATGTGTGCGTGTGTGTGCGTGTGTGTATGTGTGTGTGAGTTGTGTGTGTGTGTGTGTTTGTGTGTCTATGTGTGTGTGTGTGTGTGTGTGTGTGTGTTGTGTCTGTGTGTGGTGTGTGTGTGTGTGGTGTATGTGTGAGTGTGTGTTGTGTGTGTGTGTGTGTGTGTGTGTGTGTGTGAGGTGTGTGTGTGTGTTGTGTCTGTGGGTGTGTGAGTGTGTGTGTGTGAATGGGTGAGTGTGTGTTTGGTGTGTAGTGTTGTGTGTGTTGTGTGTGTGTGTCTGTGTGTGTGTGTGTGGTGCCTGTGTGTGGTGGTGTGTCAGCGTGTTTCTGTGGTGTGTGCGTGTGAGTGAGTCTGTGAGTGAGTGAGTGAGTGTGAGTGTGTGTGTGTGTGTGTCTGTGTGTGTGGTGTGAGTGTGAGTGTGTGAGTGTGTGTGTCTGTGTGGTGTGTGTGCCTGTGTGTGTGTATCTGTGTGAGCGTGTGTCTGAGTGTGTGTCTGTGTGAAGTGAGTGAGTGTGTGGTGTGTGTGTATCTCTGTGTGTGTGAGTGTGAGTGTGAGAGTGTGAGTGTGTGTGTTTGAGTGTGTGTCTGAGTGTGTGTGTGTGTATCTGTGTGAGCGTGTGTCTGAGTGTGTGTGTGTGTGTGTATGTGGGTGAGTGTGAGTGAGTGAGTGTGTTGTGTGTGTTGGTGTGAGTGGTGTGTGTGAGTTGTGTGTGTGTAGTGTGTGTGTGTGTAGTGTGTGTGTGGTGAGTGGGTGTGTGTGGGTGAGTGTGTGAGTGTGTGTGTGTGTGTGGTGTGGGTGAGTGTGTGAGTGTGTGGTGAGTGTGTGAGTGTGTGGTGTGGGTGAGTGTGTGTGTGTGGGTGAGTGTGTTGTGTGTGTGTGTGTGTGTGTGGTGTGTGGTGTGAGTGTGGGGGTGTGTGGTGGTGTGTGTGTGGGTGAGTGTGTGTGTGTGAGTGGGTGGTGAGTGTGGGTGGGTGTGTGTGGGGGGTGAGTGTGTGTGTGTGTGTGGGTGAGTGTGTGAGTGTGTGGGTGAGTGTGTGTGTGTGTGGGTGTGTGGTGTGTGGGTGTGTGTGGGTTGAGTGTGTGGTGTGTGGTGTGTGTGTGTGTGAGTGTGGTGGGTGTGTGTGTGTGTGGTGTGTGTGTGGGTGAGTGTGTGTGTGTGGGTGAGGTGTGTGTGTGGGTGAATGTGTGCAGACAGAATAGTTGCAGCTCCTGAGCCAGTACCTGTGTTTGTGGATAACTGCATTGAACAGTTTGCCGTCTCTCCAGCTGCTGGTGAAATTGTCACATTTCAGCTCAGGATATCCTTCCACCATCCTCTGAGACCACAGTAGCAGCTTCTCTTTAGCTGTCATATCATCAGATTGCCCAGTGACCTGGATATCCGAGATCTAAAAGCAGACAAACAATTCACTCTCATTGCCAACATCCCAAAATGTCACACATTCACACATTACAACAATCCCCTTCCAGCTGGGGAGAAACTCACCCAATACCATGCCCCAGCTGCCATTTCTGTGTAGCCCTACAGACTTTTTAACGGTGAAATCATTAGCAAGGGCCTTAGCAGCGATCCCTGCAGAACACCACTTGACACAGGCTTCCAGTCACAAAAACATCCTGCCTCCTGCCACAAAGCTAATTTTGGATCCAATTTGCCAAATTGCCCTGGATTCCACTGGTTCTTACCTTCAGCATCAGTCTCCCATGTGGAACCTTGTCAAAGAGTTTGCTGAAATCCATATAAACTACATCCACTGCACTACCCTTGTCTGCACATCTGGTCACTTCTTCAAAAAGTTCAATCAAGTTTGTTAGTGATGGCTCACTGGTCTAGGGGTATGAATCTTCATTTGGGTGTTGCAATCAGAAATCTTGTGATTGGTTCAAGTCTGAAACAAGCCATTTGCTGTTTTTGCTATTCAGCACTGATTAGTTAAAGGAAGGTCTTGCTTCACAAACTTGGTTGGATTTTTTGAGGAATGGGCAAGAAGGATTGATGGGGGTAGTGCGGTGGATCAAAAACAGAAAAAACTGGAAAATGTCAGCAGAATTGACAGCATTGGCTGGATGACCCTGTGTAAGAGCTGAAGTGCAGTGCAGGTTGTTCACATTGATTTTGACAAGGTTTCACATCGCCGCATGGTCAAAAAATAAAAGCGCATGGTGTACAGGGTATGGCAAACTGGATACTTTACAAAGAACAAAACAGCACGGGAAACAGGCCCTTCGGCCCAACGAGACCGTGCCGCCTTCCCAATGTTCCCACCTCTATCCGTGATCCCTGTCCATGTTTATAGATCTACGGATTAAAAACCAAATTTGAGACAATTCAGGGAGAATTTGTTTTGCCAATTAGCCTAAAAGCACATCTTTGGGATGTGGGAGGAAACCAGAGCTCCCGGAGAAAACCCACGCAAGCACGGGGAGAATGCGCAAACTCCCACAGACACAGGCCCAAATCCATGTATCTGCACAGCACAGAGATAGTCACTGAGCTGTCGTGTTGCCCATCAGATGGTCCAGGTCAAGCGTACACTAATGACGTGAAGCACTAGGATACTCTCAAAAAAGATCCAAGAGCAGCCCTCTCACGACCCATCGCGTGTACAGAACATAGAACATTACAGCACAGAACAGGCCCTTCGGCCTTCGATGTTGCGCCAACCAATATAAAAAGCAATGACCCTCCAAACTAAACCATTCCCTTTTCCATATACTTATCAACTAACCTCTTAAACGCCACCAAATGTGGCGCATCTACAACTTCTGCAGGCAGGGCATTCCACTCCCGAACCACCCTTTGGGTAAAGAACCTACCTCTGATATCCGTCCTATAACTATCACCCCTTAATTTAAAGCTGTGTCCCCTCGTGCTAGCTTTCTCCATCCTAGGAAAAAGGCTATCACTGTCCACCCTATCTAAACCTCTAATCATCTTATATGTTTCGATTAGGTCTCCTCTTAGCCGCCTCCTTTCTAAAGGAAACAACCTCAAATCCCTCAGCCTCCCTTCATAAGACCTGCCCTCCATACCAGGCAACATCCTGGTAAACCTCCTCTGTACCCTCTCCAATGCCTCCACATAGAACATAGAACATAGAACAATACAGCACAGAACAGGCCCTTCGGCCTTCGATGTTGTGCCGACCAAAATAAAAAGCAATGCCCCTCCAACTAAACCATTCCCTTCTCATCCATATACTTATCAACTAACCTCTTAAACGCCACCAAACTTGGCGCATCTACAACAGCTGCAGGCAGGGCATTCCACTCCCTAATCACTCTTTGAGTAAAGAACCTACCTCTGATATCCGTCCTATAACTCATACCCCTTAATTTAAAGTTGTGTCCCCTCGTGCTAGCTTTCTCCATCCTAGGAAAAAGGCTATCACTGTCCACCCTATCCAAACCTCTAATTATCTTATATGCTTCAATAAGATCCCCCTTAGCCGCCTCCTTTCTAACGAAAACAACCTCAAATCCTTCAACCTCTCTTCATAGGACCTGCCCTCCATACCAGGCAACATCCTAGTAAACCTCCTCTGTACCCTCTCCAATGCCTCCACATCTTTCTTATAATGTGGCGACCAGAACTGCACACAATACTCCAAGTGCGGCCGCACTAGAGTTTTGTACAGCTGCAACATGATGCTGCGGCTCCTAAATTCAATCCCCCTACCAATAAAAGCTAAGACTCCATAAGCCTTCTTAACAACTTTATCCACTTGACTGCCTACTTTCAGGGATCTATTGACACATACACCAAGATCCTTCTGTTCCTCAACACTATTAAGAGCCCTACCATTAGCCCTATACTCTACACATTTATTGTTCCTGCCAAAGTGCATTACCTCACACTTTTCCACATTAAACTCCATTTGCCACCTCTCGGCCCAGCTCTGCAACTTGTCCAAGTCACTCTGTAAACTAAAACACCCCTCTTCACTATCTACCACACCACCAACTTTAGTATCATCTGCAAATTTACTGATCCATCCCTCAATACCCTCATCCAGATCATTTATAAAAATTACAAACAGCAGGGGCCCCAAAACAGACCCCTGAGGCACACCACTCGTCACCGAACTCCACGATGAATATCTCCCATCAACCACCACCCTCTGTCTTCTATCTGCCAGCCAATTTCTAATCCAATTAGCTAAATCACCCTCTATTCCACACATCTGCATTTTCTGTAGAAGTCTTCCATGGGCCACCTTATCAAACGCCTTACTAAAGTCCATATATACTACATCAACCGCCTTACCCCCATCCACCTCTCTGGTCACTTTCTCAAAAAACTCAATGAGGTTAGTAAGGCATGACCTACCCTTCACGAAACCATGCTGACTATCCCCAATCAATTCATTTCTCTCTAAATAACTATAAATCCTTCCCTAATAATTCTCTCCAATACCTTGCCCACCACAGAAGTAAGACTCACTGGCCTATACATCTTTCTTATAATGTGCGACCAGAACTGCCACACACATACTCCAAGTGCGGCCGCACTAGAGTTGTACAGTTGCAACATGACGTTGCGGCTCCGAAATTCAATCCCCCTACAATAAAAGCTAAGTCCGTATGCCTTCTTAACAACCCTTATCGACTTGACTGCCTACTTTCAGGGATCTATCACAAATACACCAAGATCCCTCTGTTCATCAACACTATTAAGAATCCTACCATTAGCCCTATACTCTACACATTTTTATTCCTGCCAAAGTGAATTACCTCACACTTTTCCACATTAAACTCCATTTGCCACCTCTCGGCCCAGCTCTGCAACTTGTCCAAGTCTCTCTGCAAACTAGAACACCCCTCTTCACTATCTACCACTCCACGACTTTAGTGTCATCGCAAATTTATACCATCCTTCAATACCCTCATCCAGATCATTTATAAAAATTACAAACAGCAGGGAGCCCCAAAACAGACCCCTGAGGTACACCACTTGTCACCGAACTCCACGATGAATATCTCCCATCAACCACCACCCTCTGTCTTCTATCTGCCAGCCAATTCCTAATCCAATTAGCTAAATCACCCTCTATCCCATATATCTGCATTTTCTGCAGAAGTCTTCCATAGGCCACCTTATCAAACGCCTTACTAAAGTCCATATATACTACATCAACCGCCTTACCCCCATCCACCTCTTTGGTCACTTGTCGAAAAACTCAATGAGGTTAGTAAGGCACGACCTACCCTTCACAAAACCATGCTGACTATCCCCATCAATTCATTTCTCTCTAAATAACTATAAATCCTATCCCTAATTATTCTCTCCAATACTTTGCCCACAACAGAAGTAAGACTCACTGGCCTATAATTCCCTGGAAGGTCTCTCTTCCCTTCTTGAACAACGGGACCACATTCGCTATCCTCCAGTCCTCCGGAACCACACCCGTAACCAACGACGACCTGAAGATCAGAGCCAGAGGCTCTGCAATCTCCTCTCTTGCCTCCCAGAGAATCCTAGGGTAAATCCCGTCCGGCCCAGGGGACTTATCCAACTTCAAACCCTCGAGAATATCTACCACATCCTCCCTATCTACTTCAATACTTTCCAGTTTGCAACCCTGTACCCTGTACAGGGTATCCTGTATGCCCCTTGTTAGACAACAAGGTGGACCAAAGCATCTGTAGGATAAAAACAAATACATCAATATCATCATCTATTTACACACTTCCCAGGGACTCCCAAGGCTCATGATCCCTATTTTAAATCAGTTTTCTATACCCTTCCATTCCCATTCTGTTCATGTGCCCATCTAAGTATTTCTTAAATAACTCCAGAGTGCCTGTCTCCACCACTTTACTTGGCAGTGCATTCCATACCCCCACCACCCTCTGTGTGAAAAAACTCACTCCAGCATCCAAATTATACCTTACCCCGCTCACCCTAAGCCCGTGACCCCTCGTGCTATTTGAGTCCATTCTTGCCTAATAGCCTCATAATTACCTTTCCCCCAGCTGTAACTTCTTCCCTTTGGTAAATGTCTATCCCTTTCCATCACTAAGGTAAATGTAACCGAATTGTGGTCACTATCATCAAAGTGCTCACCTATCTCCAAGTCTAACACCTGGTTTGGTTCATTACCCAGAACCAAATCCAATGTAGCCTCACCTCTTGTTGGCCTATCTACATACTGAGTCATAAAACCTTCCTGCACACATTGTTCAAAAACTGACCCATCTAACGTGCTTGAGCTATAACTTTTCCAATCAATATTTTCAAAGTTAAAATCCCCCATAACAACTACCCTGTTACTTTCATTTCTGCCCAGAATCCTCCTTGCAATCTTTTCCTCCACATCCCTGGAACTTTTTGGAGGCCTATAAAAACCTCCCAGCAGGGTGACCTCTCCTCTCCTGTTTCTAATCTCAGCCCAAACTACCTCAATAGACAGGTCCACATCAAATGTCCTTTCTGCCACCGTAATACAGTCTTTGACTAACAATGCCACACTTCCGCTCTTCTACCACCTACTCTGCTTCGACTGAAACATCTGAACCCCGGAACCTGCAACATCCACTCTTGTCCCTGCTCTATCCATGTCTCTGAAACGGCCACAACATCAAAGTTCCAGGTACCAATCCACGCTGCAAGTTCAGCCACCTTATTGCGTACACTCCTCGCATTGAAGTACAGTAGGGTTCTTCTTAATCTTACCCACCAAGGCCTTCTCATGACCCTTTCTGGCTCTCCTAATTTCCTTTTTAAGTTCCTTCCTACAACCATACACTCCTCTAGATTCCTAACATCGCCTAGCTCCCTGAACCTTCTGAACGTTTTTCTTTTTGACTAGGTTCATCACAACCTTCGTGCACCATGGTTCCTGTAACCTACCATAACCTGTCTCATCAGAACATTGTCGTGCAGAGCTCGAGACAAACATTCTTTGAAAATCCGCCACCTTCCTTCAGTACTTTTTTCCAAGAACACCTCCTTCCAGTTTACTCTTCCAATTTTCTGCCTAATGAGTTGGATGGAGGGAAGGCAGTTGATGTGGTATATATGGACTTTAGTAAGGCGTTTGATAAGGTGGCCCATGGAAGGCTTCTGCAGAAAATGCAGATGTATGGGATTGAGGGTGATTTAGCTAATTGGATTAGGAATTGGCTAGCAGATAGAAGACAGAGGTGGTGGTTGATGGAAATTATTCATCATGGAGTTCGGTTACAAGTGGTGTACCTCAGGGATCCGTTTTGGGGCCTCTGCTGTTTGTAATTTTTATAAATGATCTGGATGAGGGTATTGAAGGATGGATTAGTAAATTTGCCGACGACACCAAAGTTGGAGGAGCGGTAGATAGTGAAGAGGGATGTTATAGTTTGCAGAGAGACTTGGACAAGTTGCAGAGCTGGGCCAAGAGGTGGCAAATGGAGTTTAGAACATAGAACATAGAACAATACAGCACAAACAAGCCCTTCGGCCCACGAGTTGCGCCGATCACATCTACCAATCCACAGACCTATCTATAACCCCCATCCTATTCTTCTCCGTATACTCATCCAGAAGTCTTTTAATGTGGAAAAGTGTGAGGTAATGCACTTTGGCAGGAACAATAAATGTGTAGAGTATAGGGCTAATGGTAGGGCTCTTAATAGTGTTGAGGAACAGAAGGATCTTGGTGTATGTGTCAATAGATCCCTGAAAGTAGGCAGTCAAGTGGATAAAGTTGTTAAGAAGGCTTATGGAGTCTTAGCTTTTATTGGTAGGGGGATTGAATTTAGGAGCCGCAGCATCATGTTGCAGCTGTACAAAACTCTAGTGCGGCCGCACTTGGAGTATTGTGTGCAGTTCTGGTCGCCACATTATAAGAAAGATGTGGAGGCATTGGAGAGGGTACAGAGGAGGTTTACCAGGATGTTGCCTGGTATGGAGGGCAGGTCCTATGAAGAGAGGTGAAGGATTTGAGGTTGTTTTCGTTAGAAAGGAGGCGGCTAAGGGGGGATCTTATTGAACATATAAGATAATTAGAGGTTTGGATAGGGTGGACAGTGATAGCCTTTTTCCTAGGATGGAAAAAGCTAGCACGAGGGGACACAACTTTAAATTAAGGGGTATGAGTTATAGGACGGATATCAGAGGTAGGTTCTTTACTCAAAGAGTGATTAGGGAGTGGAATGCCCTGCCTGCAGCTGTTGTAGATGCGCCAAGTTTGGTGGCGTTTAAGAGGTTAGTTGATAAGTATATGGATGAGAAGGGAATGGTTTAGTTAGGAGGGGCATTGCTTTTTATTTTGGTCGGCACAACATCGAAGGCCGAAGGGCCTGTTCTGTGCTGTATTGTTCTATGTTCTATGTTCTATGTTCTCTTAAAAGACCCCAGTGAGTTTGCCTTAGCAACCTCCGACGGCAGTCGGTTCCATTCACTCACTACCCTCTGAGTGAAAAACCTACCCCTGACATCTCCTTTGTATTTGCTTCCCTGCACCTTAAATCTGTGTCCTCTCGTAGTGACCATTTCAGCTCGGGGAAAATAGTCTCGAGAGTCCACCCTATCTATTCTCTCAACATTTTATAAACCTCTATCAGGTCGCCTCTCAACCTACGTCTCTCCAGTGAGAAGAGTCCCAGCTCCCTCAACCTATCTTCATAAGGCCTGCCTCCCAATCCAGGCAGCATCCTTGTAAATCTCCTCTGAACTCTCTCAATAGCCTCACCTCTAGGACTAGTAGTAGAGTGATGAACAGAGGATCTTGGTGTATGTGTGCATAGATCACTTGAAAGTGGCAATCAAATCGATAAGGTTGTTAAGAAGGCAACGGAGTCTAGCATTTTATTGGTAGGGGGATTGAATTTCGGAGCCGCAACTTCATTGAAACTGTACAAAACTCTAGTGCAGGCCGATTGGAGTATTGTGTACAGTTCTGGTCCCCGCACTATAGAAAGATGTGGAGACATGGAGAGGCACAGAGGAGGTTTACCAGGATGTTGATTGGTTATGGAAGGCAGGTATTATGAAGAAGAGGCTCTGAGGGATTTGAGGTTGTGAAGGGATTTTAGATAGTGAAGAGGGGTGTTTTAGTTACAGAGGAATTGGACAAGTTGCAGAGCTGGGCCGAGAGGTGGCAAAATGGAGTTTAATGTGGAAAAGTGTGAGGTAAGCACTTTGGCAGGAACAATAAATTGTAGAGTATAGGCTAAGGGTAGGGTCTTAAAGTGTTGAGGACAGAAGGATTGGTGTATGTGTCAATAGATCCTGAACGTAGGCAGTCAAGTGGAAAAGTTGTAAGAGGCTTATGGGAGTCTTAGCTTTATTGGTAGGGGATTGAATTTAGGAGCCGCAGCTCATGTTGCAGCTGTACAAAACTTAGTGCGGCGCACTTGGCCGTATGTGTGCAGTTCTGGTCGCCACATTATAAGAAAGATGTGGAGGCAGTGGAGAGGGATTACAGAGGAGGTTACTAGGAATGTTGCCTGGTAGGAGGGCGCCCTATGAGAGAGGTTGAAGGATTTGAGGTTTGTTCGTTAGAAAGGAGGCGGCTAAGGGGGGATCTTGAAACATATAAGATAATAGAGGTTTGGATAGGGTGGACAGTGATAGCCTTTTTCCTAGGATGGAGAAAGCTAGCACGAGGGGACACAACTTTAAATTAAGGGGTATGAGTTATAGAACAGATATCAGAGGTAGGTCTTACTCAAAGAGTGATTAGGGAGTGGAATGCCTGCCTGCAGCTGTTGTAGATGCGCCAAGTTTGGTGGGTTAAGAGGTTAGTTGATAAGTATATGGAAGAGAAAACGGGAAGGTTTAGTTAGGAGGGGCATTGCTTTTATTTGGTCGGCACAACATCGAAGCCGAAGGGCCTGTTCTGTATGTTCCTATGTTCTATGTTCTATGTTCTATGTATGTTGTTTTCGTTAGAAAGAAGGCAGCTAAGAGGGGACCTAATCGAAACATATAAGATGATTAGAGGGTAGGCCCGTGGACAACAGAAGTCCCAAGATCAATGGCTATAATTCCCTGGAAGGTATCTCTTCCCCTTCTTAAACAACTGGGACACAATTCGCTATCCTCCAGCATCATATAAGATGATTAGAGGATATGGACATGAAAGCTAGGATGGAGAAAAGCAGAGGGGACATAGCTTTAAATCAAGGGGTGGTGGTTTTAGGACAGATGTCAGAGGTAGGTTCTTTACCAGAGGGTGGTAAGGTATGGAATGCCTTGCCTGCGTCAGTTGTAGATGCGCCAAGTTTGGTGGCGTTTAAGAGGTTAGTAGATAAGTTTATGGATGAAAGGGGAATGGTTTAGGTTAGAGGGTCACTGCTTGTTCCTAATCGGTCGGCGCAACATCGAAGGCCAAAGGGCATGTTCTGCGCTGTAATGTTCTATGTTCTATGTTCTACATCCTTCCTATATGAGGCAACCAGAACTGCGCACAGTATTCCAACTGGGGTTTGACAAGAGTCTTATAGAGCTGCATCATTACCTCCTGACTCCTAAACTCTATTCCTCGATTAATGAAGGCCAGAACACTTTACGTCTTCTTGACCACTTCCTCCACCTGCGAGGCCGATTTAAGAGTCCTATGACCCGGACCCCGAGATTTTAGCTTTCATAGAAAGCTATTAGATCTTTCATAGAAAGATGTTAGCTTTCATAGAAAAGGGTATAGAATATAAGAGTAGGAGTTTGATGTTGCAGTTGTATACAACTTTGGTTAGGCCTCACTTGGAATACTGCGCCCAGTTCTGGTCTCCGTACTATCGGAAGGATGTGGAGTCCTTGGAGAGAGTGCAGAGGAGGTTTACCAGGATGCTGCCTGGTATGGAAGGACTGTCCTATGAGGAACGATTAGATAGACTGGGGTTGTTTTCCCTTGAAAGACGTCGGCTTAGAGGGGATCTCATAGAGGTGTATAAGATTATAAGGGGTATAGATAGAGTAAATGGAGGTAAACTTTTTCCACCTTTAGAAATGGATAGGACGAGGGGTCATGGCCATAGGGTGAGGGGGGCTATGTATAGGACGAATATTAGAGGGCAGTTTTTCACACAAAGGGTAGTGGGGGTGTGGAATGCACTGCCGAGTAAGGTGGTGGGAGCAGGCACGCTGGGGCTGTTTAAGGGTCTCTTGGACAGCCACATGAGCGGTATGCAGATAGAGGGATATATTAGGACTGTTTAACTACGGCTTTTTTCCACAGGTAATTCGGTCCATAATTTGAGCACGCATTCGGCAGGTGGTGCGGGTACAGCTCTTGGATGTTGATTCATGGGTTGCCTGGTACCTCATGTCGTAAATGAGTGCTTTATGTGGACCATCTGAAGGGCACCATGACAGCTCAGAGACTATCGATGTGGCTGTGCAGACACTTGGAATTGGGCCGGTGTCTGCGGGAGTTTGCGCGTTCTCCCCGTGGTTGCGTGGGTTTTCTCCGGGCACTCCGGTTTCCTCCCACAACCCAAAAATTCGCTCTTAGGCTGATTGGGTAACAAATTGTCCCTATGGTGAAAATTTTCCAAATTAGGAATAATATATATATTATTATATAGGAATATTAAAATAGGATAATGTATTTGGTATGACGGCGGCGCGGGCTCGTTGGGCCGAAGGGCCTGTTTCCTGTGCTGTGTTGCTTAATAAAAAAAAATTAATAATAATAATCCTTCTGCTTTACAACACAGCTAAGACTCCTACTCCTCATATTGTACTCCTTCATCCCATTATTCCTGCCAAAATGGACCACTACACATTTATCTGTGTTGAAGTCCATCTGCCACTTCTCCGTCCAGTCTTGCATCCTGTCTATGTCCCGCTGCAACTTTTGACATCCCTCCAGACCATCCACAACACCACCGATCTTTGTATCGTCGGTGAACTTACTAACCCATCCCTCCACTTCCTCATCCAGGTCATTTATGAAAATGACAAACAGCAGGGGTCCCAGAACAGATCCCTGGGGCACTCCACTGGTTACCGACCTCCATGCAGAACAAGACCCATCCACAACCACTCTCTGCCTTCTGCCGGCAAGCCAGTTCTGGATCCACGAGGCCAAAGCCCCTTGGATCCCATGCCCTCTCACCTTCTCCAGAAGCCTTGCATGTGGGACCTTGTCAAGCGCCTTAGTAAAGTTTAATGCGGAAAAGTGTGAGGTAATTCACTTTGGCAGAAATAACAAAGGTATAGAGTATAGGGCAAATGGTAGGACTCTTAATAGTGTTGATGAACAGAAGGATCTTGGTGTATATGTGCATAGATCCCTGAAAGTAGGCAAACAAGTCGATAAGGTTGTTAAGAAGGCATATGGAGTCTTAGCTTTTATTGGTAGGGGGACTGAATTTCAGAGCCGCAACGTCATGTTGCAACTGTACAAAACTCTAGTGCGGCCGCACTTGGAGTATTGTGTGCAGTTCTGGTCCCCACATTATAAGAAAGATGTGGAGGTATTGGAGAGGGTACAGAGGAGGTTTACCACGATGTTGCCTGGTATGGAGGGCAGGTCATATGAGGAGAGGCTGAGGGATTTGAGGTTGTTTTCGTTCGAAAGAAGGCGGCTAAGAGGAGACCTTATTGAAACATATAAGATGATTAGAGGTTTAGATAGGATGGACAGTGATAGCCTTTTTCCTAAGATGGAGAAAGTTAGCATGAGGGGACATAGCTTTAAATTAAGGGGTGGTAGTTAAAGGACGGATGTCAGAGGTAGGTTCTTTACCCAGAGGGTGATAAGGGTATGGAATGCCCTGCCTGCGTCAGTTGTAGATGCGCCAAGTTTGGTGGCGTTTAAGTGATCAGTGGATAGGTTTATGGATGAAAAGGGAATGGTTTAGGTTAGAGGGTCATTGCTTTTTCTCAATTGGTCGGCGCAACGTGGAGGGCCGAAGGGCTTGTTCTGCGCTGTAATGTTCTATGTTCTAATAATTTCATATTTCCCCCTACTCCAGATAAACACCTTTCTATCCTGCCTGACCCTATCTTTTTCCAATGCTATCGTGAAGGAGATAGAATTATGATCACCATCCCCGAGATGCTCTCCTACCAAGAGATCCGACACCTGTCCTGGTTCATTAGCCAGCACCAGGTCAAGTACAGCCTCTCCTCTTGTAGGCTTATTCACATGTGTTAGGAAACCCTCCTGAACACACCTAACAAACTGCCCCCATTCAAACCCCTTGCCCAAGGGATATTCCAGTTGATGTTTGGGAAATTAAGGTCTCCCATCACAACAACTCTGTTATTACTACATCTCTCTAGGAACTGTTTTCCTATCAGCACCTCAACTTCCCTGTTGAGGTGGACAGCCGATAGAAAATGTCCAGCAAAGTTATCAACCCTTTGCTGTTCCTGACTTCCACTCAGACTCTGTAGACAGTCCCTCCACAGCATCCACTTTCTCCATGACACTGTCCCTGATGAACAGTGCCACTCTACCACCTCTTTTTCCTCCCTCCCTGCCCTTTCTGAAGCATGTGAATCCCATCACCTGAAGTACCCAGTCCTGTCCCTGAGACATCCAAGTCTCTGTAATGGCCACTATATCACATTCCCAAGCAGCAATCCAGGCCCTGAGCTCATCCACTTTATTCACTACACACCTGGCGTTAAAATAGACACACCTCAGACCCTTAGTCTGGGTGCTTCCCTTCTCCACGACCAGCCTAACCTCCCTCTCAATGTCTATAATCCTTCTCTATTTGGGAGCTAACCTCTTCGCTCTCCGTCACCTCACCTTGATTCCTTCTAATTTTCCAACCTTTCTTATTTAAAAGGCCCCCCAGTAGTCCTAGCCAACCTTCCCACCAAGATATTGGTCCCCGTGGGATTCAAGTGCCAGCCGTCTTTATTGTACAGGTCACACCTGCCCCTAAAGAGGTCCCAATGATCCTGAAACCGGAACCCCTGCCCCCTACTCCAGTCCCTCAGCCATGCATTCATCCTCCACCTCATTCTATTTCTGCTCTCACTCTCCCACGCTGCAGACAGCATCCTGAGATTATTACCTTTGCATTCCTCTTTCTCAGCTGTCTACCTAATTCCCTATAATTCCTTTTCATGACCCCTTCCCTCTCCCTGCCTACGTCAGCAGTACCTGTATAGACCATAACCTCCGGCTCCTCACTCCTCCCTTTCAGGATGTCTAGGACGCGTCCAGAGACATCCCGGATCCCAGCTCCAGAGAGGCAAACCACTGTCTGCGACTCCCATCTATGTCCGCAAAACCGCCTGTCTGACCCCCTCACAATGGAGTCCCCTATTAACACTGCCTTTCTCCTCTTTTCCTTACTTTTATGAAGTACTGGGTCGGGCTCAGCTCCAGAGAGACCCAACCACCGCTGCCTCCCCCAGGTAAGCTGCCCCCGCCCCCCCACCCCCACAGCAGTACTCAGACAGGAGTACTTATTATGAAGGGGGACATCCACCAGCGTGCTCTCCATCACAGATGTCATTGTTACAGATAGTTCTATGGCTTGGTAAGTATAGATGTGATCGGCGCAACTTGTGGGCCAAAGGGCCTGTTTGTGCTGTAGTGTTCTATGTTCTATGTTCCCCCTTCCTAACAGTTACCCACTTGCCTTCCTCCCATTGCCCCAGTAAGACCACTTGCCGGTAGTCCTGTCAATTGCCTCCTCATTCTCTCTAATGAGATGAAGGTCCTCAAGCTGCAGTTCCAGTTGTTTAACCCGTCCCTTAGGAACCGCGGCTCCACACACCTCATACATTCACAATATATATTAATGATTTGGATGAGGGAACAAAATATAACATCCCAAAGTTTACAGATGAAAGCAAGTTGGGTGGGAGAGTGAACTGTGATGAGGATACAGAGATCCTTCAGAATGATCTAGACAGGTTGGGTGAGTGGGCTAATCAATGGCAGATGCAGTATAATTTGGATAAATGTGAGGCTATTCACATTGGAAGGAAAAACAAGAAGACAGATTACTATCTGAATGGCTGTAAATTGGGAGACGGGAGTGTGCAGAGGGATCTGGGTGTCCTTGTACACCAGTCACTGAAGGTAAGCATGCAGGTACAGCAGGCGGTAAAGAAGGCAAATGGTATGTTGGCCTTCATTGTGAGAGGTTTCGAGTTTCACGGGATCAGAGTGAAGTATCTAAATGGATACAAGATTGGCTGACAGAAGCCAGAGGGTAGTTTTTCAAACTGGAAGCCTGTGACCAGCGGTGTGCCTCAGGGATCAGTGTTGGGCCCACTGTTATTTGTCATTTATATTAATGATTTGGATGAGAATATAGGGGACAAGGTTAGTATGTTTGAAGATGACACTAAGATTGGTGGCATATGGACAGTGAAGAAAATTATCTCCAAGTACAATAGAATCTTGGTCAATTAGGCCAGTGGGCTGATGAACGGCAGATGGAGTTGAATTTAGACAAATGTGAGATGATGCATTTTGGTAGATTGAAGCAGGGCAGGACTTACTCAATTAATGATAGGGCATTGAGGAGAATTACAGAACAAAGAGATCTAGGGATACAGGTTCATAGATCCTTGAAAGTGGAGTCACAGCTGGACAGAGTGGTGAGGAATGCATTCAGCATGCTTGGTTTCATCGGTCAGAACATTGAATACAGGAGTTGGGACATCTTGTTGAAATTGTACAAGACATTGGTAAGGCCACACTTGGAATACTGTGTGCAATTCTGGTCACCTTATTACAGAAAGGATATTATTAAACTAGAAAGAGTGCAGAAGAGATTTACTACGATGCTATTGGGACTTGATGGATTGAGTTATAAGGAGAGACTGGATAGACTGGGACTTCTTTCTCTGGAGCGTAGGAAGCTGAGGGGTGACCTTATAAAGGTCTATAAAATAATGAGGAGCATAGACAAGGTCAATATCCTTTCCCAAAGGTAGGGAAGTCTAAAACTAGAGAGAATAGGTTTAAAGTGAGAGGGGAGAGATACAGAAGGGTCCAGAGGGGCAATGTTTTCACACAGAGGTTGGTGAGTGTCTGGAATGAGCTGCCAGAGGTAGTAGTAGAGGCGGGTACAATTTTATCTTTTAAAAAGCATTTAGATAGTGACATAGGTACGATGGGTATAGAGGGATAGGGGCCAAATGTGGGCAACTGAGATTAGTTTAAGGGTTTTAAAAAAGAGAGCAGCATGTTCAAGTTGGTTCAAAGAGCCTGATTCCATGCTGTAATCTCTATGACTCTGTGACTCAACAGGAGCAGGGATGTGTTGTTGCAATTATACAGGGGCCTTGGTGAGGCCACACCTAGAGTATTGTGTACAGTTTTAGTCTCCTTTTCTGAGGAAGGATGTTCTTGCTTCGAGGGAGTGCAGTGAAGATTTACCAGGCTGATTCTGGGTGGTAAGGATATGGAATGCCCTGCCTGCAGCAGTTGTAGATGCGCCAAGTTTGGTGGCGTTTAAGAGGTTAGTAGATAAGTTTATGGATGAAAAGGGAATGGTTTAGGTTAGAGGGTCATTGCTTTTTCTTCATTGGTCGGCGCAACATCGAAGGCCAAAGGGCCTGTTCTGCGCTGTAATGTTCTATGTTCTATGATTGCGGGACTGGTGTATGAGGAGAGATTGACCAGATTAGGATTGTTTTCACTGGAGTTCAGATGAATGAGGGGGGATTTCATAAAAATGTATAAAATTCTAACAGGATTAGACAGGGTACATACAGGGAGGATATTCCTGATGGTGGGGGGAGTCCAGAACCAGGGGTCACCAGGGAGGATTCAGGGTAGATCATTTCGGACGGAGATGAGGAGACATTTCTTTACCCAGAGAGTGGTGAGCCTATGGAATTCATTCCCACAGGAAGTAGTCGATGCCAAAACATTGAATATATTGAAGAGGCAGCTGGATATTGCACTTGAGGTGAATGGGATTAAAGGTCATGGGGAAAAAGCAGGATTAGGCTATTGAGTCAGATGATGATGGCGCAGGATTGAAGGGCCAAATGGCCTCCTCCTGCTCCTATCTTCTATGTTTCCACGAGAGAGAAAGAAACTGAAATGGACAGACAGAGATGGAAAGAGAAAGGCAGAGAGATAGATGTTGTTTTAAAGTTTTTGTTAAAAGTTTCAAATTTTTAAAGTTCATTAGTGTCAGAAGTAAGGCTTTCATTAACACTGCAATGAAGTTATTGTGAAATTCCCTTGGTTGCCACACTCCGTCACCTGTTCGGGTCAATGTGACTAACCACGACGTCTTTCAGACTGTGGGTGGAAACCGGAGTACCTGGAGGAAACCCACGCAGACACGGGGAGAATGTGCAAACTGCACACAGACAGTGACCCAATCTGGGAATGGAACCCAGGTCCTTGCAGCTATGAGGCAGCAGTGCTAACCACTGTGCTGACCTGCAAGAGAGTTAGACAGGGAGAGAGATAGCTAGATTAAGAAAATGAGAGACATAGCAAGAGAGACAGCGAGAGAGAGACAGCAAGAGAGAGACAGCGAGAGAGAGAGACAGCGAGAGAGAGAGACAGCGAGAGAGAGACACAGCGAGAGAGACACAGCGAGAGAGACACAGCGAGAGAGACACAGCGAGAGAGACAGTGAGAGAGACACAGCGAGAGAGAGACAGCGAGAGAGAGACAGCGAGAGAAACACAGCGAGAGAAACACAGCGAGAGAGACACAGCGAGAGAGACACAGCGAGAGAGAGACAGCGAGAGAGAGACAGCGAGAGACAGCGAGAGACAGGCGAGAGAGAGACAGCGAGAGAGAGACAGCGAGAGAGAGACAGCGAGAGAGAGACAGCGAGAGAAACACAGCGAGAGAGACACAGCGAGAGAGACACAGCGAGAGAGACACAGCGAGAGAGACACAGCGAGAGGGACACAGCGAGAGGGACACAGCAAGAGAGAGACAGCGAGAGAAACACAGCGAGAGAGACACAGCGAGAGAGACACAGCGAGAGAGACACAGCGAGAGGGACACAGCGAGAGGGACACAGCGAGAGGGACACAGCGAGAGAGAGAGAGACAGAGAGAGAGAGAAATAGACTGTGAGAGAGAGACAGCAAGAAAGAGCAGCAAGAGAGATACAGTGAAAGAAAGAGAGACAGTGTGTGAGAGAGAGAGAGAGACACAGCGAGAGAGAGAGAGACACAGCGCAAGAGAGAGAGACACAGTGAGAGAGAGGGATACAGTGTGAAACAGAGAGAGAGAGAGAGACAGCAAGAGAGAGAGAGGCAGTGTGAGATGGAAATGGTAGTTGCTGAGGTTTCAGGTGGTGCTTTAAACTTGGGAAGGAGATTTCTGCACAGACTAAATTTTTCTTTGGAATCAACAAGGTTACGGGCTGATTTAAAGGCAAACGTCACTTATTCATGTTAACAGAAGAGGGAAAAGCTGAGAATCAAAGATCTGAAGTAATTGGTTGAAGGATTAGAGATGCAATTTGTAAACATTATTTCACCGAGAGAGGGATGAGGAGGAAGTCACTGCCTGGAAGGGGGACAGAAGCAGAAACTCTCACTACATTAACAGGCTGCTCGGACGTCCGTCTCAGCAACTGCAGGGCTGCAGAACAAGTGAGGAATTTGTCTGGATAGTACTTTGTCGACTGGCATAGACATGATGGGCTGAATGGTCTCCCCTGTTATTAATCTTCTGTGAGTCTCTGCTTTTTCATGTCTGGCAGAGTTGCTCTGATTGAAACAGAGCAACAGAAGCTGTTCCCACTCAAAAGGGCAAAGTTGGTAATGTTTCCACATGGGCCCAACATAAAGAGGTCTTTGTTCAGCAACTGAAAGCGGTTCTCAGTTCTGCCTAATCCCAAGCTTCTACTAGGCCCAGAATAACCAGGCTTGAAAGCATGCCAGCAAGGGGTGAACATTTAACATTGTTCCAGAAGCAGCAGTCTGTTCCAGTGGAGAATGGGCATCCAGCCAGCCCGACATTCCAACATCTGGGCAGCAGCGAGAGAACAGAAACATGTATTACAGAACCAAGCGGGAGGAGAGACAGGGGGAGTGTGAGACAGAGAGAAAGAAAAAAAGAGTGAAAAGAAGACAGTGGTACATTAGTTAGCACTACTGCCTCACAGCCCCAGGCGCATGGGTACAATTCCCCATACAGGTCACTGTCTCTATATAAAGTGCACATTCTCCCCGTGTCTACATGGATTTTCTTCAGGTGCTCCGGTTTCCTCCCACAGTCCAAAAATGTGCGGGCTTGGTACTTGACCCAAACAGGCACCAGGGTGTGGTGATAGGGGAACTTCACAGTACCTTCAATGCTGTGTTAATGTAAGCCTTACACGTGACTAATAAATAATCCTTTAGAACATAGAACATAGAACACTACAGCACAAACAGGCCCTTCGGCCCACAAGTTGTGCCGAACACATCAAAACCTATCCAGCCATAGACCTATCTATAACCCCCAATCCCATTGGATCCCATATACTCATCCAGAAGTCTTTTAAAAGACCCCAGCGAGTTCGCCTCGACCACCACCGACGGCAGCCGATTCCATTCACTCACTGAGTGAAAAACTTTCCCCTAGCATCTCCTCTGTACTTCTCTCTGTACTTAGAGAGAAGAGAGGGAGAGGGGGATGAAGGAGAAAGAAAGGGATAGAGGGGGAGAGAGAGAGAACATGTGACAGAGTGACTAGGAGATTGATAGGATGTTGATAGAGGGACGGAGTGAGAATAAGAGAAGGACAAAGAGTGGCAGACAGAGGGAAAGGCACTTCCACATTGAGAAGGAAAGGTTACACAGACTGGACCCTGCAAGCTCTGAGTACTGACCTGATAGAAACCTTTCAAATTCTGAAATGCTTCACTGGGTAGACTGAGGAAAGATTGTGGGAGGGACAAAACCTGGCCTATGAATATCAAAGAGTCAATAATACATCCAATCAGAGAGACAGGAGAAATATTCTTTCCCCTGAGTACCATGGTGAGAAGCTGAAGTGATTCGTGTCAACACATTGAAGGAGAATCTGTTGATCAGCTGAGGAAGGAAAGAAGAGAAAGATATGGTGATGAGGTGAAATGTAGGAGAGTTGGCGAGCAGAGTCAGAATGAAGGGTCAGAACCTAGAAACACCATGAACAGAATAAGGGGTGGTGATGGCCTAGTGGTATTATTGCTAGACTATTAATCCTGAAATTCAGCAAATGTTCTGGAAACCTGGATTCGAATCCCACCATGGCAGATGGTGGAATTTGAATTGAATATTTTATCTGGAATTAAGAATCTATCAATGACCATGAAACCATTGTCGATTGTTGGAAAAACCCATCTGTTCACTAATGTCCTTTAGGGAAGGAAATCTGCCACCCTTACCCAGTACATGGCCTACATGTGATTCCAGAGCCACAATGTGGTTGACTCTCAACTGCCCCTCCAAGGGCAACTAGGGATGGACAATGGATACTGGCCAGCCAGCAACGCCCATGTCCCATGAATGAATTTTAAAAAAGTGATACACTTCTAAAGGATATAGACAACTTGTTGGAATGGGCAAAGCAGTTAAATTTAATGTGGAGAAGTGTAAAGTGATTCATTTTGGTAGGAAGGACATGGAGAGAGAATGCAAAATAGTGGGTAACATTCTAAAGCTGGGGGAGGTGTGGAACTAGAGCAGAGGCCTGGATGCGTGTACATGTATAGACTGATCAGCTCCACATCCTTCTCTTCTTGCTTCACAGTGCAGGGGATCCAGGATCAATTCCAGCCTTAGGTAAGTGTCCATGGAATCCAGGGCAATTTGACAAAATCGGAGGCAGATGGTAAGGGTCAAAGGTTTCTGTGATTGAAAGGCTATGCCCAGTGGTGTTGCAACAAGACATAGATAGGATGCAGGATTAGGCGGAGAAGTGGCAGATGGACTTCAACCCAGATAAGTGTGAAGTAGTTCATTTTGGCAGGTCAAATAGGATGGCAGAATATAATATTAATGGTAGGACTCCTGGCACTGTGGAAGATCAGAACAATCTTGGGGTCCAGGTTTATAGGACGCTCAAAGCAGCTGCCCAGGTTGAAGCTGTGGTTAAGAAGGTGTAAGGTGTACTGGCATTCATCAATCGAGGAATTGAGTTTAATTCCTCAGGAGGTAATGCTGCAGCTGTATAAGATCCTGGTCAGACCCCACTTGGAGTACTGTGCTCAGTACTGTTCGCCTCATTACAGGAAGGATATGGAAGCCATAGAAAGAGTGCAGAGGAGATTTACAAGGATGTTGCCTGGATTGGGGAGCATGCCTTTTGACGATAGGTTGAGAGAGCTTGGGCTTTTCTCCTTGGAGAAATGAAAGATGAGAGGTGACCTGTTAGAGGTATATAAGATGTTGAGAGGTATTGATCAAGTGGATTCTCAGAGGATTTTCCCAGGGCTGAAATGGTTGTCACAAAAGGACACAGTTTAAGGTGCTGGGGAGTAGGTACAGAGGAGATGTCAGGGGTACATTTTTCACTCATAGGGTGGTGGGTGAGTGGAATGGGCTGCTGGCAATGGTGGGGAGGCAGATTCAATAGCGTCTTTTAAGAGACTTTTAGATAAGTACATGGGACTTAGTAAGGTAGAGGGTTATAGGTAAGCCTAGTAATCCCTAAGGTAGGGACATGTTTGCCAGAACTTTGTGGGCCGAAAGGCCTGTATTGTGCTGTAGTTTTTCTATGTTTCTATGTTCTATGTTAGAAGCCAGAGGATGGTTGTAAAGAGTTGCTTTTCAAATGGAGGCCTGTGACCAGCGGTGTGCCTCAGGGATCAGTGCTGGGTCCACTGTTATTTGTCATTTATATTAATGATTTGGATGAGAATATAGGAGATATGGTTAGTAAGTTTGCAGATGACATTAAGATTGGTGGCATATGGACACTGAGGCAAGTTATCTCCAAATTGCAATGGAATCTTGATCAATTGGACCCATGGGCTGACAAATGGCAGATAGAGTATAATATAGATAAATGAGAGGTGATGCATTTTGGTAGATTGAACCAGGGTTGGACTTACTCAGTTAATGGTAGGGTTTTGGAGAGACTTACAGAACAAAGAGACTTAGGGGTACATGTTCATAGGTCCTTGAAAGTGGAGTCACAGGTGGACAGAGTGGTGAAGGCATTCAGCATGCTTGGTTTTATTGGTCAGAACATTGACATCTTATTGAAGTTGTACAAAACATTGGTAAGATCACATTTGGAATACTGTGTGCAATTCTGGTCACCCTATTATAGAAAAGATATTATTAAACTAGAAAGAGTGCAGAAAAGATTTACTGGGATGCTACCGGGACTTGATGGCTTGAGTTATAAGGAAAGGCTGGATAGATACTTTTTTCTCTGGAGTGTAGGAAGTTGAGGGGGTGACCTTATAGAGATCTATAAAATAATGAGGGATACAGATCAGCTAGACAGTCAATATCTTTTCCCAAAGGTATGAGAAAGAATTTCAGAGAGGTCTCTCAAGAATTGCTAACACCTCCTCCTTTTGTACCTCAATCCCGTCTCGTCTACAACTCTGTATCTCAGTTTTCTCCTCGATGACACTGACTTTTTCCTGCATGAATTTTGATGAAAAATACTCATTCAGTGTCTCTCCAATTTCTACAGGCTCCATGCACAACTTCCCACTGCTATCTCTGACTGGCCCTAATCTTGCGCTAACCAATCTTGTATTCTTGACATACCTATAAAAAGCTTTATGGTTCTCCTTGATCCTATCCGCCAAATTTTTCTCATGTCCTCTTCTAGCTCTTCTTAACCCTCTCTTTAGCTCCTTTCTGGCTAATTTATAACTCTCCAGTGCCCTAACTGAGCCTTCACATCTCATCTTTACATAAGCGTCCTTCTTCCTCTTCACCAGAGATTCAACTTCCTTAGTACACCACGGTTCCCTCATTCGACTACTTCCTTCCTGCCTGACAGGTACACATTTATCAAGGACTCGCAGTAGCTATTCCTTGAATAAGCTCCACATTTCATATGTTCCCAGCCCCTGCAGTTTCCTGCTCCAATCTATGTATCCTAAATCTCACTAATAGCTTCATAATGACCTTTCCCCCAGCTGTAACTTCTGCCCTTCGGTATGTGTCTAAGATGGTGATGAGTGTCTGGAACAAGCTGCTCTGGAACAAGGTAGTAGTAGGGGTGGGTACAATTTTATCTTTTAAAAAGCATTTAGATAGTTACATAGATAAGATGGGTATAGGCGGATATGGGCCAAATGCGAGCAATTGAGATTAGTTGAGGAACTTAAAAAAAAAAGTGGCATGGACAAATTGAGCTAAAGAACCTGTTTCCATACTGTAAACCTCAATGGCTCTAACAAGTTCTCCAAGGTTAGTGTTGTGATCCTTGCTCTTTCTGTTATGCATTAATGATCCTAGTCCTTGATGTAGAGGAAATAATTTGAATGTTTCCAATGGGTTGTGCCATATGTACTCAAATCAATAAAGGACAGGTCAGTAAACCAAATGGGATCTGAAATGCACAAGCCAGAGGATAGAGACATGCAGTAATTGGCAAAAAGAAGACAACAGCAACATGAGAAGAAATATTTTCACCCAGTGAATACTCAGGATCTGGAATATATAGCTTACAGTGCAGGCAGATTCATCCCAGGATTTCAAAAAGGAATTGGATCATTACATGCAAAGGAAGAATGTTGGGGATATGGGGAAAATACGGGGGTGGTATTCAGTGTGGGATATGGGGGGAATACAAGGGGTGGTATTCGGTGTGGGATATGGGGGGAATACAAGGGGTGGTATTCGGTGTGGGATATGGGGGGAATACAAGGGGTGGTATTCGGTGTGGGATATGGGGGGAATACAAGGGGTGGTATTCAGTGTGGGATATGGGGAGAATACAAGGGGTGGTATTCGGTGTGGGATATGGGGGGAATACAAGGGGTGGTATTCGGTGTGGGATATGGGGGGAATACAAGGGGTGGTATTCGGTGTGGATATGGGGGATACAGGGGTGGTATTCATTGTGGAATAGGGGAGAATACAAGGGTGGTATTCGTTGGGAAATGGGGAGAATACAAGGGGTGGTATTCGGTGTGGGATATGGGGGGAATACAAGGGTGGTATTCGGTGTGGGATATGGGGAGAATACAAGCGGTGGTATTCAGTGTTGGATATGGGGAGAATACAAGGGGTGGTATTCGGTGTGGGATATGGGGGGAATACAAGGGGTGGTATTCGGTGTGGGATATGGGGGGAATACAAGGGGTGGTATTCAGTATGGGAAATGGGGAGAATACAAGGGGTGGTATTCGGTGTGGGATATGGGGGGAATACAAGGAGTGGTATTCGGTGTGGGATATGGGGAGAATACAAGGGGTGGTATTCAGTGTGGGATATGGGGGGAATACAAGGGATGGTATTCGGTGTGGGACATGGGGAGAATACAAGGGGTGGTATTCGGTGTGGAATATGGGGAGAATACAAGGGGTGGTATTCAGTATGGGAAATGTGGGGAATACAAGGGGTGGTATTCGGTGTGGAATATGGGGAGAATACAAGGGGTGGTATTCAGTATGGGAAATGTGGGGAATACAAGGGGTGGTATTCGGTGTGGGATATGGGGAGAATACAAGGGGTGGTATTCGGTGTGGGATACGGGGAAATACAAGGGGTGGTATTCGGTGTGGGATATGGGGAAATACAAGGGGTGGTATTCGGTGTGGGATATGGGGGAAATACGAGGGGTGGTATTCGGTGTGGGATATGGGGGGAATACGAGGGGTGGTATTCAGTATGGGAAATGGGGAGAATACAAGGGGTGGTATTCGGTGTGGGAAATGGGGAGAATACAAGGGGTGGTATTCGGTGTGGGATATGCGGAGAATACAAGGGGTGGTATTCGGTGTGGGATATGGGGGGAATACGAGGGATGGTATTCAGTATGGGAAATGGGGAGAATACAAGGGGTGGTATTCGGTGTGGGATACGGGGGGAATACAAGGGGTGGTATTCGGTGTGGGATATGGGGAGAATACAAGGGGTGGTATTCAGTGTGGGATATGGGGAAATACAAGGGGTGGTATTTGGTGTGGGATATGGGGGGAATACGAGGGGTGGTATTCAGTATGGGAAATGGGGAGAATACAAGGGTTGGTATTCGGTGTGGGATATGGGGAGAATACAAGGGGTGGTAGAACATAGAACATAACTGCAGCAGGCAGGGCATTCCATACCCTTACCACCCTCTGGGTAAAGAACCTACCTCTGATATCCGTCCTATAACTCATACCCCTTAATTTAAAGCTGTGTCCCCTCGTGCTAGCTTTCTCCATCCTAGGAAAAAGGCTATCACTGTCCACCTATCTAAACCTCTAATCATCTTATATGTTTCGATAAGGTCCCCTCTTAGCCGCCTCCTTTCTAACGAAAACAACTTCAAATCCCTCAGCCTCTCTTCATAAGACCTGCCCTCCATACCTGGCAACATCCTGGTAAACCTCCTCTGTACCCTCTCCAATGCCTCCACATCTTTCTTATAATGTGGGGACCAGAACTGCACACAATACTCAAGTGCGGCCGCACTAGAGTTTTGTACAGTTGCAACATGACGTTGCGGCTCCGAAATTCAATCCCCCTACCAATAAAAGCTAAGAATCCGTATGCCTTCTTAACAACCTTATCGACTTGACTGCCTACTTTCAGGGATCTATGCACAAATACACCAAGATCCCTCTGTTCATCAACACTATTAAGAATCCTACCATTAGCCCTATACTCTACACATTTGTTATTCCTGCCAAAGTGAATATTTGGTGTGGAATATGGGGAGAATACAAGTGATGGTGTTCAGTGTGGGATATGGGGGAAAGATGAGGTGTGAAGGAATAGGACTTATAAAATGTGACGGAGAGAAAGTTTTAAAGAACCGGTAAAAATGGCAGAGGTGCTGAATGAATACTCCAATATTCACGGTGGAAAACATCTTGGTGGTTATAGTGCAGGCTTTGGCAGACTGAAATGCTTGAGTATGTGGACATTAAGAAAGAGGATGTGTTGGAGCTTTTGAATAGCATCAAGATAGATAAGTCACCAGGACCAGGTGGGATGTTACTCTGGGAGGCGAGGGAAGAGATTGCAGAGCCTCTGATGATGATTTTTGTGTCATCGTTGGAGACAGAAGAGGTTCTGGAGGATTAGATTCAAGAAAGGGAACAGGGATAGCCCAAGAAATTATCGACCAGTGACTCTTACCTCAGTGATTGGTAAGTTGATGGAGAGGATCCTGACGTACAGGATTTATGAACATTTAGAGAAGATTGGTATGATCAAAAGTAGTCAGCATGGCTTTGTCAAGGGTCTGTAGAGCCTTAAGAGCCCAGTGGAGTTCTTTGAAAATGTGACTGAACACATTGATGAAGGAAGAGCGTGGACATAGTTTACATGGATTTCAGCAAGGCATTCAATAAGGTCCCCCATGCAAGGCTTATAGAGGTGTGAGAGCATGGGATCCAAAGGGCTTTGGCCTCATGGATCCAGAACTGGCTTGCCTGCAGAAGGCAGAGAGTGGTTGTGGATGGCTCTTTTTCTGCATGGAGGTCAGTCACCAGTGGAGTGCCCCAGGGATCTGTTCTGGGACCCCTGCTGTTTGTCATTTTCATAAATGACCTGGATGAGGAAGTGGAGGGATGGGTTAGTAAGTTCGCCGACGATACAAAAATCGGTGGTGTTGTGGATGGTCTGGAGGGATGCCAAAAGTTGCAGCAAGACATAGATAGGATGCAAGACTGGGCGGAGAAGTGGCAGATGGACTTCAACACGGATAAATGTGTGGTGGTCCATTTTGGCAGGTCAAATGGGATGAAGCAGTATAATATCAAGGGTAGGAGTCTTAGCAGTGTTGAGGAGCAGAAGGATCTTGGGGTCCAGGTCCATAGATCTCTCAAATCGGCTTCACAGGTAGAGGATGTGGTTAAGAAGGCATATGGTGTACTGGCCTTCATTAATAGAGGGATTGAGTTTTGGAGTTGAGAGATAATGTTGCAGCTTTATAAGACCCTTGTCAGACCCCACTTGGAGTATTGTGCTCAGTTCTGGTCACTTCATTACATGATGTGGAAGCTATTGAGAGGGTGCAGAGGAGATTTACAAGGATGCTGCCTGGATTGGGAGGCAGGCCTTATGAAGATAGGTTGAGGGAGCTAGGTCCCTCCTCACTGGAGAGACGAAGGATGAGAGGTGACTTGATAGAGGTGTATAAGATGTCAAGAAGTATAGATAGAGTGGATTCTCAGAGGCTATTTCCCAGGGCTGAAATGGTCGCCATGAGAGGACACAGGTTTAAGGTGCTGGGGAAGAGGGACAGAGGAGTAGGTTTTTCACTCAGAGGCCACTGGGTGAGAGGAATTGGCTACCACTAGTGTGGTGGAGGCAAATTAGAACATAGAACATAGAACACTACAGCGCAGTACAGGCCCTTCGGCCCTCGATGTTGCGCCGGCCAGTGGAGCTTCTAAACTAAACTATTCCAATATCATCCATATGCCTATCCACCGAACATTTGAATGCCCCAAAAGTAGGCGAGTCCACAATTCGATAGGACCTTTCAGAGACTTTTGGATGTATACGTGGGATTTAACGGGATTGAGGGTTATAGATAAGCCCAGTAAGTAAAGACATCATCAGCACAAATTGTGGGTCGAATGGACTGTTTGTGCTGTAATTTTTCTATGATTCTAATACAAGGTGTGGTATTCAATGTGGGAGTGTGTGCGTTATAGGGAGAATATGGGGGTGATATTCACTGTGACAGAGTGCGTGTATTGGGGAGAATATGGGGGGTGATATTCACTGTGAGAGCGTGTGGGTTATGGGGAGAATATGGAGGGTGATATTCACTGCGAGAGCCTGTGGGTTATGGCGAGAATATGGAGGGTGATATTCACTGTGAGAGCCTGTGTGTTATGGCGAGAATATGGAGGGTGATATTCACTGTGACAGCGTGTGGATTATGGGGAGAATATGGGGGGTGATATTCACTGTGAGAGCGTGTGGGTTATAGGGAGAATATGGAGGGTGATATTCACTGTGACAGCGTGTGGATTATGGGGAGAATATGGGGGGTGATATTCACTGTGAGAGCGTGTGGGTTATGGGGAGAATATGGGGGGTGATATTCACTGTGAGAGCCTGTGGGTTATGGCGAGAATATGGAGGGTGATATTCACTGTGAGAGCCTGTGTGTTATGGCGAGAATATGGAGGGTGATATTCACTGTGACAGCGTGTGGATTATGGGGAGAATAGGGGTGATATTCACTGTGAGAGCGTGTGGGTTATAGGAGAATATGGAGGGTGATATCCACTGTAACAGCGTGTGGATTATGGGGAGAATATGGGGGTGATATTCACTGTGAGAGCGTTGGTGATGGGGAGAGAATATGGGGGGTGATATTCACTGTGAGAGCGTGTGGGTTATATGGAGAATATGGGGGGTGATATTCACTGTGAGAGCGTGTGGATTATGGGGAGAATATGGGGGGTGATATTCACTGTGAGAGCATGTGTGTTATGGGGAGAATATGGGAGGTGATATTCACTGTGAGAGCGTGTGGGTTATGGGGAGAATATGGAGAATATGGAGGATAGCGAATGTGGTCCCATTGTTCAAGAAGGGGAAGAGAGACTTTCCTGGGAATTATAGGCCAGTGAGTCTTACTTCTGTTGTGGGCAAAGTATTGGAGTGAATTATTAGGGATAGGATTTATAGTTATTTAGAGAGAAATGAATTGATTGGGGATAGTCAGCATGGTTTTGTGAAGGGTAGGTCGTGCCTTACTAACCTCATTGAGTTTTTTGAAAAAGTGACCAAAGAGGTGGATGGGGGTAAGGCAGTTGATGTGGTATATATGGACTTTAGTAAGGCGTTTGATAAGGTGGCCCATGGAAGACTTCTGCAGAAAATGCAGATGTATGGGATAGAGGGTGATTTAGCTAATTGTATTAGGAATTGGCTAGCAGATAGAAGACAGAGGGTGGTGGTTGATGGGAAATATTCATCGTGGGGTTCGGTTACAAGTGGTGTACCTCAGGGGTCTGTTTTGGGGCCCCTGCTGTTTGTAATTTTTATAAATGATCTGGATGAGGGTATTGAAGGATGGATTAGTAAATTTGCAGATGACACTAAAGTCGGTGGAGTGGTAGATAGTGAAGAAGGGTGTTATAGTTTGCAGAGAGACTTGGACAAGTTGCAGAGCTGGGCCGAGAGGTGGCAAATGGAGTTTAATGTGGAAAAGTGTGAGGTAATGCACTTTGGCAGGAATAATAAATGTGTAGAGTATAGGGCTAATGGTAGGATTCTTAATAGTGTTGATGAACAGAGGGATCTTGGTGTATATGTGCATAGATCACTGAAAGTAGGCAGTCAAGTCGATAAGGTTGTTAAGAAGGCATATGGAGTCTTAGCTTTTATTGGTAGGGGGATTGAATTTCGGAGCCGCAACGTCATGTTGCAACTGTACAAAACTCTAGTGCGGCCGCACTTGGAGTATTGTGTGCAGTTCTGGTCCCCACATTATAAGAAAGATGTGGAGGCATTGGAGAGGGTACAGAGGAGGTTTACCAGGATGTTGCCTGGTATGGAGGGCAGGTCTTATGAGGAGAGGCTGAGGAATTTGAGGTTGTTTTCGTTAGAAAGGAGGCGGCTAAGAGGAGACCTTATTGAAACATATAAGATGATTAGAGGTTTAGATAGGGTGGACAGTGATAGCCTTTTTCCTAGGATGGAGAAAGCTAGCACGAGGGGACACAGCTTTAAATTAAGGGGTGATAGTTATAGGACGGATATCAAAGGTAGGTTCTTTACCCAGAGGGTGGTTAGGGAGTGGAATGCCCTGCCTGCGGCAGTTGTAGATGCGCCAAGTTTGGTGGCGTTTAAGAGGTTAGTTGATAAGTATAATGGAAGAGAAGGGAATGGTTTAGTTTGGAGGGTCATTGCTTTTTATATTGGTCGGCACAACATCGAAGGCCGAAGGGCCTGTTCTGCGCTGTAATGTTCTATGTTCTATGGGGTGTGATACTCACTGTGAGAGTGTGTGGGTTATCGGGAGAATATGGGGGGGATATTCACTGTGAGAGCGTGTGGGTTATATTGAGAACATGGGGGGTGATATTCACTGTGAGAGCCTGTGGGTTATGGGAGAATATGAGGGGTGATATTCACTGAGACAGCGTGTGGGTTATGGGGAGAATATGGGGTGATATTCCTGAGACAGCGTGTGGATTATAGGAGAATATGGAGGGTGATATTCACTGTGACAGCGTGTGGATTATGGGGAGAATATGGGGGGTGATATTCACTGTGAGAGCGTGTGGGTTATGGGGAGAATATGGGGGGTGATATTCACTGTGAGAGCGTGTGGGTTATGGGGAGAATATGGGAGACGATATTCTCTGTGAGAGCGTGTGGGTTATGGGGAGAAAATGGGGGGTGATATTCACTGTGAGAGCGTGTGGGTTATGGGGAGAATATGGGGGCTGATATTCACTGTGAGAGCGTGTGGGTTATGGGGAGAATATGGGGTGTGATACTCACTGTGAGAGTGTGTGGGTTATCCGGAGAATATGCGGGGTGATATTCACTGTGAGAGCCTGTGGGTTTAGGGAGAATATGGGGGGTGATATTCACTGTGAGAGCGTGTGGGTTATAGGGAGAATATGGGGGGTGATATTCAGTGTGACAGCGTGTGAGTTATGGGGAGAACATGGGAGGTGATATTCACTGTGAGAGCCTGTGGGTTATGGGGAGAATATGGGGGGTGATATTCAGTGTGAGAGCGTGTGGATTATAGGGAGAATATGGGGGTGATATTCACTGTGAGAGCATGTGTTATGGAGAATATGGGGTGTATTCACTGTGAGAGCGTGGAGTTATGGGGAGAATATGGGGGGTGATATCACTGTGAGAGCGTGTGGGGTATAGCAGAATATGGGGGTGATATTCCTGTGACAGCTTGTGGGTTATGGGGAGAATATGGGGGTGATATTCACTGTGAGAGCGTGTGGGTTATGGGAGAATATGGGGGTGATATTCACTGTGGAGCGTGTGAGTATGGGGAGAATATGGGGGGTGATATACTGTGAAGCGTGTGGGTTATAGGAGAATATGGGGGGTGATATTCACTGTGACAGCTTGTGGTTATGGGGAGAATATGGGGGGTGATATTCACTGTGAGAGCATGTGAGTTATGGGGAGAACATGGGAGGTGATATTCACTGTGAGAGCCTGTGGGTTATGGGGAGAATATGGGGGATGATATTCACTGTGACAGCTTGTGGGTTATGGGGAGAATATGGGGGGTGATATTCACTGTGAGAGCCTGTGGGTTACAGGGAGAATATGGGGGTGATATTCCTGTGACAGCGTGTGGGTTATGGGAAATATGGGGGGTGATTTCTGTGACAGCTTGTGGGTTATGGGAGAATATGGGGGTGATATTCACTGTGACAGCGTGTGGGTTATGGGGAGAATATGGGGGGTGATATTCACTGTGTGAGTGTGTGTATTATAGGAGAATATGGGGGGTGATATTCACTGTGACAGCTTGTGGGTTATGGGGAGAATATGGGGGGTGATTCACTGTGACAGCGTGTGGGTTATGGGGAGATATGGGGGTGATATTCACTGTGACAGCTTGTGGGTTTGGGGAGAATATGGGTGATATTCACTGTGACAGCTTGTGGGTTATGGGGAGAATATGGGGGGTGATATTCACTGTGACAGCGTGTGGGTTATGGGGAGAATATGGGGGGTGATATTCACTGTGTGAGCGTGTGTATTATAGGGAGAATATGGGGGGTGATATTCACTGTGAGAGCGTGAGGGTTATGGGGAGAATATGGGGGCTGATATTCAGTGCAATGTTCTTACAGAGAGCTGAAATGAACACGTGGCTGAATCCTCATACGCTTCACTCACTCTGTCAAACCGTGAAAACAAGGATATCGAAGAGGGGTTTATCTGTGCTTGATCATTCTGAATATTGTTCAGCCTGAAAATGTTGCCGGCAAGATTTTCTGAGGGAGACTGCACAGAGAGCTGAATGAAGAAAGCCAGACGCAGACAGTACACTCACCTGGAAGTGAAGAATGATTGTCCATATCAGACCCAAGGTCAATTTGGGATTTCCATCCGCTATGTCATCATTGCGGATATTCACAAGGCGTACCTGGAATGTAGAAACAGGGCAAGTTAAACAGAATGTGGAGATGCAGGCATTGGACAGGAGTAAGCACGATAAGAAATCTCACAACACCAAGTTAAAATCCAACTGGTTTATTTGGTAGCAAAAGCCCTCTAAGCTTTTGGAATACTGCCCCTTTGTCAAGTAAGTGAGGACTTGTGTTCACAAACAGGGCATATAAAGACACAAACTCAATTTACAAAATAATGATTGGAACGCGTGTCGTAATGAACACTGCTTGACAATCACCAGCCAGCAGTGTTCTCTTCCTGATGGAGAACACTTCAGCAGTCACAGGGATTCAGCCTCTGATCTTTGGGTAATCATTCCCCAAGGCGGTCTTCATGACACACTTCAGCGCAGAGTCGCTGAGCAGAGACTGATAGCCAAGTTCCACACACATGAGGACGGTCTTAACAGGGATCTTGGCTTCATGTCACACTATCTGTAACCCCCGTAACTTGCCTGGGCTTGTAAAACCTCACTAACTGTCCTGTCTGGTAACAGTACACATCTCTTTAACCTGTGTTTAACCCTCTCTCCACTCACATTGTCTGTACCTGTAAAGACTTGATTATCTGTAAAAACTCACATTCCAATCATTATTTTATAAATTGAGTTTGTGTCTTTATATACCCTGTTTCTGAATAGAACTCCCACTCACCTGATGCAGCAGCATCACTCCGAAAGCTCGTGCTGTTGGGCTTTAAGCTGGTGTTGCGAGACTTCTTATAGAGTTAAACAGTACAGAGACAGAGAGTTAAACAGCATAGAGAGAGAGAGTGACAGCATAGAGACAGAGGGGGACAGCACAGAGAGAACGGGGGCAGCACAGAGAGAAAGAGTGAGGACAGCACAGAGACAGTCAAATGCTCAGAGAGGGTGACAACCTGAAGATAGAGAAACCAAATCCTACAGATCCCTCCTACACAACAAATCCACCCAGGGTCACAATCCCATCCCCGGGTCCCAACTCCATCCCCCACAAATAAGCCCGGGTCACCCCAATCCTGAGAGGGGACAGGATCATTACTCCCTGAGGCCAGAGGTCCAGCTCAGGTTGGATGTGGCCCCTGCCCCGGATTTTTCTGAGCATATTATAACTCTAACAGCCTTCATTTCTAACAAAGGTCCTGACCCTTGACCCCTCACCTGGCCCTCACCAGGGTTCACATACCCCTGGCCTTTACTCCCAATCTGGACTGCTTGTCCCATTGAAACTCCTGGAGCTAATGATGCTTCCCAGATTCTTACCTGTCGATGTTTCAGGTAATCCAGTGCAATGCCGACATTCTGCAACTTGTGGAATCGCATCCGGCCTTTCTCCCGGGGCTGTCAGAGGAAAGGACACCAGTCACCAAGCTTCACAATGACATCAGCTACCTTTAGGTCAACTAAAGCTCTCTCACTCTCCCCGTACAGTGTCCGTCACTCTCTCACTCTCCCCGTACAGTGTCCGTCACTCTCACACTCTCCCTGTACAGTGTCCATCACTCTCTCACTCTCCCTGTCCAGTGTGCGTCACTCTCACACTCTCCCCGTACAGTGTCCGTCACTCTCACACTCTCCCCGTACAGTGTCCGTCACTCTCACACTCTCCCTGTACAGTGTCCATCACTCTCTCACTCTCCCTGTACAGTGTCCATCACTCTCTCACTCTCCCCATACAGTGTCCGTCACTCTCTCACTCTCCCCGTACAGTGTCCGTCACTCTCACACTCTCCCTGTACAGTGTCCATCACTCTCTCACTCTCCCTGTACAGTGTCCGTCACTCTCACACTCTCCCTGTACAGTGTCCATCACTCTCACACTCTCCCTGTACAGTGTCCATCACTCTCTCACTCTCCCCGTACAGTGTCCATCACTCTCTCACTCTCCCCGTACAGTGTCCGTCACTCTCACACTCTCCCCGTACAGTGTCCGTCACTCTCACACTCTCCCCGTACAGTGTCCGTCACTCTCACACTCTCCCTGTACAGTGTCCGTCACTCTCTCACTCTCCCCGTACAGTGTCCGTCACTCTCACACTCTCCCCGTACAGTGTCCGTCACTCTCACACTCTCCCCGTACAGTGTCCGTCACTCTCACACTCTCCCCGTACAGTGTCCGTCACTCTCACACTCTCCCTGTACAGTGTCCGTCACTCTCACACTCTCCCTGTACAGTGTCCGTCACTCTCTCACTCTCCCTGTACAGTGTCCGTCACTCTCACACTCTCCCTGTACAGTGTCCGTCACTCTCTCACTCTCCCTGTACAGTGTCCGTCACTCTCACACTCTCCCCGTACAGTGTCCGTCACTCTCACACTCTCCCCGTACAGTGTCCGTCACTCTCACACTCTCCCTGTACAGTGTCCGTCACTCTCACACTCTCCCCGTACAGTGTCCGTCACTCTCACACTCTCCCCGTACAGTGTCCGTCACTCTCACACTCTCCCCGTACAGTGTCCGTCACTCTCACACTCTCCCCGTACAGTGTCCGTCACTCTCTCATGCACCTGTACAGTGTCCGTCACTCTCTCACTCTCCCCATACAGTGTCCGTCACTCTCACACTCTCCCCGTACAGTGTCCGTCACTCTCACACTCTCCCTACAGTGTCCGTCACTCTCACACTCTCCCTGTACAGTGTCCGTCACTCTCTCACTCTCTCTGTACAGTGTCCGTCACTCTCACACTCTCCCTGTACAGTGTCCGTCACTCTCACACTCTCCCCGTACAATGTCCGTCACTCTCACACTCTCCCCGTCCAGTGTCCGTCACTCTCACACTCTCCCTGTACAGTGTCCGTCACTCTCACACTCTCCCCGTACAATGTCCGTCACTCTCACACTCTCCCCGTACAGTGTCCGTCACTCTCACACTCTCCCCGTACAATGTCCGTCACTCTCACACTCTCCCCGTACAGTGTCCGTCACTCTCTCATTCTCCCCATACAGTGTCCGTCACTCTCTCGCTCTCCCTGTACAGTGTCCGTCACTCTCTCACTCTCCCTGTACAGTGTCCATCACTCTCTCACCCTCCCTATACATTGTCTGTCACTATCACACTCTCCCTGTACAGTGTCCATCACTCTCTCACTGCCCCTGTACAGTGTCCGTCACTCGCTCACTCTCCCTGTACAGTGTCCATCACTCTCACACTCTCCCTGTACAGTGTCCGTCACTCTCACACTCTCCCCGTACAGTGTCCGTCACTCTCACACTCTCCCCGTACAGTGTCCGTCACTCTCTCACTCTCCCCATACAGTGTCCGTCACTCTCTCGCTCTCCCTGTACAGTGTCCGTCACTCTCTCACTCTCCCCGTACAGTGTCCATCACTCTCTCACCCTCCCTGTACATTGTCCGTCACTATCACACTCTCCCTGTACAGTGTCCATCACTCTCTCACTGCCTGTACAGTGTCCGTCACTCCTCACCCCTGTACAGGTCTTCACCTCCTATGCCATCACTCTCACACTCTCCCTGTACAGTGTCCGTCACTCTCACACTCTCCCCGTACAGTGTCTGTCACTCTCACACTCTCCCTGTACAGTGTCCGTCACTCTCACACTCTCCCTATACAGTGTCCGTCGCTCTCACACTCTCCCCGTACAGTGTCCGTCACTCTCTCACTGTGCTGTACAGTGTCCGTCACTCTCTCACTCTCCCTGTACAGTGTCCGTCACTCTCTCACTCTCCCCGTACAGTGTCCGTCACTCTCTCACTCTCCCTGTACAGTGTCCGTCACTCTCTCACTCTCCCCGTACAGTGTCCATCACTCTCACACTGTCCTGTACAGTGTCCGTCACTCTCTCACTCTCCCTGTACAGTGTCCGTCACTCTCACACTCTCCCTGTACAGTGTCCGTCACTCTCACACTCTCCCCGTACAGTGTCCGTCACTCTCACACTCTCCCCGTACAGTGTCCGTCACTCTCACACTCTCCCCGTACAGTGTCCGTCACTCTCACACTCTCCCCGTACAGTGTCCGTCACTCTCACACTCTCCCCGTACAGTGTCCGTCACTCTCACACTCTCCCCATACAGAGTCCGTCACTCTCTCACTCTCCCTGTACAGTGTCCATCACTCTCACACTCTCCCTGTACAGTGTCTGTCACTATCACCCTCCCTGTACAGTGTCTGTCACTCTCTCACTGCACCTGTACAGTGTCTGTCACTCTCACACTCTCCCCGTACAGTGTCTGTCACTCTCACACTCTCCCCGTACAGTGTCCGTCACTCTCTCACTGTCCCTGTACAGTGTCCATCACTCACAGTGATAGTGATTATTCTGGGTCGCTGGAATACCACTACATCACTGTATAGTTGGGTATGATGCAAGAAGGCACTGGGGATGGAGAGAGGGTGAGATGTACAAGATTGTGAGACACGGAGCAGAGGTTGAGATACAGGATGGGGAGAAGATCTGGGACAGGAGGTGTTTGGGGACAAGGCGTGAGATATGGGACAGAGGATGTGTTACGGGAGAGGGGGTGTGATAACGGATAGAGGATGTGATACAGGAAAGGGGGTGAGTTACTGGATGGGGGGAGATACACCAAGATGGGTGAGATATGAGACAGGTGAAGATATGGGACAAGTGAGATATAATAAGGGGAAGATAGAGGAAGAGGGGTGAAATATGGGACTGGGGCAAGATATGGGATGATGGGAGATATGGGATGGGGGAAGATACAGAACCGGGGGAGATACGGGACGGGGGGAGAGATAGGACGTTGGAATGGGGGGGGGGGAATACAGGATGGGAGACATACGGGACGGGGGATATGAGATGGGGAAACATACAGGAGGAGGGTTTAGATATGGGACTAGAGAAAGATATGGAATGAGGGTGTCATATGGGACAGGGGATAGAATAAGGGGATGGGTGAGTGAGATAAACTAAGGTAAGGATAGATAAATTTTTGAACAGTGAAGGAATTAAGGGTTATGGTGAGTGGGTGGGTAAGTGCAGCTGAGTCCATAAAAAGATCAGCCATGATCTTATTGAATGGTGGAGCAGGCTCGAGGGGCTGGATGGCCGACTCCTGCTCCTAGTTCTTATGTTCTTACACTGGACAGAGGGTCTGATATGGGACAGAGGGAGGGACACAGGATGGGGGAGATATGGGATAGAAGGGAGAAACAGGATGGGGAAGATATGGGACAGTGGGAGATGCGGGGTGGAGGGAGATATGGGACAGTGGGAGATACAGGACAGGGAAGATATGGGAGTGGGGGTAATATGGGACAGAAGGGAAGTATGTGATGGGAGGGAAATACAGGACTGGGAAAGATACAGATCGGGGAGGGGGGAGAGATACAGGTCAGAGGAGAGATACAGGGTGGGGGAGAGATACAGCCCGGGGGGGAGATACAGGTGGGGGGAGAGATACAGAGTGGGGGAGAGATACAGGGTGGGGAGAGATACAGGATGAGGATGAGATACAGGACTGGGGGAGAGATACAGGACTGGATTAGAAATATAGCATGGGGAACAGATATAGGCAGGGGAAAGATACAGGATGGGGAGAGATAGAGGACTGGGGGAGAGATATAGCATGGGGGAGAAGTATAGATGGGGGGAGAGATACAGGATGGGGGAGAAATACAAGACTGGGAAGATACAGGACTGGGGGAGAGATACAGGATGGGGCAGAGATACAGGACCGGGGGGGAGATAAGGATGAGGGAATTTGGGATGGGGGGGAATATGGGACAGGATGGGATGGAGATACAGGACAGGGTGAGATACGGGATGGGAGGGAGATACAGGATGGGGGTAATTGCCTTTTCTATGCGTTGCTGGGCGGTTCCCCAGCTTTGAAAAGGGTGGGTTATTTAACTATTTGAGTTGTGAGTCAGCAGCAGCTTTGAGCTAGGAATTAATTGGAAACAGCCTGTTAAATGCTGATTACTCTCTTCCTTTGATCCCATTCAGCAATATAAAATGTCAGGCTGGTGAATAGTGATGACAATGAGTCAGCCATGTCTGTATGGGAGGAAATGAATAATGTCCATGTTTCTGCACACAGCTGTACAGAGACTCTATAAATATTACACACCACACCCTACAAACAATGACTTTAAACACTGTCAGCTAACTCCAACAACCACATGCTTTTTCAAATTATACTCAACCAGAATGAACTAAACTGAGACAAGTCTGTCAGTGTGACATGTGTGAGCGTGACTGCACGTGTGTGCATGCGCATGTATGCTTATGTATGTGTGTGTGTATGTGCGAGCATGCATGCGTGCATGTGAGTGAGAGAGTGTGTGTGTGAGAGTATATCAGTGTCTGTGTGTATGTGTGTGTGTGTGTATATGTGTTCAAATGTGTAAGTTGTGTGTGAGGGTGTGTATGAGAGTGTGTGTGTATAGGGGTTTGGGTAATTTGTATGTCAGGGTGTCTATGCATACAGTGGGAGTAAATGGGAAGGTGTTTGGATTGCGTACAATGGGAGTGAACGGGAAGAGAATTGGATCCATTGGAATGCATACAGATGGAAAGGGATGTGGATCCATTGGGAGTGTGTGTATACAGGAAGCGAACAGGAAGGGATTTGGGTCCTTTGGGATAGTGTACAATGGGAGTGAATGGGTAGGGGTTTGGATCCATTGGGATAGTGTACGGTGGGAGAGAATGGGAAAGGGTTTAGGTCCATTGGAATTGTGAATGGGAAGGGGTTTGGGTTCACTGGGATTGTGCACAGTGGGAATGAACAGGAAGGGGTTTGAGATTGGGATTGTGTACAGTGGGAGTGAATGGGAAGGGGTTTGAGATTGGGATTGTGTACAGTGGGAATGAATGGGAAGGGATTTGGGTCCATTGGGATTGTGTATATAGTGGGAATGAACAGGAAAGGTTTGGGTCATTTGGGATTGTGTACACTGCGAGTGAATGGGAAGGGGTTTGGATCCATTGGGATTGTGTGCACAGTGGGAATGAACGGGAAGGGGTTGGGTCCATTGGGATTGTGCACAGTGGGAATGAACGGGAAGGGGTTTGGGTCCATTGGGATTGTGCACAGTGGGAATGAACGGGAAGGGGTTTGGGTCCATTGGGATTGTGCACAGTGGGAATGAACGGGAAGGGGTTTGGGTCCATTGGGATTGTGCACAGTGGGAATGAACGGGAAGGGGTTTGGGTCCATTGGGATTGTGCACAGTGGGAATGAACAGGAAGGGGTTTGAGATTGGGATTGTGTACAGTGGGAATGAACAGGAATGGGTTTGGGTCCATTGGGATTGTGTACAGTGGGAATGAACAGGAATGGGTTTGGGTCTATTGGGATTGTGCACAGTGGGAATGAACAGGAAGGGGTTTGGGTCCATTGGGATTGTGCACAGTGGGAATGAACAGGAAGGGGTTTGGGTCCATTGGGATTGTGCACAGTGGGAATGAACAGGAAGGGGTTTGGGTCCATTGGGATTGTGCACAGTGGGAATGAACAGGAAGGGGTTTGGGTCCATTGGGATTGTGTACAGTGGGAATGAACAGGAAGGGGTTTGGGTCCATTGGGATTGTGCACAGTGGGAATGAACAGGAAGGGGTTTGGGTCCATTGGGATTGTGTACAGTGGGAATGAACAGGAAGGGGTTTGGGTCCATTGGGATTGTGTACAGTGGGAATGAACAGGAAGGGGTTTGGGTCCATTGGGATTGTGTACAGTGGGAATGAAAGGAAGGGTTTGGGTCCATTGGGATTGTGTACAGTGGGAATGAACAGGAAGGTTTGGGTCCATTGGGATTGTGCACAGTGGGAATGAACAGGAAGGGGTTTGGGTCCATTGGGATTGTGTACAGTGGGAATGAACAGGAAGGGGTTTGGGTCCATTGGGATTGTGTACAGTGGGAATGAACAGGAAGGGGTTTGGGTCCATTGGGATTGTGCACAGTGGGAATGAACAGGAAGGGGTTTGGGTCCATTGGGATTGTGTACAGTGGGAATGAACAGGAAGGGGTTTGGGTCCATTGGGATTGTGTACAGTGGGAATGAACAGGAAGGGGTTTGGGTCCATTGGGATTGTGCACAGTGGGAATGAACAGGAAGGGGTTTGGGTCCATTGGGATTGTGTACAGTGGGAATGAACAGGAAGGGGTTTGGGTCCATTGGGATTGTGTACAGTGGGAATGAACAGGAAGGGGTTTGGGTCCATTGGGATTGTGTACAGTGGGAATGAACAGGAAGGGGTTTGGGTCCATTGGGATTGTGTACAGTGGGAATGAACAGGAAGGGGTTTGGGTCCATTGGGATTGTGCACAGTGGGAATGAACAGGAAGGGGTTTGGGTCCATTGGGATTGTGTACAGTGGGAATGAACGGGAAGGGGTTTGGGTCCATTGGGATTGTGTACAGTGGGAATGAACAGGAAGGGGTTTGGGTCCATTGGGATTGTGCACAGTGGGAATGAACAGGAAGGGGTTTGGGTCCATTGGGATTGTGTACAGTGGGAATGAACGGAATGGGTTTGGGTCCATTGGGATTGTGTACAGTGGGAATGAACAGGAAGGGGTTTGGGTCCATTGGGATTGTGCACAGTGGGAATGAACAGGAAGGGGTTTGGGTCCATTGGGATTGTGCACAGTGGGAATGAACAGGAATGGGTTTGGGTCCATTGGGATTGTGTACAGTGGGAATGAACAGGAAGGGGTTTGGGTCCATTGGGATTGTGTACAGTGGGAATGAACAGGAAGGGGTTTGGGTCCATTGGGATTGTGCACAGTGGGAATGAACAGGAAGGGGTTTGGGTCCATTGGGATTGTGCACAGTGGGAATGAACAGGAAGGGGTTTGGGTCCATTGGGATTGTATATGGTGGGAGTGAACGGGGAGAGGTTTGGTTCCATTCACAAAACGTGTTTTTGGATTCCACTGACCAATTCTCCCCACCCATTGACATTAAACCTAACACCTGTCCCTGCCTACCACTAAACATAACCTCAATATTTTGCATCAAATATACTTTGTGCAATATTTGCTGTTAAATATTTGACCCTGAGCAGCCTGGAGGTATATACAATGTGAAGTCACACCAGCTCTCTGGATATATCCTCAAGTCTGCTTTTATCATCCAGGCTTTGTATGGAAGTAGCAATGACGGCTCTGCACAGATCCTTCATGTGGTTTACTCTCATTCATGAGAAACCAATTGCAGCTCCAATAGTTTTTGAAGGTAAATGTATCTTGTAAACCTGCTAATCCTTTCCAATGGCAGGGAGCAAACTATCAGCTCTTCACAGAAGGCAATGTCTGGGTTCATCCCTAGCTCCCCATCCCTTCCTTTCACCTCTCAGTCAAATCAACTTCACTCAGTCAAGTCTAGATGGGGAGGAGTTTGTTAGGTGTGTTCAGAGGGGTTTCCTGACACAGCATGTGGATAAGCCTACGAGAGGAGAGGCTGTACTCGATCTGGTATTGGATAATGAACCAGGACAGGTGTCAGATCTCTCGGTTGGTAGGAGAGCATCTCAGGGATGGCGATCATAATTCTATCTCCTTCACGATAGCATTGGATAGAGATAGGATCAGGCAGGCTAGAATGGTGTTTATCTGGAGTAAGGGGAAATATGAAACCATCACTTTGGCAGGAATAACAAATGTGTAGAGTATAGGGGTAATGGTAGGACTCTTAATAGTATTGAAGAACAGAGGGATCTTGATGTATATGTGCATAGATCCCTGAAAGTTGGCAATCAAGTCGATAAGGTTGTTAAGAAGGCATACAGAGTCTTGGCTTTTATTGGTAGGGGGATTGAATTTCGGAGCCGCAACGTCATGTTGCAACTGTACAAAACTCTAGTGCGGCCGCACTTGGAGTATTGTGTACAGTTCTGGTCCCCGCATTATAAGAAAGATGTGGAGGCATTGGAGAGGGTACAGAGGAGGTTTACCAGGATGTTGCCTGGTATGGAGGGCAGGTCTTATGAAGAGAGGCTGAGGGATTTGAGGTTGTTTTCGTTAGAAAGAAGGCGGCTAAGAGGAGACCTTATGGAAACATATAAGATGATTAGAGGTTTAGATAGGGTGGACAGTGATAGCCTTTTTCCTAGGATGGAGAAAGCTAGCACGAGGGGACATAGCTTTAAATTAAGGGGCGGTATTTATAGGACGGACGTCAGTGGTAGGTTCTTTACCCAGAGGGTGGTAAGGGTATGGAATGCCTTGCCTGCGTCAGTTGTAGATGCGCCAAGTTTGGTGGCGTTTAAGATGTTAGTAGATAAGTTTATGGATGAAAAGGGAATGGTTTAGGTCAGAAGGTCATTGCTTTTTCTCAATTGGTCAGCGCAACATCGAAGGCCGAAGGGCCTGTTCTGCGCTGTAATGTTCTATGTTCTAGGGTGCAGAGGAGATTTACAAGGATGTTGCCTGGATTGCGGGGCATGCCTTATGAAGATAGGTTGAGGGAGCTGGGTCTCTTCTCCTTGAAGAGACGAAAGTTGAGAGGCGACCTGATAGAGGTTTATAAGATGTTGGGAGGAATCGATAAAGTGGATTCTCGGAGGCTATTTCCCAGGGCTGAAATGGTCGCTCCGAGAGGACACAGGTTTAAGGTGCAGGGTAGTAGGGACAGAGGAGATGGTAGAGGTAAGTTTTTCACTCAGAGGTGGAATCAGCTACTGTCAGTGGTGGTGGAGGCAAATCGATAGAATGAGTACAGGAGACTTAATAGGATTGAGGGTTATAAGTAAACCTAGTAGGTAAAGATATGATCGACGCAACTTGTGGGCCGAAAGGCTTGTTTGTGCTGTAGTTTTTCTATGTTCTACGTTCTAAGCCAGCAGCCTGAGCAAGATACCCATCTCAGAGGGAATCGTGCTTCAGGGTGGCTTTGAACAGTTGTGTGGTGTTTGATAACTGTCGACAGCAACTCCCAAGGATTGCTGTGACTGACAGGCTAAATCTGCTTTGCTATATTAAGTAAGCTGCTGGCTCCTTCTTTGGATCTACAATGGAACTCAATGGAATTGATGAGTATATGGGATCCAATGGGATTGGGGGTTATAGATAGGTCTATGGCTGGGTAGGTTTTGATGTGTTCGGCACAACTTGTGGGCCGAAGGGCCTGTTTGTGCTGTAGTGTTCTATGTTTTATGTTCTATGGAACTCATGGTAACATGCAGCACTCACTCAATCCACACCATCACAAACACACATGAAATTAGCGGATGTGTTAGAGCTGATATATCAGTGCAGCATCTCCAGAAACACTGGTATCTATCACAACAAAACATTTTAGCTACCAATCGAGAGAAGTATGTGGAACTGCAACAACTTCCATCTTTAACTTGAGATGTGTCTCTGCAGCACTGGGCATTTCATGGAACTTGCTTTGAGATAAATCCAGACACTCAGGAAGAAGTAGTGACAAAGATGTTCCTCGGAATGGGATGCCAGTGAATTGGGAGATACTGCAGCCTTGTCTCCTTCATGCAGAGAGAGGTTCCAGGCAAACACACTCACCAGTCGCAAATACTTCACATGCCGCTCCTTCTGCTACCGGAAAGAGCAGTGCAGGAAGGGGCACAGGCCAGAGGATAAAGGGCAAAGGTCAGAGGTAAGGGTACATTTTAGCAGACAACAGAAAAGGATCAATTAGAAAGCAGGAAAAACATCAAAAAGCACCAACTCAGGAACCCAACTCCAATTCTAGTTCCATCTCAAGGGAGTCCTGTAGCACCTCCAGCAGCCTCTGAATTACCTATTAAGGCTATTCCTTCAAAATCTGCTGTAAGGAATTGCAAAATAATCAGCTGAGTAAGGAAGGTGCAATGAACTTCAATCATCTCCATCAACTTTTGATGGCGGTGATATTGTTTAGGCTAATTACTGACCTCCATTAGTGTTCTTCTAAAAGATCTGTAAAAAATCCCAGTTGTAAAAATCCTGACAGCTCCATCAATCCTCTGAACCTAATTTCATCAGGTTATACAGTTTTATAACACAAAGATGTCCTTTGGCATAGTGCATCTGTGCCAGCCATCTAGCTCCATCCCAATCCCATTTTTCGGCACTTGATCCATAGCCTTGTGCACCCTCTGGGTGAAAAAGAATTTCATCAAATCCCTCTAAATCTCCTGACCCTTATCTTAAATCTCCACTTCCCAGTTATTGATTCTTCAATAAAGCGGAAAACTGATGATATCAAACTTGGAGGAGTGGCCAACAGCGATGATATAGATTAGCTGTAACAGCTTAGATAGAGTCACAGACTGGGCAAACTAGTGACAGAGGGATTGAATACAGAGATGTGTGCGGTGATGCATTTTGGCAGGAAGAATCTAGAGAGGCAAATTTAGAGTTAGACAGTTCTAAAGAGTGCAGGAAGAGAGGGAGCTGGGGGTTTGTGTACCCAGATCATTAAAGATGTCAGGACATATTGCGGGAGTGGTTGGCAAAACATTTGGGATCCTGGGTTTCATAACCAGGGAATTACAGACCAGTAGAAGGAAATTATTGGAGTCTATAATCAAGTATAGGATAACTGAACACCTCAATAATTTTTCAGTTAATCAGCATGGATTCATGACACGTAGGTCATAGCTGATAAATCTTATTAGATTTTCTGAAGAAGAGCTATGGTAACAGAGGAGAATGTCTATGGATGTTGTTTATATGGACTTCCAGAAAGCCTTTCATAAAGTCTTCCCATAAGAGACCGTTAACTAAAGTAGAAAGCCAAGGAATTGAGGGCTGGGGAACCGAACAAACACCTGCACAGGAACTGACTCTTTAGCCCTCTAAGCCTGCTCCATGACAACTTTCTAAACTAAAGACCTTTTGCCTCTGCACAGTCCCTATCTCTCTATTTCCTTCCTATTCATGTATCTGTCAAGATGCCTCTTAAACATTGCTATTGTATCTGCTTCTACCTTCTCCTTTGGCAGCACATTCCAGGCACTTCCACCCTCTGTGTAAAAAGCTTGCCTCTCACATCTCCTTTAAACTTTCCCTCTTTTAACCTGAACCTATGCTCCTTAGTAAATGACACTTCTACCCTGGGAAAAGACTCTGACTAACAATTCAATCCATACCTCTTACAATTTTGTAAACCTTTATCAGGTCACCACTCGCTGCCTAATGCTCAAGTGAAAATAAAGCAGGTTTGTCCAATCTCTTCTCAGAGCTAATTCTTTCAAATCAGGCAACATTCTGTAAATCTTTTTTTGTATTCTCTCCAAAGTCTCCACATCCTTCTGGTAGTGCAGCACCAGAACTACACAAACATTTTGTGTTCTAAAAATGTTTGAGCTGTAGTGTTCTATGTTCTACAATATTCCAAATATGGCCTAATTAAAGTTCTATATTTTTTATGTCAACAGGAACATGACTTGCTAATTTTTATACTTTATGTCCCCACCGATGAAGGCAAGCATGCCGTATGCCTTTTACTGTATATATCCCTCCTGCATTAGACTTTCCAAAGTCATAACCACACCTTAATCTGGATTAAATTCCATCTGTTATTTCTCTGCCCAAGTCTCCAGCCTGTCTATATGCTGCTGTATTCTCCATCAATCCTTCTCACCATCCACAGCTTCCCAATCTTTGCATCGTCAAAATTACTAATCAGACCACCTACAATCTCCTGCAAATCATTCATATATATTGCAAACAACAGGGATCTCAGCATTGATTCCTGTGGAACATCAATGATCATAGATTTCCAGGCAGATGAAAACCCTTTCACTGTTAGCCTCTGTCATCTGTGACTGAGCCAGATCTGTATCTATCATACCAGCTCACTGCACATCCCATATGACCTTCTGTACCAGTCTGCCATAAGGGACCTTGTCAAAAGTTCCTTGCCTTGTTAAAGTTCATGTAGACAACATCCACTGCCTCACCCTCATCAATCATCTTTGTCACTTCTTCAAAAACCCCAATCAAATGTTTGAGACATAACCTCTCCTGCACAAAGCAGCGATTCTCCAAAAGAAATGATACCTGGACTTCAGGGATTTAACTCTCAGGAGTGATTATATAAAGTAGGTCTGTTTTTTCTAGAAATTCAAAGGTTAAAATTGATCTGATCAAAGTCTTCACAGATACTTGGAGTACTGTGTATGGTTCTGGTCGCCTCACTATAGGGAGGATGTGAAAGCTATTGAGAGGGTGCAGAGGAGATTTACAAGGATGTTGCCTGGATTGGGAGGCAGGCCTTATGAAGACAGGTTGAGGGAGCTGGGACTCTTCTCCCTGGAGAGACGAAGGTTGAGAGGCGACCTGATAGAGGTTTATAAGATGTTGAGAGGAATAGATAGGGTGGATTCTCGGAGGCTATTTCCCAGGGCTGAAATGGTCACTATGAGAGGACACAGGTTTAAGGTGCTGGGGGGTAAGTACAGAGGAGAGCTAGAGGTAAATTTTTCACTCAGAGGGTGGTGAGTGAATGGAATCGGTTGCCGTCAGTGGTGGTAGAGGCAAACTCGCTGGGGTCTTTTAAGAGACTTCTGGATGAGTACATGGGATTTAATGGGATTGGGAGTTACAGATAGTTCTATGGCCTGGTAGGCATGGGTATGATCAGCACAACTTGGGGGCCGAAGGGCCTGTTTGTGCTGTAGTGCTCTATGTTCTATGTTTTATATTAACAGGAAAAGACAGATAGATAAAGATAAATTACTTCCACTGGTTGGAGATTCCAGAATTAGGGACCATAGTCTAAACATTAGGTCCACAGCGTACAGGAGAGATGTTGGGAAGCACTTTTACACACAGACGGTGATAGAGGTTTGGAACGTTTCCACAAATGGCAGTAGATAGAAAAATAGAAACTAGGAGTAGCAGTAGGCCACTCAGCCCTTCAAGGCTGCTGCACCATTCGTTTTGATCATGGCTGATCATTAAATTCAATATCCTGATCTCTGCCCCCTCCCATCCCTTGGTCCAAGAACTAGATCTAATTTCTTCTTGAACTCACACAATGTTTTTGCCTCAACTTACATTCTGTGGGAGTGAATTCCACACATTCACTACCCTCTGGATGTAGAAATTTCTCCTCACCTCAGTTCTAAAAGATTTACCCCTTATGCTCAAACTATGATCTCTAGTTCTGGACTCCCTCAGTTTGTCTACCTCAGATTTAAAATTGGCAATTGCATCAATTACCACAAAAATGGGAAATGCTGGAACGTCTTGGCCGATCTGAGCAAATGTTTCTGGCCTGGATGAACCTCTGTGCCTGACTCAAAAGAGCGAAGTTGCCTACTCCTGTTCCTATTTTCTATGTTTCTAACAAAGACCCAGCCAATGGCACATCCCCACGGTTTTCTCTTGTGGGGGAATGTAGAACTACGGGTCACTGTTTAAAAAAGGGGTTACTCAATGAAAACAGAGATAAGTAGAAATGATTTCTCTCAGAGAGTAGTATGTCGATGGGAATCTCTTCCTGAAAAGACAAAGCAATCAGATTTTTAAGGCAGAGATATATAGATTCTTGGTAAACAAGGAGGTGTAAGTAGGATCAGATTTGAGGTTACTGTCAGATCAGCCATGATCTTATTGAAGGGCAGAGCAGGCTTGAGGGGCTGAATGGCCCTACCCCTGCTCCTTGTTCATATGTTCATACATGAGCCTCCAATTCTCAAATAAACTCATCCCTCTTCTGACTCTGCAATAACCTGCTCCAACCTCTTAAAACTCATCTGCACACAATATCCTGCCCCAGATTCAGGGTTAGTCTCTGAGGTTAAAGATAATCAAACCATCCAGCGGAGAGAGGTTAAAAAATTCAACATGTTCCAAGTCCGAATAACAGCCACAGCCTCACACAGCCCACAGTTCGGAGACTGAGAGTGAGCCGTTGGACAGGCTGAGATGATAAGTGTGAACAGCTGGGTGTGGGTATGGGCTGGTTCATTTGGAATGGTCACTGCATCATGTTGGCTTTCATTTCAAGGAAGTTATTTGGAACCTCTATTCCAAAATGGGAAATGCAAAGCTGGGGTTAGTTTGCAAAAGCTGAACGTTTTTGGGGCTTACCAAGGAATCACCCGACAGAACTTCAAGTAGAGAAATCAGGTTATGTCCATCTCGCAAATCTTCATAAAGATCATCGATACTGAGATGTGCCTGTGGAAATAGATCAATTCATTCAGGTTCCCAGTGGTACCATCAACATAAACCCAACACCGATCTTCATAACAATATAGAAACCACCAGAACTGACCAACATCAAATTCACAATCAGAGAAACAACCACAGCCCAAAACTCATCCAACCCAACCCCGCATAAAGAACAGTCCGGGAGGACTCCAACTCACCCATCCTCCCTGACCCTCAACTCACCCCAATGGACCCACATATCCTGACCCTCAACTCACCCAAACTGACCCATTCACCCTGACCCTCAACTCACCCCAATGGACCCATTCACCCTGACCCTCAACTCACCCCAATGGACCCACATATCCTGACCCTCAACTCACCCAAACTGACCCATTCACCCTGACCCTCAACTCACCCAAACTGACCCATTCACCCTGACCCTCAACTCACCCCAATGGACCCACATATCCTGACCCTCAACTCACCCAAACTGACCCATTCACCCTGACCCTCAACTCACCCAAACTGACCCATTCACCCTGACCCTCAACTCACCCCAATGGACCCATTCACCCTGACCCTCAACTCACCCCAATGGACCCACATATCCTGACCCTCAACTCACCCAACTGACCCATTCACCCTGACCCTCAACTCACCCAAACTGACCCATTCACCCTGACCCTCAACTCACCCCAATGGCCCACATATCCTGACCCTCAACTCACCCAAACTGACCCATTCACCCCTGACCTCAACTCACCCAAACTGACCCATTCACCCTGACCCTCAACTCACCCCAATGGACCCATTCACCCTGACCCTCAACTCACCCCAATGACCCACATATCCTGACCCTCAACTCACCCAAACTGACCCATTCACCCTGACCCTCAACTCACCCAAACTGACCCATTCACCCTGACCCTCAACTCACCCCAATGCCCATTCCCCTGACCCTCAACTCACCCCAAGGACCCACATATCCTGACCCTCAACTCACCCAAACTGACCCATTCACCCTGACCCTCAACTCACCAAACTGACCCATTCACCTGACCCTCAACTCACCCCAATGGACCCACATATCCTGACCCTCAACTCACCCCAATGGACCCACATATCCTGACCCTCAACTCACCCAAACTGACCCATTCACCCTGACCCTCAACTCACCCAAACTGACCCATTCACCCTGACCCTCAACTCACCCAAACTGACCCATTCACCCTGACCCTCAACTCACCCCAATGGACCCACATATCCTGACCCTCAACTCACCCAAACTGACCCATTCACCCTGACTCTCAACTCACCCGAATTGACCCATACACCCTGACCCCACCCTGACACTCAACTCACCCCAACGGACCCATCCACCCTGACCCTCAACTCACCCCAATGGACCCACATATCCTGACCCTAAACTCACCCCAACTGACCCATACACCCTGACCCCAAACTGATCCTAAACCTACCCCAACGGACCCATCCACCCTGACCCTCAACTCACCCAAACTGACCCATTCACCCCGACCCTCAACTCACCCGAATTGACCCATACACCCTGACCCCACCCTGACCCTAAACTCACCCCAACGGACCCATACACCCTGACCCTCAACTCACCCAATGGACACATCCACCCTGACCCTCAACTCACCCAACTGACCTATACACCCTGACCCTCAACTCACCCAATGGACCCATCCACCCTGACCCCAAACTGATCCTAAACTCATCCCAACAGACCCATCCACCCTGACCCTCAACTCATTGTGGTCCCATTGTTTAAGAAGGGGAAGAGAGACCTTCCAGGGAATTATAGGCCAGTGAGTCTTACTTCTGTTGTGGGCAAGGTATTGGAGAGAATTATTAGGGATAGGATTTATAGTTATTTAGAGAGAAATGAATTGATTGGGGATAGTCAGCATGGTTTCGTGAAGGGTAGGTCATGCCTTACTAACCTCATTGAGTTTTTTGAAAAAGTGACCAAGGAAGTGGATGGGGGTAAGGTGGTTGATGTAGTATATATGGACTTTAGTAAGGCGTTTGATAAGGTGGCCCATGGAAGACTTCTGCAGAAAATGCAGATGTATGGGATAGAGGGTGATTTAGCTAATTGGGTTAGGAATTGGCTAGCAGATAGAAGACAGAGGGTGGTGGTTGATGGAGATATTCATCGTGGAGTTCGGTGACAAGTGGTGTACCTCAGGGGTCTGTTTTGGGGCCCCTGCTGTTTGTAATTTTTATAAATGATCTGGATGAGGGTATTGAAGGATGGATTAGTAAATTTGCAGATGACACCAAAGTCGGAGGAGTGGTAGATAGTGAAGAGGGGTGTTATAGTTTGCAGAGAGACTTGGACAAGTTGCAGAGCTGGGCCAAGAGGTGGCAAGTGGAGTTTAATGTGGAAAAGTGTGAGGTAATTCACTTTGGCAGGAATAACAAATGTGTAGAGTATAGGGCTAATGGTAGGACTCTTAATAGTGTTGAAACAAGATCTTGGTGTATATGTGCATAGATCCCTGAAAGTTGGCAATCAAGTCGATAAGGTTGTTAAGAAGGCATACGGAGTCTTAGCTTTTATTGTAGGGGGATTGAATTTCGGAGCCGCAACGTCATGTTGCAACTGTACAAAAACTCTAGTGCGGCCGCACTTGGAGTATTGTGTGCAGTTCTGGTCCCCACATTATAAGAAAGATGTGGAGGCATTGGAGAGGGTACAGAGGAGGTTTACCAGGATGTTGCCTGTATGGAGGGCAGGTCTTATGAAGAGAGGCTGAGGGATTTGAGGTTGTTTTCGTTAGAAAGGAGGCGGCTAAGAGGGGACCTAATCGAAACATATAAGATGATTAGAGTTTAGATAGGGTGGACAGTGATAGCCTTTTTCCTAGGATGGAGAAAGCTAGCACGAGGGGACACAGCTTTAAATTACGGGGTATGAGTTATAGGATGGATATCAGAGGTAGGTTCTTTACTCAAAGAGTGATTAGGGAGTGGAATGCCCTGCCTGCAGCTGTTGTAGATGCGCCAAGTTTGGTGGCGTTTAAGAGGTTAATTGATAAGTATATGGAAGAGAAGGGAATGGTTTAGTTTGGAGGGGCATTGCTTTTTATTTTGGTCGGCACAACATCGAAGGCCGAAGGGCCTGTTCTGTGCTGTAATGTTCTATGTTCTATGTTCTATGTTCATCCCAACGGACCCATCCACCCTGACCCTCAACTCACCCAACTGACCCATACACCCTAACCCCAACTGACTCTAAACTCACCCCAACTGACCCAAACACCCCGACCCCAAATTGACCCTAAACTCACCCTGACCCTCAACTCACCCCAGCGGACTCATACACCCTGACCCCAACCTGACCTTAAACTGACCCATAACCCTGACACAAAACTGACCATAACCTGACCCATACATCCTGACCCCAAACTGACCCCAACTGACCCATACACCCTGACACCACGTTGACTGTAAACCCGCCCCAACTAACTCATAGACTCTAACCCCAAACTGACCCTAAACCCACCCCAGCTGACCCATATGCCCTAATCCCAAACTGACCCTCACCTGACCCAAAGAGTGATTAGGGAGTGGAATGCCCTGCCTGCAGCTGTTGTAGATGCGCCAAGTTTGGTGGCGTTTAAGAGCTTAGTTGATAAGTATATGGAAGAGAAGGGAATGGTTTAGTTTGGAGGGGCATTGCTTTTTATATTGGTCGGCGCAACATCGAAGACCGAAGGGCCTGTTCTGTGCTGTAATGTTCTATGTTCTATGTTCTATGACCCATACACTCTCTCAACAAACTGACTCTAAACTGACCCAAATTGACCCATTCACCCTGTCCTCAAAATGACCCCAACTGACCCTAACCGACACATACACCCCGACCCCAAACTGACCCGATTCACCCTGACCCCAAACTGACCCATTCACCCTGACCCCAAACTGACCCATTCACCCTGACCCCAAACTGACCCATTCACCCTGACCCCAAACTGACCCATTCACTCTGACTCCAAACTCTCAGTTTCTCTCTCCCTCGGGTTCTCCCTCTCAGTTTCTTCTCCTCCCTCAGTTTCCCTCTCTCTCTTGCTCCTTCTCGGTCTCTCAATTTCTCTTTCCCTTTCAATTTCTCTCTCTCTTTCGGTTCCTCTCTCTCTCAAAGAACAAAGAACAACACAGCATAGGAAACAGGCCCTTTGGCCCTGTAAGCCCGCATCGCCCATTTTAACATTCAGTGAGTGCCTCATTCCAATCCTTCCTCTACCTACAACTTTTGTCCACATCTCGTGCACTCCACAGTAAAGGGGTGCAAATTTACAGAATAAATTCCTCTATTTCTCAGTTTCTCTCCCTCAGTCTCTCTCTCTTTTGGTTTTACTCTCTCTCTCAGTTCCTCTCTCTCCCTCTCTTTTCAAAATTCTTTTCCACTTTCAGTAGGATCAGGGAAGTTGTTAAAAAAGGGGGAAGGTGTGCCATTGTTAGTCAGGAAGAGATTAACGATGGCAGAAAGGAGGTTTGATGTGGACCTGTCTAGTGAGGTAGTTTGGGCTGAGATTAGAAACAGGAAAGGAGAGATCACCCTGCTGGGAGTTTTCTATAGGCCTCCGAAAAGCCCCAGAGAGGTAGGGAAAAGGATTACAAAGATGATTCTGGATCGGAGCGAAAGGAACAGGGTAGTTGTTATGAAGGACTTTATCTTTACAAATGTTGATTGGGAAAGCAATAGTTCGAGTATTTCAGGTGGGTCAGTTTTTGTCCAATGTGTGCAGGAGGGTTTCCTGACACAGTATGTAGATAGGTCAACAAGAAGTAAGACGACATTGGATTTGGTTCTGAGTAATAAACCAGACAAGGTGTTAGATTTGGAGGTGGGTGAGCAGTTTGGTGATAGTGACCACAATTCGGTTACATTTACATTAGCGATGGAAAGGGATAGGTATATACGCAGGACAACAGTTATAGCCAGGGGGAAAGGAAATTATGGAGCTTTAGGATGTGAGATTTTAGATGTATAAGATGTGCAAGGAAACTGCAGGGGGTGGGTAAATTGAGATATGGAGCTTGTTCAAGGAAGAAATACTGCATGTCCTTCATAAGTATGTACCTGTCAGGCAGGGAGGAACTGGTTGAGTGAGGGAACCGTGATTTACGGAAGAAGTTTTGTTAAGGGCAGGTCATGCCTTACGAGCCTAGTTGAATTCTTCGAAAATGTGACTGAACACATTGACGAAGGAAGAGCGGTGGAAGTGGATTACATTGATTTCAGCAAGGCATTTGATAAGGTCCCACATGCAAGACTTCTTGAAAAACTGAGAGGCCATGGGATCCAAGGGGCTTTGGCCTTGTGGATCCAGAACTGGCTTGCCGGCAGAAGGCAGGGAGTAGTTGTGGATGGGTCTTTTTCTGCATGGAGGTCGGTAACCAGTGGAGTGCCCCAGGGATCTGTTCTGGGACCCTTGCTGTTTGTCATTTTCATAAATGACCTGGATGAGGAAGTGGAGGGATGGGTTAGTGAGTTCGCCGACGATACAAAAGTTGGTGGTGTTGTGGATGGTCTGGAGGGATGCCAAAAGTTGCAGCGGGACATAGACAGGATGCAAGACTTGGCGGAGAAGTGGCAGATGGACTTCAACACGGATAAATGTGTGGTGGTCCATTTTGGCAAGACCAATGGGATGAAGGAGTATAATATCAAGGGTAGGAGTCTTGGCAGTGTTGAGGAGCAGAAGGATCTTGGGGTCAGGGTCCATAGGTCTCTTAAATCTGCCCCGCAAGTGGACGATGTGGTCAAGAAGGCATATGGTGTACTGACTTCATTAATAAAGGGATTGATTTAGGAGTCGGGAGGTAAGCTGCAACTTTTAAGACCTTGTCAGACCCCACTTGGAGTACTGACTGAGCCATTTCTGGTCGCCTACTATAGGACAGGATAGAACATAGACATAGAACATAGAACATAAAGCACAGAAAGGCCCTTCGGCCTTCGATGTTGTGCCGACCAAAATAAAAAGCAATGCCCCCCCAAACTAAAAACCATTCCCTTCTCTCCATATACTTATCAACTAACCTCTTAAACGCCACCAAACTTGGCGCATCTACAACAGCTGCAGGCAGGGCATTCCACTCCCTAATCACTCTTTGAGTAAAGAACCTACCTCTGATATCCGTCCTATAACTCATACCCCTTAATTTAAAGCTGTGTCCCCTCGTGCTAGCTTTCTCCATCCTAGGAAAAAGGCTATCACTGTCCACAACTGTCCCAGCTGTGGAAGCTATTAGAGGGTGCAGAGGAGATTTACAAGGATGCTGCCTGTATTGGGAGGCATGCCTTATGAAGATAGGTCGAGGGAGCTCAGTCTCTTCTCACTGGAGAGACGAAGGTTGAGAGGCGACCTGATAGAGGTTTATAAAATGTTGAGAGGAATAGATAGAGTGGATTCTCAGAGGCTATTTCCCAGGGCTGAAATGGTCGCTACGAGAGGACACAAGTTTAAGGTGCTGGGGGGGTCAGTGCAGAGGAGATGTTAGAGGTAAGTTTTTCACTCAGAAGATGGTGAGCAAATGGAATTGGTTGCCGTCAGTGGTGGTAGAGGCAAACTCGCTGGGGTCTTTTAAAAGACTTCTGGATGAGTACATGGGATTTAATGGGATCTAATGGGATTGGGAGTTACAGACAGGTCGACAGCCTGATAAGTATAGATGTGATCGGCACAACTTGTAGGCCGAAGGGCCTGCTTGTGCTGTAGTGTTCTATGTTCTATGTTATGTTCTAAGTTGAATCTCTTGTGAAAAGGAAGGAGAGTTATGTAAAGGTGAAACGTGAAGGCTCAGTCAGGGCACTGGACAGTTACAAGTTAGCCAAGAAGGACCTAAAGAGAAAGCTAAGAAGAGCCTGGAGGGACATGGGAAGTCTTTAGCAGGTAGGATCAAGGAAAACCCTAAAATTTTCTATAGGTATGTTAGGAATAAAAGAATATCTAGGGTAAAATTAGGGCCAGTCAAGGACAATAGTGGGAAGTTGTCCGTGGAATCCGAACAGATAGGAGAGGCACTAAATGAATATTTTCGTCACTATTCACACAAGAAAAAGACAATGTTGTCAAGGGGAATACTGAGAGACAGGCTATTTGATTAGATGGAATTGAGGTTCATAAGGAGGAAGTGTCAGCAATTCTGGAAAGTATGAAAATAAATAAGTCCCCTGGGCCAGTCGGGATTTATCCTAGGATTCTCTGGGAGGCTAGAGAGGAGATTGCAGAGCCTTTGGCTTTGATCTTCATGTCGTCGTCAGTTACAGGTAAAGTGCCAGAAGACTGGAGGATGGCAAATGTTGTCTCCTTGTTTAAGAAGGGGAGCAGAGACCATCCTGGGAATTATAGACCAGACATTCTCCTGTTATGGGCAAAGTTTTGGAAAGGATTATAGGAGATAAGATTTATAATCATCTAGAAAGGAATAATTTGATTAGGGATAGTCAGCACGGTTTTATGTTGAGTTCTTTGAGAAGGTAACCAAAGAGGTGGATGAGGGTAAAGCAATTGAGATGATGTATATGGATTTCAGTACAGTATTTGATAAGGTTGGTGGTGTTGTGGATAGTCTGGAGGGATGTCAGAAGTTGCAGCAAGACATGGATAGGATGCAAGACTGGGCGGAGAAGTGGCAGATGGACTTCAATGCAGGTAAATGTGTAGTGGTCCATTTTGGCAAGAATAATGGGATGAAGGAGTACAATATAAGGGGTAGGATTCTTAGCTGTGTTGTAGAGCAGAACGATCTTGGGGTCCGGGTCCATAGGACTCTTAAATCAGCCTCGCAGAGGGAGGATGTGGTCAAGAAGGTGTATGGTGTACTGGCCTTCATTAATTGAGGAATAGAGTTTAGCAGTCAGGAGGTAATGCTGCAACTTTATAAGACCCTTGTCAGACCCCACTTGGAGTACTGTGCGCAGTTCTGGTCACATCACTACAAGAAGGATGTGGAAGCTATTGAGAGGGTGCAGAGGAGATTTACAAGGATGTTGCCTGGATTGGGAGGCAGGCCTTATGACGATAGGTTAAGAGAGCTAGATCTCTTCCCTGGAGAGACGTAGGTTGAGAGGTGACCTGATAGAGGTTTATACGATGTTGAGAGGAATAGATAGAGTGTATTCTCGGAGGCTATTTCCCAGGGCTGAAATGGTCGTTACGAGAGGTCACAGGTTTAAGGTGCTTGGGGACAAGTATAGAGGAGATGTTAGAGGTAAGTTTTTCACTCAGAGGGTGGTGAGTGAATGGAATCGGTTGCCGTCGGTGGTGGTAGAGGTGAACTCGCTGGGGTCTTTTAAGAGATTTCTGGATGAATATATGAGATTTAATGGGATTGGGAGTTACAGATAGTTCTATGGCCTGGTAGGTACTGATATGATCGGCACAACTTGTGAGCCAAGGGGCCTGTTTGTGCTGTAGTGTTCTATGTTCCCACAGTAAGCTATTGCAGAAGATACGGATGCATAGGATTGAAGGTGATTTAGTGGTTTGGATGAGGAATTGGCTAGCTGTAAGAAGACAGAGGGTGGTGGTTGATGGGAAATGTTCATCTTGGATTTCAGTTACTAGTGGTGTACCTCAGGGATCTGTTTTGGGGCCCCTGTTGTTTGTCATTTTTATAAATGACCTGGATGAGGGTGTAGAAGGATGAGTTAGTAAATTTGCTGATGACACCAAAGTCGGAGGAGTTGTAGACAGTGAGGATGGATGTTACGGTTTGCAGAGGGACATAGATAAGCTGCAGAGCTGGGCCGAGAGGTGACAAATGGACTTTAATGCAGAAAAGTGTGAGATGGTTCACTTTGGAAGGAGTAACAGGAATACAGAGTATTGGGCTAATGGAAAGATACTTGGTGGTGTCAACAAGCAAAGAGATCTCGGTGTACGTGTATATAGCTCCCTGAAAGTTGGCACCCAGGTTGATAAGGTTGTTAAGAAGTGTATATTGTGTTAGCTTTTATTGGTAGAGGGATTGAATTTCGGAGCCATGAGGTCATGTTGCAACTGTACAAAACTCTGGTGCGGCCGCACTTGGAGTATTGTGTACAGTTTTGGTTGCCGCATTATAAGAAAGATGTGGAGGCATTGGAGAGGATGCAGAGGAGGTTTAGAGCATAGAACATAGAACACTACAGCACTAACAGGCCCTTCAGCCCATAAGTTGTGCTGATCATATCTATACCTACGAGGCCATAGAACTATCTGTAATTCCCAGTCCCATTAAATCCCATGTACTCATCCAGAAGTCTCTTAAAAGACCCCAGCGAGTTTGCCTCGACCACCACTGATGGCAGCCGATTCCATTCACTCACCATCCTCTGAGTGAAAAACTTACTAAGAATTTAGCATCACCAATTTTCAATCCAACCGATTTATTTGATAGTAAATCTGCGAGCTTTCAACACTCTCTCTGTGTCTTCATCAGGCAAATGCAGTGTTCTGGTCCAGAACACTGCATTTGCCTGACGAAGACACAGAGAGAGAACATAGAACATTACAGCACAGAACAGGCCCTTCGGCCTTCGATGTTGCGCCAACCAATATAAAAAGCAATGCCTCTCCAAACTAAACCATTCCCTTCTCTTCCATATACTTATCAACTAACCTCTTAAACGTCACCAAACTTGGCGCATCTACAACTGCTGCAGGCAGGGCATTCCACTCCCGAACCACCCTTTGGGTAAAGAACCTACCTCTGATATCCGTCCTATAACTATCACCCCTTAATTTAAAGCTGTGTCCCCTCGTGCTAGCTTTCTCCATCCTAGGAAAAAGGCTATCACTGTCCACCCTATCTAAACCTCTAATCATCTTATATGTTTCGATTAGGTCCCCTCTTAGCCGCCTCCTTTCTAACGAAAACAACCTCAAATCCCTCAGCCTCTCTTCATAAGACCTGCCCTCCATACCAGGCAACATCCTGGTAAACCTCCTCTGTACCCTCTCCAATGCCTCCACATCTTTCTTATAATGTGGGGACCAGAACTGCACACAATACTCCAAGTGCGGCCGCACTAGAGTTTTGTACAGTTGCAACATGACGTTGCGGCTCCGAAATTCAATCCCTCTACCAATAAAAGCCAAGACTCCATATGCCTTCCTAACAACCTTCTCGACCTGACTGCCTACTTTCAGGGATCTATGCACATACACACCAAGATCCCTCTGTTCATCTAGACTACTAAGAATCCTACCATTTGCCCTATACTCTACACATTTATTATTTCTGCCATAGTGCATTACCTCACACTTTTCCACATTAAACTCCATTTGCCACCTCTCGGCCCAGCTCTGCAACTTGTCCAAGTCCCTCTGCAAACTATAACACCCCTCTTCACTATCTACCACTCCACCGACTTTAGTGTCATCTGCAAAATTACTAATCCATCCTTCAATACCCTCATCCAGATCATTTATAAAAATTACAAACAGCAGGGGCCCCAAAACAGACCCCTGAGGTACACCACTTGTCACCGAAAAAAGTGTTGAAAAGAGTGTTGAAAGCTCGCAGATTTACTATCAAATAAATCGGTTGGATTGAAAATTGGTGATTCTAAATTCTTACTGAGTTCTTACCACCCCAGTTCAACGCCGGCATCTTTACATCATGAAAAATGTGCCCCTAACATCTCCTCTGTACTTGCCCCCCAGCACCTTAAACCTGTGGTTTACCAGGATGTTGCCTGGTATGGTGGGAAACTCTTATAAGGAAAGGCTGAGGGACTTGAGATTATTTTTGTTTGAGAGAAGAAGGCTAAGAGGTGACCTAATTGAGGCATATAAGATGATCACAGGGTTAGATAGGGTGGATAGTGAGAGCCTTTTTCCTCGGATGGAGATGGATAACACGAGGGGACATAGCTTTAAATTTCGGGGTGGTAGTTATAGGACGGATGTTAGAGGTGGGTTCCTTACTCAGAGGGTAGTAAGGGCGTGGAATGCCCTGTCCATAATAGTAGTGGATTCGCCAACATTAAGAGCATTTAAATGGTCATTGGATAAACATATGGATGATATTGGAATAGTGAAAGTTAGATGGGCTTTAGATTGATTTCACAGGTCGGCACAACACCGAGGGTCGAAGGGCCTGTACTGCGCTGTAATGTTCTATGTTCTATGCTCTCTGTCTTGGTTTCTTTCTCTCTCTCGGTTTGTCTCTCTCTCGGTTTTTCTCTCTCTCTTGGTTTCTGTCTCTTTCGGTTTCAAAGAACAAAGAACAAAACAGCATGTGAAACAGGCCCTTCGGCCCAAACAGCCCGCGCCGCCATCCCGATGTTCCCACCTCTACCCGTGATTCCTGTCAATGTTTATAGATCTATGGATTAAAAACCAAATTTGAGACAATTTAGGGAGAATTTGTTTTGCCAATCAGCCTAAGAGCACATCTTTGGGATGTGGGAGGAAACCGGAGCACCCGGAGAAAACCCACGCAAGCACAGGTTTCTGTCTCTCTCGGTTTCTCTCTCGGTTTCTCTCTTTCTTTCGGTTTCTCCCTCTCAGTTTCTCCCTCTCGGTTTTTCTCTCATTTTTTTCTCCTTCTCCATTTTGCTCTCTCTGCTTTTCTCTCACTCCATTTTTCTTTCTCATTCCCTCCCTCTCTCTTCCTGGTAATCAGCTTCTCTTTCCCTCTCTCTTTCTCTATTTGCAACATGTGGTCCAGGCCCGGTCCTTCTCAATTTCTTTCTCTGATTCTTGATCTGGACCCAATATCCAACAACACAGCAGCAGCATTGTCAGCATGCACCATGCTCCAGCCAGCACTACCATGCAGCAAATTCCTTATCTCCATATCAGTGTCCAAAAGCAAGGGGGTCATTGACAGGCTGCTGGAGACTCAGCTGAGGTCAGGGGAGCCAGGAAGAAGAGTGTGGGTTAGGGAAACAGGCTGGATAGGGGGTGGAGAGGTTTACGCATCAAGTTCCTCAGGCTTTTGGGGTTAAGGGAGGAGGTGGTGGATGGGTTGTCAGGGATTGGGGTCAGCTGGAACACTGTGATGGCAGGAAACACACAGACCCAGCAACATTCAGAGATGATAACATACCTCAGCTTTCCAGTGCTGACCAAGGGCATGAGGCAAGGAGAGAGAGAAATAGATTCAGAGTGATGTGAAAAAGAGAGAGTGATGAGAGGTAAAAGGAAAGATGAATAGAAGAAAGTGAAGAAAGAGAATAGAAAATAGCATAAACATTAATCTGTTTGTATGGTGTCAAATTCAAAATCTCAGATAACAGCAGCAAATTGTGGGAGCAACCAGATAACATCTGTGTGGAGAGAGTCAAAATAAGAGATAGAGACACACACACAGACACACACACAGACACACACAGACACGCACACACACAGACACAGACACGCACACACAGACACCACACACAGACACAGACACACACAGACACACACAGACACGCACACAACAGACCAGACACGCCCACACGACACACACACAGACACACACACACACAGGACACCACACACAGACACATGCAGACATACACACACACACACAACACACACCACACCACAGACACACACATCACGCACACACACACCACACACACACACAGACAACACATGCACACACACACAACACACGACACACACACACCCACACACACACACACACACACACACACACACACACAACACACACACACAGACAGACACACACACAGACACACACACACACAGACACACACACACACACACAGACACACACACAGACAGACACACACACAGACACACACACACACAGACACACACACACACAGACACACACACACACAGACACGCACACAGACAGACACACACACACAGACACGCACACACAGACACGCACACACACACACACAGGCGCACACACAGACGCGCACACACAGACACGCACACACAGACACGCACACACAGACACGCACACACAGACACTGACAAAGACAGGGAGAGACAGAGAAAGAGACAGAGAGAGAGGGAGGGATGGAGAGAGAGAGAGAGTGAGGCAGTGTTAAAGGTTTAACCTGATGCCCACTGCTAAAAGCACTGGGTCATTGAGCTGAAAGATTGACTCTGTTTCTCTCTGCACAGATGTTGTCTGGTATGCTGTGCATTTACTGCAAACCTTCTTTTTAATTCAGCTTTCCATCATTCACAGTATTTAATTTCGACAATCACAATGCAATGGGTTACACTCACAGAAGTTAACGCATCAGGCCGTATTGACAAGATCTCCCACATCCCTCCACCCCTTTCCCCACAACCAGCACCCTCGCTGTCCCTGCCCTCACTTTCTGATTCTCTCTGTCTCCGAGTGAGCTCTCTCCATCTGTCGCTCCCTTTGTTTCTGAGTTCCCTCCATCCCTCGCTCCCTCTCTGAGCTCACTCCCTCCCTCGCTCCTTCTGTCTCTGACTGAGCTTCCTTAATCCCACCCTCCCTCGCTCTCTCTCTCTCTGAGCTCCCTCCCTCGCTCTCTCTCTCTGAGCTCCCTCCCTCGCTCTCTCTCTCTCTGAGCTCCCTCCCTCGCTCTCTCTCTCTGAGCTCCCTCCCTCGCTCTCCCTGTCTCTGAGCTCTCTCCCTCGCTCTCTCTGTCTCTGAGCTCACACACTCGCTCTGTTTCTGAGCTCACTCGCTCTCTCTGTCTCTGAGGTCCCTCCCTCGCTCTCTCTCTCTCTGAGCTCCTTCCCTCGCTCTCTCTGTCTCTGAGCTCCCTCCCTCGCTCTCTCTGTCTCTGAGCTCACTCACTCTCTCAGTCTCTGAGCTCCCTCCCTCGCTCTCTCTCTCTGAGCTCACTCCCTCGCTCTCTCTCTCTCTGAGCTCCCTCCCTCGCTCTCTCTCTCTCTGAGCTCCTTCCCTCGCTCTCTCTCTCTCTGAGCTCCCTCCCTCGCTCTCTCTGTCTCTGAGCTCACTCACTCTCTCAGTCTCTGAGCTCCCTCCCTCGCTCTCTCTCTCTGAGCTCCCTCCCTCGCTCTCTCTCTCTCTGAGCTCCCTCCCTCGCTCTCTCTCTCTCTGAGCTCCCTCCCTCGCTCTCCCTGTCTCTGAGCTCTCTCCCTCGCTCTCTCTGTCTCTGAGCTCACACACTCGCTCTGTTTCTGAGCTCACTCACTCTCTCTGTCTCTGAGGTCCCTCCCTCGCTCTCTCTCTCTCTGAGCTCCCTCCCTCGCTCTCTCTCTCTCTGAGCTCCTTCCCTCGCTCTCTCTGTCTCTGAGCTCCCTCCCTCGCTCTCTCTGTCTCTGAGCTCACTCACTCTCTCAGTCTCTGAGCTCCCTCCCTCGCTCTCTCTCTCTGAGCTCACTCCCTCGCTCTCTCTCTCTCTGAGCTCCCTCCCTCGCTCTCTCTCTCTCTGAGCTCCTTCCCTCGCTCTCTCTCTCTCTGAGCTCCCTCCCTCGCTCTCTCTGTCTCTGAGCTCACTCACTCTCTCAGTCTCTGAGCTCCCTCCCTCGCTCTCTCTCTCTGAGCTCCCTCCCTCGCTCTCTCTGTCTCTGAGCTCACTCCCTCGCTCTCTCTCTCTCTGAGCTCCCTCCCTCGCTCTCTCTCTCTCTGAGCTCCTTCCCTCGCTCTCTCTGCCTCTGAGCTCCTTCCCTCGCTCTCTCAGTCTCTGAGCTCCCTCCCTCGCTCTCTCAGTCTCTGAGCTCCCTCCCTCGCTCTCTCTCTCTCTGAGCTCCCTCCCTCGCTCTCTCTCTCTCTGAGCTCCCTCCCTCGCTCTCCCTGTCTCTGAGCTCTCTCCCTCGCTCTCTCTGTCTCTGAGCTCACACACTCGCTCTTTTCTGAGCTCACTCACTCTCTCTGTCTCTGAGGTCCCTCCCTCGCTCTCTCTCTCTCTGAGCTCCCTCCCTCGCTCTCTCTCTCTCTGAGCTCCCTCCCTCGCTCTCTCTCTCTCTCTGAGCTCCCTCCCTCGCTCTCTCTCTCTCTGAGCTCCCTCCCTCGCTCTCTCTCTCTCTGAGCTCCCTCCCTCGCTCTCTCTCTCTCTGAGCTCCTTCCCTCGCTCTCTCTGTCTCTGAGCTCCTTCCCTCGCTCTCTCAGTCTCTGAGCTCCCTCCCTCGCTCTCTCAGTCTCTGAGCTCCCTCCCTCGCTCTCTCTCTCTCTGAGCTCCTTCCCTCGCTCTCTCTGTCTCTGAGCTCCTTCCTCGCTCTCTCTGTCTCTGAGGTCCCTCCCTTGCTCTCTCTCTCTCTGAGCTCCCTCCCTCGCTCTCTCTGAATCTGACCCCGCCTCCCTCACTCTCTCTGTCTCTGAGGTCCCTCCCTCGCTCTCTCTCTCTCTGACCTCCCTCCCTCGCTCTCTCTCTCTCTGAGCTCCCTCCCTCGCTCTCTCTCTCCTCTGAGCTCCCTCCCTCACTCTCTCTCTCTCTGGCTCCCTCCCTCGCTCTCTCTCTCTCTGAGCTCCCTCCCTCGCTCTCTCTCTCTCTGAGCTCCCTCCCTCGCTCTCTCTCTCTCTGAGCTCCCTCCCTCACTCTCTCTGTCTCTGAGCTCACTCACATCGCTCTCTCTGTCTCTGAGCTCACTCACTCGCTCTCTCTCTCTGTCTCTGAGCTCCCTCCCTCGCTCTCTCTCTCTGAGCTCCCTCCCTCACTCTCTCTGTCTCTGAGCTCACTCACTCGCTCTCTCTGTCTCTGAGCTCACTCACTCGCTCTCTCTGTCTCTGAGCTCACTCACTCGCTCTCTCTCTGTCTCTGAGCTCCCTCCCTCACTCTCTCTGTCTCTGAGCTCCCTCCCTCACTCTCTCTGTCTCTGAGCTCACTCACTCGCTCTCTCTGTCTCTGAGCTCACTCACTCGCTCTCTCTCTCTTCTCTGAGCTCCCTCCCTCGCTCTCTCTGTCTCTGAGTGATCTGCCTCCTTAATCCCAGTTTTGAGTGGCTTCACTCAGCTGAAGCTTTGTTTCTCTGCTCCAATGAGCCTTGTTGAATCAGCTCTGGATTCTGCCCCCACCTTTCCCAGTCAATTCACCACAGTCCTGCTGCCATCACAAATCAGAAATTCTGACTGGAGCTCAGCACCGCAATGAGTGGCATTTTTAAATTCACGTATGTCACGTGAGCATCGCTGGCTAGGCCTACATTTATTGCCCATCCCTAATTGCCCTTGAGAAGGTGGTCGTGAACTGCCTTTTTGAACTATTGCAGTCCCAGAGGTAGTTTCAGGATTCTGACCCAGTGACAGTGAAGGAACGGCCGATATATTTCCAAATCAGGATAGTGAGTGACTTGGAGGGGAATCTCAAGGTGGGGTTTTCCCAGGTATCTGCTGCCTTTCTCCTTCTCATAGAGACTCATAGAGGTTTACAGCGTGGAAACAGGCCCTTCGGCCCAACTTGTCCATGCTGCCCTTTTTTTTAAAACCCCTAAACTAATCCCAATTGCCCACATTTGGCCCATATCTCTCTATATCCACCGTACCCATGTAACTATCTAAATGCTTTTTAAAAGATAAAATTGTACCCGGCTCTACTACTACCTCTGGCACATTGTTCCAGATACTCACTGCCCTCTGTGTGAAAAGATTGCCCCTCTGGACAATTTTGTATCTCTCCCCTCTCACTTTAAACCTATCCCCTCTAGTTTTAGACTCCCCCTACCTTTCGGAAAAGATCTACCTTGTCTGTGCCCCTCATTATTTCATAAATTCTATAATGTCACCCCTCAGCTTCCTACGCTCCAGAGAAAAAAGTCCCAGTCTATCCAACCAGGATAGACAGGAATGGATGTTGCGGGGACAGGAATGGATGTTGCAGGTTCCGGGGTACAAATGCTTTAGTCGGAGTAGAGAAGGGGGTAGAAGGGGGGGAGGAGTGGCGTTACTGGTCAAAGACTGTATCACGGTGATCGAAAAGAAGTTTGATGAGGACTTGTCTGTTGAGGTAGTATGGGCTGAGATTAGAAACAGGAGAGGAGAGGTCACCCTGTTGGGAGTCTTTTACAGACCTCCTAATAGTTCTAGAGAGGTTGAGGAAAGGATTGCGAAGTCAATTCTGATTAGGAGTGAAAGTAGTAGGGTAATTGTGATGGGGGACTTTAACTTTGCTAATATTGATTGGAATAGCTATAGCTCTAGCTCGTTAGAGGGGTCAGTTTTCGTACAGAGTGTGCAGGAAGGTTTTTTGACTCAGTATGTAGATAGGCCAACTAGAGGTGAGGCTACATTGGATTTGGTGCTGGGCAATGAGCCAGACCAGGTGTTAGGCTTGGAAGTTAGTGAACATTTTGGTGATAGTGACCACAATTCGGTTACGTTCACCTTAGTGATGGACAGGGATAGGCATGAAGCTGGGGGCTGTAGTTATAGCTGGGGGAAGGGTAATTATGAGGCCATCAGGAGAGAATTAGGGTGCGTAGATTGGACTAGGGAACTACAGGGACTGGGAACATCTGGAATGTGGTGCTTATTCAAGGAGCAGCTGCTGAGAGTCCTTGATAAGTATGTCCCTGTCAGGCAGGGAGGAAATGGACGAGTAAGAGAGCCTTGGTGTACGAAAAGAGTTGATTTGCTGGTTAAGAAGAAAAAGGAGGCTTATGTCAGGATGAGGCTTGAAGGCTCAGGTAGTGCAATGGATAGCTATAGATTAGCTAGGAAGGAGGTAAAAAGTGAATTGAGGAGAGCTAAGAGGGGACACGAGAAGATGTTGGCTGATAGGATTAAGGAGAATCCTAAAGCTTTCTTTCGATATGTTAAGAATAGAAGATTGGTTAGGGCAAGATTAGGGCCAGTCATAGATAGCAGTGGGAAGTTGTGCGTGGAGCCTGAAGAGATTGGCGAGGCACTGAATAAATATTTCTCTTCGGTATTCACGCAGAGTGCTGGAAATGTAGCTGTGGAGAGCACTGAGGTACAGGGTTGCAAATTGGGGAGTATTGTAGTAGATAGGGAGGATGTGTTAGAAATTCTCGAGGGTTTGAAGTTGGATAAGTCCCCTGGGCCGGACGGGATTTACCCTAGGATTCTCTGGGAGGCAAGAGAGGAGATTGCAGAGCCTCTGGCTCTGATCTTCAGGTCCTCGTTGGTTACGGGTGTGGTTCCGGAGGACTGGAGGATAGCGAATGTGGTCCCATTGTTTAAGAAGGGGAAGAGAGACCTTCCTGGGAATTATAGGCCAGTGAGTCTTACTTCTGTGGTGGGCAAGGTATTGGAGAGAATTATTAGGGATAGGATTTATAGTTATTTAGAGAGAAATGAATTGATTGGGGATAGTCAGCATGGTTTCGTGAAGGGTAGGTCATGCCTTACTAACCTCATTGAGTTTTTTGAGAAAGTGACCAAAGAGGTGGATGGGGGTAAGGCGGTTGATGTAGTATATATGGACTTTAGTAAGGCGTTTGATAAGGTGGCCCATGGAAGACTTCTACAGAAAATGCAGATGTGTGGAATAGAGGGTGATTTAGCTAATTGGATTAGGAATTGGCTGGCAGATAGAAGACAGAGGGTGGTGGTTGATGGGAGATATTCATCGTGGAGTTCGGTGACGAGTGGTGTGCCTCAGGGGTCTGTTTTGGGGCCCCTGCTGTTTGTAATTTTTATAAATGATCTGGATGAGGGTATTGAGGGATGGATCAGTAAATTTGCAGATGATACTAAAGTTGGTGGAGTGGTAGATAGTGAAGAGGGGTGTTTTAGTTTACAGAGTGACTTGGACAAGTTGCAGAGCTGGGCCGAGAGGTGGCAAATGGAGTTTAATGTGGAAAAGTGTGAGGTAATGCACTTTGGCAGGAACAATAAATGTGTAGAGTATAGGGCTAATGGTAGGGCTCTTAATAGTGTTGAGGAACAGAAGGATCTTGGTGTATGTGTCAATAGATCCCTGAAAGTAGGCAGTCAAGTGGATAAAGTTGTTAAGAAGGCTTATGGAGTCTTAGCTTTTATTGGTAGGGGGATTGAATTTAGGAGCCGCAGCGTCATGTTGCAGCTGTACAAAACTCTAGTGCGGCCGCACTTGGAGTATTGTGTGCAGTTCTGGTCGCCACATTATAAGAAAGATGTGGAGGCATTGGAGAGGGTACAGAGGAGGTTTACTAGGATGTTGCCTGGTATGGAGGGCAGGTCCTATGAAGAGAGGTTGAAGGATTTGAGGTTGTTTTCGTTAGAAAGGAGGCGGCTAAGGGGGGATCTTATTGAAACATATAAGATAATTAGAGGTTTGGATAGGGTGGACAGTGATAGCCTTTTTCCTAGGATGGAAAAAGCTAGCACGAGGGGACACAGCTTTAAATTAAGGGGTATGAGTTATAGGACGGATATCAGAGGTAGGTTCTTTACTCAAAGAGTGATTAGGGAGTGGAATGCCCTGCCTGCAGCTGTTGTAGATGCGCCAAGTTTGGTGGCGTTTAAGAGGTTAGTTGATAAGTATATGGATGAGAAGGGAATGGTTTAGTTAGGAGGGGCATTGCTTTTTATTTTGGTCGGCACAACATCGAAGGCCGAAGGGCCTGTTCTGTGCTGTATTGTTCTATGTTCTATGTTCAACCTCTCTTTATAACTCAATCCATCAAGTCCCGGTAGCATCCTAGTAAATCTTTTCTGCACTTTTTCTAATTTAATAATATCCTTTCTATAATAGAGTGACCAGAACTGTACACAGTATTCCAAGTGTGTCCTTACCAATGTCTTGTACAATTTCAACAAGACATAGAACATAGAACATTACAGCGCAGAACAGGCCCTTCGGCCTTCGATGTTGCGCCGACCAATTAGGAACAAGCAGTGACGCTCTAACCTAAACCATTCCCTTTTCATCCATAAACTTATCTACTAACCTCTTAAACGCCACCAAACTTGGCGCATCTACAACTGACGCAGGCAGGGCACTCCATACCCTTACCACCCTCTGAGTAAAGACTGCTAAATCACCCTCAATTCTTTGCCTCCAATTGATCAAGCTCCTGTTACAATTGGAGATAACCTTCCTCACCAATCTTGGTGTCATCTGCACACATACTAACCATGCCTCCTATCTTCTCATCCAGATCACTGATATTAATGACAAATAACAGTGGACCCAGCACTGATCCCTGAGGCACATCGCTGGTCACAGGACTCCAGTTTGAAAAACAACTCTCTACAAACACCCTCTGTCTTCTGTCAAGAAGCCAATTTTGTATCCACTTAGATACCTCACCCTGGATCCTGTGAGATTTAACTTTATGCAACGAAGATTCAAGTGGCCGTGGGTTTGGAAGGTGCTGCCTAAGGAGCCTTGGTGAGTTGCTGCAGTGCATCTTGTAGATGGTACACACGCCTGTCACTGTGTGTTGGTGGTGGAGGGAGTGGATGGTTGTGGATGGGGTGCCAATCAAGCAGGCTACTTTATCCTGGATGGTGTGGAGCTTCTGGAATGTTGGAGCTGCATCCATCCAGGCAAGTGAGGAGTATTCCATCACACTGCTGGATATTGTCCAGATCTTACCGCATTTGGATATGGGCTGCTTCACTTTCTGAGGAGTTACGAATGATGCTGAACATAGAATTGTGCGCAGTTCTAATCACATCACTACAGGAAGGACGTGGAAGCTATTGAGAGGGTTCAGAAGAGATTTACAAGGATGTTGCCTGGATTGGGAGGCAGGCCTTATGAAGATAGGTTGAGGGAGCTGGGACTCTTCTCACTGGAGAGACAAAGGTTGAGAGGCGACCTGATAGAGGTTTATAAAATGTTGAGAGGAATAGATAGGGTGGATTCTTGGAGGCTGTTTCCCAGGGCTGAAATGGTCGCTATGAGATGACACAGGTTTAAGGTGCTTGGGGACAAGTACAAAGGAGATGTTAGAGGTAAGTTTTTCACTCAGAGGGTGGTGAGTGAATGGAATCAGTTGCTGTCGGTGGTGGTAGAGGCAAACTCGCTGGGGTTTTTTAAAAGACTTCTGGATGAGTACATGGGATTTAATGGGATTGGGAGTTACAGATAGTTCTATGGCCTGGTAGATACTGATATGATCGGCACAACTTGTGGGCCAAAGGGCCTGTTTGTGCTGTAGTGTTCTATGTTCTATTGTGTAGTCATCAGTGAACATTCCCACTTCTGACCTTATGCTGTAAGGAAGATTATTGATGAAGATAGTTGGGTCTAGGACAGTACCCTGAGTGACTCCTGAGGAGATATTGTGGAGCTGAGATGATGTACCAGGTATGACTCCAACCAGCAGAATATTCCCCCCTCCCCCTGATTCCCAATGACTGCAACAAAATCAGAAAATGTTGGAAAATCTCAGCCTCTCAGAGCTCTGACAAGGGGTCTTTCAGACTTGAAATGTTAACTCTATTTTTCTCCACACATTCTGTCAGACCTGCTGTTATTTTCCAGCATTTTCAGGGTTTTTTTGCTTCAGATTCCAGCATCTGCAGTAATTTGCTTTTCATCCATTGACTCCAGCTCTGTCGTGCCACACACAGTCAAATGTGCCTTGCTGTCAAGGGCAGTACTCTCACTTTCACTTCTGGAGTTCAGCTCTTTTGGGGAGCAATTGAAACAAATAGACACATTTAAGGATAAACTAATTGAGCGTGTATCAGAGAGAGGATCTAGCTGAACGTTAGAAAGAGATTTGAGTGGAATATAAAGACCAGCTCAGAAGTATTTGACTGAATAGCCTGCTTCTGTGTCCAATGCAATCCGATGTAATCACTGATAAATCCCCTCCTCTGTCTTTGGCACATTCTCTCTCTCCAGAAACACATTATTTCCGTCCCATATTCTTCCTTGCTCCCTATTCTACTATGGAAGGGATGCAAAAAAATGCCATACTAGCAAATAGAAGCAGGTTCAGAGTAGACAACAAGAGTTAGAGGGAGTAGAATGTGAGGAGGTGTGAGGTTATTCCTTGAATCAGAGAATGATTACAATATAGGAGGCCACTCAGCTCACCATGACTGTCCCAGATCTCTGTAAGAACAATTCTAATCGTCCCACTCCCACAACATGTCCTCACAGCTTTGCCAATGTTTCCTTTTCAGATAATGATCTCATTGAAAAGCATCGACTAGCCCTGTGTCCACCCAACAGCAGGAATCGACAGCTGAACAAAATGCTCAGTCAGATACAACAAACCCAATTTTTCCAAATGGCTGATACATCTCTGATATTAAGGCACTTACTCTATCTCTACACGTACATCACCTCTCCCTCACACAGACTTTTTGTTTCAATTATGGGAGGCAAACATCAGTAGCTAGGCCGGTATTTATTACTCATTGCTAATTTCCCTAGTGAATATGTTAGTGAACTGCCTACAGCAGAGCCTCTCCTTAGGTCAGTTCAGAGGATATTAAAGAGTCAACACATTGCTATGGAGCTGGAGTTACATACAGTCAGATAACGGAACAATCTCCACCACACTCTCAGACAGTACACTGAATCTGTCTCCATCATACTCTGGTTGAGCATTTCAAAGCCTAACAAGTGGCTCTTATCAAAATGTTTCTCTTCATGTCACCATTTCTCCTGCCAATCAGCTAAATCTCTGTCCTCTGATACTTCATGCTTCCACCAATGGGACAATTCTTGCTCATCTACTCCATCCAAAGCCTCCTGATTTTCAATACTACCACCTAATCATCTTTTACCTTTCTTTTCTGTCACTTAAACAATCCTAACTTCTTCAATCGAGCTTCATGATTGAAGTTCCTCATTCCTTGAATCAGTCTCTCACCAATGTCTTCAGTTTATTTAATTATTAGTTACAAGTGAGGCTTACATTAACACTGCAATGAAGTTATTGTGCAAATTCCCAGTCTTCACACTCTGGTGCTTGTTTGAGAGGCAATTTAGCACGGCCAATCACCTAACTGGCACATCTTTAGATTGTGGGAGGAAACCAGAGCACCCAGAGGAAATCCACGCAGACACGGGGAGTGTCTGCAGACTCCACACAGACAGTGACCTGGGCTGGGAATCGAACCCAGGTCCCTGGTGCTGTGAGGCAGTAGCGCAAGCCACTGGGACATCACGCCAATTCACCTCTTTTCAAAAGTGCAATGAGTAGAACAGGTCACAATTCTCCTGGTCAGTCCAATCAGTGTTTGATACATAGAGTCAGTTATACAACCTTCAGCACATCTACTAGATTAACTCTCAATACAAGTTCACTGGATTTTATGCTCAATACCCATGGTAAAAAAGGGGCTCTTTATTAATTACTTTCTCAAACTGCCCTGCCACCTTCACTAATCTGAACACAGAAAATACCATTCACCTGTGACTCGCACATCCCTACCTTTTGCAACTTACTCACCTTCATCAGGTGCTTGTTCACCCATTTTGTAAATGTTTTCTTCTGGACTCGATCTCGTTCATCTGAAAATAATAAACAGATTTCCTTAAAAACTGACACAAATGGAATACAAACATCAATGTAATCGAGGGGAAAACTGAGATACAGAGTTGTAGACTAGACAGGATAGAGGTACATAAGGAGGAGGTATTAGCTATTCTTGAGAGTTTGAAAATAGATAAATCCCCTGGGCCGGATGGAATTTATCCCAGGTTAATCTGGGAGGCTAGAGAGGAGATTGAAGAGCCTTTGGCTTTGATCTTCATGTCGTCGTTAGCTACAGGTATAGTGCTGGAAGACTGGAGGATGGCAAATGTTGTCCCTTTGTTCAAAAAGGAGAGTAGAGACCATCCTGGGAATTATAGACCAGTGAGCCTTACTTCTTACAAAGTTTTGGAAAGAATTATAAGGGATAGGATTTATAATCATCTAGAGAGAAATGAATTGATTAGGGATAGTCAGCATGGTTTTGTGAAGGGTAGGTTGTGCCTCACAAACCTTATTGAGTTTTTTGAGGAGGTGACCAAAGAGGTAGATAAGGGTAAGGCAGTTGATGTAGTGTATATGGATTTTAGTAAAGTGTTTCATAAGGTTCCCCATGGTAGGCTACTGCAGAAAGTGCAGATCATGGGATTGAGGGAGATTTAGCAATTTGGATCAGGAATTGGCTAGCTGATAGAAGACGGAGGGTGGTGGTTGGTGGGAAATATTCAACCTGGAGTTTGAATAGGAGTTTGTTAGGTGTGTTCAGGAGGGTTTCCTGACACAGCATGTGGACAAGCCTACGAGAGGAGAGGCTGTACTGGACCTGGTACTAGCTAATGAACCGGGATAGGTGATGGATCTCTCGGTAGGAGAGCATCTTGGGGATGGAGATCATAATTCTATCTCCTTCACCCTTGCATTGGAAAAGGATAGGATCAGGCAGGCTAGGAAGGTGTTTGTCTGGAATAAGGGGAAATATGAAGACATCAGGCAGATGTTGGGGCGAATAAACTGGAAGGAGGTGTTCTTGGGGAAAAGCACAGAAGGAAGGTGGCAGATATTCAAGGAATGCTTGTCTGGAGCTTTGCACGACAACGTTCCGGTGAGACAAGGAAATTTTTTTTTTATCAGGATGTTGCCTGGTATGGAGGGCAGGTCTTATGAAGAGAGGCTGAGGGATTTGAGGTTGTTTTCGTTAGAGAGGAGGCGGCTAAGAGGAGACCTTATTGAAACATATAAGATGATTAGAGGTTTAGATAGGGTGGACAGTGATAGCCTTTTTCCTAGGATGGAGAAAGCTAGCACGAGGGGACACAGCTTTTAATTAAGGGTGATAGTTATAGGACGGATATCAGAGGTAGGTTCTTTACCCAAAGGGTGGTTAGGGAGTGGAATGCCCTGCCTGCAGCAGTTGTAGATGCGCCAAGTTTAGTGGCGTTTAAGAGGTTAGTTGATAAGTTTATGGAAGAGAAGGGAATGGTTTAGTTTGGAGGGTCATTGCTTTTTTATAATGGTCGGCGCAACATCGAAGGCCGAACTGCGTTGTAATGTTCTATGGAGTTCAGTTACAAGTGGTGTACCGCAGGGATCTGTTTTGGGGCCACTGCTGTTTGTTATTTTTATAAATGACCTGGATGAGGGTGTAAAGGGATGGGTTAGTAAATTTGCTGATGACACCAAAGTCAGAGGAGTTGTAGGCAGTGAGGATGGATGTTACAGTTTGCAGAGGGACATAGATAAGTTGCAGAGCTGGGCCAAGAAGTGGCAAATGGAGTTTAATATGGAAAAGTGTGAGGTGATTCACTTTGATAAAAGTAACAGGAGTACAGAATATAGAACTAATGGTTGGCCTCTCAAGAGTGTTGACAAGCAGAGAGATCTCAGTGTAAATGTGCATAGCTCCCTGAAAGTTGGCACCCAGGTTGATAAGGTTGTTAAGAAGTCATACGGTGTGTTAGCTTTTATTGGTAGATTGAATTTAATAGCCGTGAGGTCATGTTGCAACTATACAAAACTCCGGTGCTGCCGCACTTGGAGTATTGTGTACAGTTCTGGTCGCCACATTATAAGAAAGATGTGGAGGCATTGGAAAGGGTGCAGAGAAGGTTTACCAGGATGTTGCCTGGTATGGAGGGCAGGTCTTATGAGGAAAGGCTGAGGGATTTGAAGTTATTTTCATTAGAGAGAAGAAGGCTAAGAGGTGACTTAATTGAGGCATATAAGATGATCAGAGGGTTAGATAGGGTGGATAGTGAGAGCCTTTTTCCTCGGATGGAGATGAATAACACAAGGGGACATAACTTTAAATTAAGGGGTGGTAGTTATAGGACGGATGTCAGAGATAGGTTCTTTACTCAGAGGGTAGTAAGGGCGTGGAATGCCCTGCCTGCGGCAGTTGTGGACTTGCCTACTTTGGGGGCATTCAAATGTTCGTATACCTACGTATACGTAGATAGGGTGGATTCTTGGAGGCTATTTCCCAGGGCTGAAATGGTCGCTATGAGAGGACACAGATTTAAGGTGCTGGGGGGCAAGTACAGAGGGGATATTAGGGGTAAGTTTTTCACTCAGAGATTGGTGAGTGAATGGAATCGGCTGCCATCAGTGGTGGTAGACGCAAACTGGCTGGGGTCTTTTAAGAGACTTCTGGATGAGTACATGGGATTTAATGGGATTGGGAGTTACAGATAGTTCTATGGCCTGGTAGGTATAGATATGATCGGCACAACTTGTGGTCTGAAGGGCCTGTTTGTGCTGTAGTGTTCTATGTTCACCTCCAGAGTAATAATCAAACATCAAAACATAGAAAATGGGAGCAATAGGGGTCCATTCAGCCCTTTCAGCCTTCTCCACTATTCATTAGGATCTTGACTGATAATCCAGATCAAATACCTGATTGTGCGTCTCCCCTCCTTATCAAAGAACAAAGAACAGTATGCACAGGAAGAGGCTTATCAATCCACCAGGCCTGTTTACAGACTAAAGACCATTTACCTCTACATCGTCCATATCCCTCTCTTCTGTCCCAATTCATGTACCAATTCAGATGCCTCTTAAATGTTGTTAGCGTTCCTGCTTCCATCACCTCCTCTGGCAGTGCGTTCTAGCACACATCACTCTCTGTGTAAGGAATTGCCTCGTACATCTCCTTTAAACTTTCCTCCTCCACCTTAAACCTGTGCCCCCTAGTAATTGACATTTCTCTCCTGAGAAAAAGACTTTAACTATCCATTCTATCCATTTCACTCATAATTTTGCAAACTTCTATCAGGTGGCCTCTCAATCTCTGGTGTTCCAGTGAGAACAAACCAAGTTTCTCCAACCTCTCCTCATAGCTAATGCCCTCCCTTACCAGGCAACATCCTGGTAAAAGTCTTCTGTGCCCTCTCCAAAGCCTCCATATCCTTCTGGTAGTGTGGCGACCAGAACTGTACACAATATTTCAAATGTGGCCTGACTAAGGTTGTGTACAGTTGCAACATGACTTGTTAGCTTTTATACTCAGTGACTGGACTGATAAAGGCAAGCATGCTGTATGCCTTCTTGACCACCTTATTCAGTTACATTGCCGTTTTCAAGGAACTGTGGACCTGTACGCCCAGATTCCTTTGTATGTTAGCGTTTCTCAGGATCCTGCTATTTACTGTCTACTTCCCTCCTGCCTTAGATCTTTCAAAAAGAGGACAATGCCTTGTGATATTATTATTAAACTATTAATCTAGAAACTCAAGTAATGTTTTAGGGACCCGTGTTTGAATCCTATCACAGCAGATGATGGAATTTGAATTTAATAAAAAATATCCAGAATGAAGAATCTGATGACCATGAAACCATTGCCAATTGTCAGAAAAACCCACCTGGTTCACTAATGTCCTTTAGGGAAGGAAATCTGCTGCCCTTACTCGGTCTGACCTACTTAGATATAGATATAGATATAGAACATTACAGCACAGAACAGGCCCTTCGGCCTTCGATGTTGTGCCGACCAAAATAAAAAGCAATGCCCCTCCAAACTAAACCATTCCCTTCTCTTCCATATACTTATCAATTAACCTCTTAAACGCCACAAACTTGGCGCATCTACAACAGCTGCAGGCAGGGCATTCCACTCCCTAATCACTCTTTGAGTAAAGAACCTGCCTCTGATATCCGTCCTATAACTCATACCCCTTAATTTAAAGCTGTGTCCCCTCGTGCTAGCAAAGCACGAGCTTGCAAAGCAAAGCAAAGCTTGTGACTCCAGAGCCACAGCAATGTGGGTGACTCTCCACTGCTCCCTGAAATGTCCTAGCCAGACTCTCAGTTGTACGAGTGTTTCAATAAAGCTCTCCACCAGCAAGGGCAATTAGAGATAGGCAATAAATGAGCCAGCAACACCCAGCTCCCATAAATTAATAAAAAGAATTGCATCATCTCATATTTGTCCAAAATACATTCCATCTGTCATTTCTCCACTCAAGTCACCATCCTTTATCTTGCTGTATCCTCTGGCAATCCTCCTCACTATCCACAGCTCCCCTGATCTTTGCCTCATCTGTAAACTTATTAATCAGATCACCCACATTCTCCTCTAAGTCATTTATAAATACCCTTTGATCTCCTTCGCCCTGAATGCTCTATCTAACTGCTTCTTGAAATCCATTCAATGTTTTGGCTTCAACTACTTTCTGTGATAGTGAATTCCACAGACTGACCACTCTCTGGATGAAGAAATATCTCCTCATCTCTGTCCTAACCCTGTATCCTCAGACTGTGACCCCAGGTTCTGGAGTCCCCCAACTTCCTGCATCTTGCCTGCGTCTACCTGTCCAGTCCTACAAAGAAAAGAACAAAGAATTTTATAGATATAGAACATAGAACATAGAACACTACAGCACAAACAGGCCCTTCGGCCCACAAGTTGTGCCGAACACATCAAAACCTACCCAGCCATAGACCTATCTATAACCCCCAATCCCATTGGATCCCATATACTCATCCAGAAGTCTTTTAAAAGACCCCAGCGAGTTCGCCTCGACCACCACCGATGGCAGCCGATTCCATTCACTCACCACCCTCTGAGTGAAAAACTTTCCCCTAGCATCCCCTCTGTACTTGCTTCCCTGCACCTTAAATCTGTGCCCTCTCATCGCGACCATTTCAGCCCTGGGAAATAGTCTCTGAGAGTCCACCCTATCTATTCCTCTCAACATCTTGTAAACCTCTATCAGGTCGCCTCTCAACCTTCGTCTCTCCAGGGAGAACAGTCCCAGCTCCCTCAACCTGTCTTCATAAGGCATGCCTCCCAATCCAGGCAACATCCTTGTAAATCTCCTCTGCACCCTTTCAATAGCTTCCACGCCCTTCCTATAGTGAGGCGACCAGAACTGCGCACAGTACTCCAAGTGTGGTCTGACAAGGGTCCTATAAAGCTGCAGCATTACCTCCTGACTCCTGAACTCAATCCCTCGATGAATGAAGGCCAGTACACCGTAAGCTTTCTTAACCACGTCCTCCACCTGGGAGGCCGATTTGAGAGTCTTATGGACCCGGACCCCAAGATCCCTCTGCTCTTCCACACAGCTAAGACTCCTACCTTTGATAGTGTACTCATTCATCCCGTTGGATCTGCCAAAATGGACCACAACACATTTATCCGCGTTGAAGTCCATCTGCCACTTCTCCGTCCAGTCTTGCATCCTGTCGATGTCATGCTGCAACTTTTGACATCCCTCCAGACCATCCACAACACCACCGACCTTCGTGTCATCGGCGAACTTACTCACCCATCCCTCCACTTCCTCATCCAGGTCATTTATGAAAATGACAAACAGCAAGGGTCCTAGAACAGATCCCTGGGGCACTCCACTGGTGACCGACCTCCATGCAGAAAAAGAGCCATCCACAACCACCCTCTGCCTTCTGCAGGCAAGCCAGTTCTGGATCCACAAGGCCAAAGCCCCTTGGATCCCATGGCCTCTCACCTTCTCAAGAAGTCTTGCATGGGGGACCTTGTCAAATGCCTTGCTGAAGTCCATGTACACCACGTCCACTGCTCTTCCTTCGTCAATGTGTTCAGTCACATTTTCGAAGAACTCAATTAAGCTCGTAAGGCACGACCTGCCTTTTACAAAACCATGCTGACTATTTCTAATCAACCTAAACTTCTCCAAATGCTCGTAAATCTTGTCCCTCAGAAGCCTCTCCATCAGCTTACCAACCACTGAGGTCAGACTCACCGGTCGGTAATTTCCAGGACTATCCCTGTTCCCTTTCTTGAAAATAGGGACCACATCCGCAATCCTCCAATCCTCCGGAACCTCTCCCGTCTCCATCGACGACGCAAAGATCATCGCCAGGGGCTCTGCAATGACATCCCTCACCTCCCACAATAACCTGGGGTACATCCCATCTGGTCCCAGAGACTTGTCTATCTTGATAGCATTTAAAAGTTCTAACACATCCGCTTCCTTAATATCTGGGAGGATGCACTACAAGTTTGCGGCAGACTGAAAAGATTGAGTATGTAGATATTAAGGAAGTTGAGAGGCGACCTGATAGAGGTTTACAAGATGTTGAGAGGAGTAGATAGGGTGGACTCTCAGAGACTATTTCCCAGGGCTGAAATGGTCGCGACGAGAGGGCACAGATTTAAGGTGCAGGGAAGCAAGTACAGAGGGGATGCTAGGGGAAAGTTTTTCACTCAGAGGGTGGTGAGTGAATGGAATCGGCTGCCGTCGGTGGTGGTCGAGACGAACTCGCTGGGGTCTTTTAAAAGACTTCTGGATGAGTATATGGGATCCAATGGGATTGGGGGTTATAGATAGGTCTATGGCTGGGTAGGTTTTGATGTGTTCGGCACAACTTGTGGGCCGAAGGGCCTGTTTGTGCTGTAGTGTTCTATGTTCTATGTTCTATCTACATACTCAATCTTTTCAGTCTGCCGCAAACTTGTAGTGCATCCTCCCAGATCACTTTCCACCGTGAATACTAAGGCAAAGTAATCATTAAGCACCTCTGCCATTTCTTCCTCAAATCTCATAGAAATATCTATGAGATTTCCCCCTCATTCTTCTGAATTCCAGCCAATCTAATCCTAAACCAACTCAATCTCTCTTCATGCGTCAGTTCCACCATTCAGTGAGTCAGCCTGGTAAAACCTCTCTCCACTCCCTCGAGGGTAAGAATATACTTCCTCAGATAAGGAGACAAAAATTGCTCATAAATTCTAGATGTGGCCTCACCAAGGGTTCGTAAAATTGCAGCAAGATATCCCTGCTGTTATACCTGAGCTGTATCCTACCCAACCCAGCTCAGCCCTGCCCTGCCCATCCTGCCAGACGGGGTAAGGGCAAATTGAGTCAGAGAGTGAGTAATGCCTCAGTAATGTGATTCACTGCAGTCTGGCAGCATGAACAGAGCTGGGCACTCAGTTTTTGTGATTTAATGCTCAGGTTTGGCAACTGGTACATGGCAGGAACAAGAGGGGTCCCAACCTCCTCCCACCGCTGGCAGTCTGAATCCAACTGCAGGAACACTAAACATTCTCAAACCACAGTGATGAGATGGCAGAGGGCCAGGAACAGTGGACAGGCAGTGTTAAATAAAATTCAGAAGTGATTGTTAACCAGGCCAAAATAATTCATCCTTCCAGAGAAAGACAAGGCAGCTGAGACAACAGGAGGGATTGATTTGATTTGGTTTGATTTATTAGTGTCACATGTATTGGGATTCAGTGGAAAGTATTCTTTCTTACACGCTATACAGACAAAGATTACTGTTCATAGAGTACATAGGAGAGAAAGGAAAGCGACAGTGCAAAATGTAGTGTTACAATCATAGCAGAAAAAGATCAACTTAATGCGAGACAGGTCCATTCAAAAGTCTGATGGCAGCAGGGAAGAGGCTGTTCTTATATGGAAACACAGAAACCAGAAGTAGGAGGAGCCCTATGAGTCTGCTTCGCCATTCATTTTGATATGGCTGATCATCAAATTCAATTATCTTGATTTCCTCCTTCCCCCCATTTTTCTTGATCCCTTTAACCCCAACAGCTATATCTAATTTCTTCTTGGAGTCAGACGTTTTGACCTCAAGTTGAGTTGGTTGGTACGTGACCTTAAATTTTTGTATGTTTTTCCTGACGGAAGAACATAGAACATAGAACACTACAGCACAAACAGGCCCTTCGGCCCACAAGTTGTGCCGATCACATCTATACCTACCAGGCCATAGAACTATCTGTAACTCACAATCCCATTAAATCTCATGTACTCATAGAACACAGAACAATACAGCACAAACAGGCCCTTCGGCCCACGAGTTGCGCCGATCACATCTACCAATCCACAGACCTATCTATAACCCCCTGTCCTATTCTTTTCCATATACTCATCCAGAAGTGTCTTAAAAGACCCCAGTGAGTTTGCCTCAACAATCTCCAACGGCAGTCGGTTCCATTCACTCACCACCCTCTGAGTGAAAAACCTACCCCTGACATCTCCTTTGTATTTGCTTCCCTGCACCTTAAATCTGTGTCCTCTCGTAGTGACCATTTCAGCTCGGGGAAATAGTCTCTGAGAGTCCACCCTATCTATTCCTCTCAACATTTTATAAACCTCTATCAGGTCGCCTCTCAACCTACATCTCTCCAGTGAGAAGAGTCCCAGCTCCCTCAACCTATCTTCATAAGGTCTGCCTCCCAATCCAGGCAGCATCCTTGTAAATCTCCTCTGAACTCTCCAATAGCCTGTACATCCTTCCTATAATGAGGCGACCAGAATTGCGCACAATACTCCAACTGGGGTCTGACAAGGGTCTAATAGAGCTGCATCATTACCTCCTGATTCCTAAACTCTATTCCTCGATTAATGAAGGCCAGTACACCGTACGCCTTCTTGACCACTTCCTCCACCTGCGAGGCTGATTTAAGAGTCCTATGGACCTGGATCCCGAGATCCTTCTGCTCTACAATACAGCTAAGACTCCTACCCTTGATATTGTACTCCTTCATCCCATTATTCCTGAAGGTGGAAGAGAGGATGTCCGGGATGCATGGGGCTCTTAATTATGCTGGCTGCTTTTCCAAGGCAGTGGGAAGTATAGACAGAGTCAATGGATGGGAGACTGGTTTGCCTGATGGATTAGGCAACATTCATGACCTTTTGTAGATCCCTGCAGTCTTGGACAGAGCAGGAGCCCATACCAAGCTGTGATACAACCAGAAAGAATGCTTTCTATGATGCATCTGTAAACATGAGTGTCATAGCTGACATGTCAAATTTCCTTAGTCTTCTAAGAAATTAGAGGCTTTGATAGGCTTTCTTAACTATAGTGTCAGCAGTAACTATTTAAATGATAGCCCATTTTGTTGTTAATCCTACCAAAATGGATGACCTCACATTTACCAACATTGTACCCCATCTGCCAAACTCTTGCCCACTCAGTAACGCAGTAAAATTTCAAACAAAAACAGAAAATCTCAGCAGGCCTGACAGCCTCTGTGGAGAGAGAATCAAGCCAATGGGAGTGATTCTCCCAAAAGTGCTGTGTTAGTGGGGAAACTGGTTTACATCACAACTGTTTCTTCAGTGGAAGCTCAGACCTGAATCTGAATTGATAACGGAGAATGTTACTGGTGGAGAATGAGAAAAGGAAATGTCTTCATGGACAGGAACTCTTTGGTTTGGGCTCAGAAACAGGAGGATACTGGAAGATTGCTGGCTCAGTTTGTCAGTCACCAGGAAGATGTGAAATGGGATTTTGCATTCCTGGGGCTTGGCAGAATTTGCCAATGCAGAGAGCAGTGGGAATTCACACTGTATAATATGATGCTGACCAAATTAACGATACCATCAGGATTTCCCAATATCTGGCATGGCTGGGTGAGTCAGTGTCTCAGGCCTCACCACCAGACCTAGCACCATATTTAAAATACAACTGACCCATCATTAAAGACAGAACGTGGGCTTCCCAAAACTCCTGCAGCATGAAGGTCTAGCTGGTAAATACTCCACCCACCCACAGCTGCACATGGTCCACCAAGGCCTCTATTCCCATCTCCACAAGCTGCCCCAGTGTCATCCCAGCATCTCCACACTACAGACATGTTCTAGACTGGCATGATATCCCACTGGTGCCGCGGACAATAGGACCCAGGGAAAATGATTCCCATTGACAGAATGCAAGACGGATTCGGGAATGACAACCCACCATGATGGGCAAGGGCAAACATTTTCACTGACCCCTAGCGCATTGTTCCCCCCTCCAGCCCCACACTCACCAATAACGCTGCCAGATTGTGGACTGACAGGGGGCTGGATCATTCTGTTTTTACACTCAGAATGAGCCACTGAGTATACACTGGCACTACGTTGAACCATACTCCCTTGTTCATCACTGCCGTCCTGAAAGTTTATTTCTTTCAAATGTCTGTCAAATTTCCTTCCGATATCACTAATTGTCTCTACTTCAAACACTCTGGTAGGCAGTCTAGTTTCAGGCCATTATTACTCACTGGGGCATAGAATCCTTTCCTACATTCCCTTTGCATCATTTGGCCATCATCTTAAATTTATGCTTCTGCAACCTAACCTTGTGAGTAAAATCCCTCATGCTTGGAACCAGAGGAGTAAGTCTGCCAGGAAATTATAGAGAGAGAAAAACCACTGGGGCACAGCATGATCCAAAAATAGACTGGGGTAATAACAGTGTAAGAAGCACAAAGGGGGAAGAAAATTCAAAGATAATTTTCTACATTAACATGTTTTCAATCCAGTGAGGAAAGATTCACTGCAGGGCCTGCCCTGGAAAAGGAGGCGGGTCCACATTGAACAGAAAATAATCTTTCTTATTTTATTATTCCATAAGATGTGTCCCTGGCAAGAACAGTACTTTTATTACCCATCCCTAACTGCCCCTTCAGAAGGTGTTGGTGAGCTGCCTCCTTCAGCCACTGCAGTCCCTGAGGTGTAGGTACACCCACTGTGCTGTTAGGGAGAGAGTTCCAGGATTCTGACCCAGTGACAGTGAAGGAACAGCCAATACATTTCCAAATCAGGGTAGTGAGTGACTCAGAGGGAAATCTCCAGGTAGGGGTGTTCCCAGGATTTCACAGAACATAGAACTATACAGCACAAACAGGCCCTTCAGCCCACGAGTTGCGCCGATCACATCTACCAATCCACAGACCTATCTATAACCCCCTATCCTATTCTTTTCCATATACTCATCCAGAAGTCTCTTAAAAGACCCCAGTGAGTTTGCCTCAACAACCTCCAAGAAAGCTAGCACGAGGGGACATAGCTTTAAATTAAGGGGTGGTAGTTATAGGACGGATATCAGAGGTACGTTAAGATTAAGAGGGTTAAGGTTAAGGCCGAAGGGCCTGTTCTGCGCTGAAATGTTCTATGTTCTATGTTCTATGATATATTCCCTGGAGAGGGAAGGGTACAGGCTTGGACGAATGAAGGGCCTTCCGCCTGTGCTTACTTTGCTTTGTTCTTTGAAGGGACACAAATCTAGATCATCCTGGACTTTGAAAGAGTTGGATAATGGAACCAGGCTGAATACATAGAACATAGAACATAGAACATTACAGCGCAGAACAGGCCCTTTGGCCTTCGATGTTGCGCCGACCAATTAGGAAAAAGCAATGACCCTCTAACCTAAACCAATTCCCTTTTCGTCCATATACTTATCTACTAACCTCTTAAACGCCACCAAACTTGGCGCACCTACAACTGCCGCAGGCAGGGCATTCCATACCCTTACCACTCTCTGGGTAAAGAACCTACCTCTGACATCCGTCCTATAACTATCACCCCTTAATTTAAAGATATGTCCCCTCGTGCTAGCTTTCTCCATCCTAGGAAAAAGGCTATCACTGTCCACCCTATCTAAACCTATAATCATCTTATATGTTTCGATTAGGTCCCCTCTTAGCCGCCTCCTTTCTAACGAAAACAACCTCAAATCCCCCAGCCTCTCCTCATAAGACCTGCCCTCCATACCAGGCAACATCCTGGTAAACCTCCTCTGTACCCTCTCCAATGCCTCCACATCTTTCTTATAATGCGGGGGACCAGAACTGCACACAATACTCCAAGTGCGGCCGCACTAGAGTTTTGTACAGTTGCAACATGACGTTGCGGCTCCGAAATTCAATCCCCCGACCAATAAAAGCTAAGACTCCATATGCCTTCTTAACAACCTTATCGACTTGACTGCCTACTTTCAGGGATCTATGCACAAATACACCAAGATCCCTCTGTTCATCAACATTATTAAGAATCCTACCATTAGTCCTATACTCTACACATTTATTATTCCTGCCAAAGTGCATTACCTCACACTTTTCCACATTAAAATCCATTTGCCACCTCTCGGCCCAGCTCTGCAACTTGTCCAAGTCTCTCTGCAAACTATAACACCCTCTTCACTATCTACCACTCCACCGACTTTAGTGTCATCTGCAAATTTACTAATCCATCCCTCAATACCCTCATCCAGATCATTTATAAAAATTACAAACAGCAGGGGCCCCTGCTGTTTACAGAAGGTGTAGAAGAGAATTAAAAATACAAAACAAAAGCAAAGAGAGATGATGAGAAAAGGCTGGCAGCTAACACAAAGAGGAATCTCAAAGTCTTCTATCGGCACATAAAAAGTAAAAGGGTGGTAAAGGCAAAGTATTATTTAGTACCTTGCCCATTTCCATAGGCTCCGTGCATAGATTCCCTCCACTATCCTTGTGTGGAGCAACCCCTTTCCTGGCTACCCTCTTGCCCCTAAACGTATGTGTAAAATGCTTTAGGATTTTCCTGAATCCCATTTGCCAAGGTCTTTTCATGACCCTTTTTAGCCCTTCTAACTTCTTCCTTAAAGAGCAGTGGGTGTCACTGAGCCAAGGGCTGAGGGGGGAATTGCCCTGGTTTGAGTTCAGACACGGATAGTGGAGTTGTGGATGTTCTCGTGTTGGAATACACTTAGGAGCATGTTTGACCAAGTAACATCTGCACAGTTTCAATAGCTCAGAACGGGATGTCACACATATTAATGATGAAGGTGGAATATGGTGAGGGGACAGAGGCCAGTGGAACTTGATCTGATACAAAGTAGAGATGTGAAATCAGTCTGAACTCAGAGAAAAGCAGCACAGCAAATCCAGACATCAAACAGTTAACAGTAGCACTGCCCTGATCCCAGACTAACATCCTGATTAATCAATGCCTCCTGTCTGTGCTGCAACTCTCAAACTAACTCCACCATAACCGGTAAATACCTTTTCTGCTCTCGGTGGACTTTAACATGTCCAGAAACAGCCTGTCATCCGATGCCAGTCGATTTCTGCTCTCCTGCCCTTTGTACATCGTGCAATGAGAATTCGGAAGGAGTGCTGAGTCGAGTCTATTCCTGCTGTCTACTTGGAGCTGGTGGTTAGTTGACTGCACCCTCTGTGTTCACAAGCAGAGATCTGCTTGTCAGCGCGAGTTGTGAAAAGCTTTCCTTGCCAGCCCCTCCCTTCCCCGTAAGGTACAGAATGAGGTGTGGCCACGCGTCATAACTACAAATCCACAGCAATAAACTCACAACTCAACCAGGGCGAGTACAAAGGGAGGGAGTGGGAAGGGAGTGAGGGAAAAGTGAGGGGAAGGGGAGGGGAGGGGCATAGAGGGGGAGGACAGGGGGGAGGGGGGTGTGGGGGGAGGGTGGGTTGGGGAGGGGAGGGGGGAGGGGGGAGGGGTGGGGTGGGGAGGGGGGGGGGAGCGGGGGTGGGGAGGGGGGGAGGGAGGACGGGGGAGAGGGAGAGGGAGGAGGGGGAGGAGGGAGGGGAGGGGGGAGAGGGAGGACGGGGAAGGGGGAGGAGGAGGAAGGGGGAGAGGGAGGAGATGGGGAGGGGGGGAGGGAGGAGAGGGGGGGACGGGGGAAGGGGAGAGGGAGGACGGGGGAAGGGGGAGGGGGGAGGAGGGGGAAGGGGGAGGACGGGGGAAGGGGGAGGGGGGGGAAGGGGGAAGGGGGGAGGGGGAGGGGGAGGACGGGGGGAGGGGGGGGGGGAGGGGGAGGGGGGAGGGGGAGGGGGGGAGGGGGGAGGGGGAGGACGGGGGAGGGGGTGGGGGAGGACGGGGGCGGGAGGGGGAGGGGGAGGACGGGGGGAGGGGGAGGGGGAGGGAGGAGGGGGAGGAGGAGGGAGGGGGAGGATGGGGGAGGAGGGGGGAGGGGGGGGATGGAGGGGGGGATGGAGGGGGAGGAGGGGGGAGGAGGGAGGGAGGGGGGAGAGGGAGGGGGGGGAGGGATGGGGAGGAGGAGGGAGGGGAGAGAGGACGACGGAGGGGAGGGGGAGAGGAGGGAGGAGGAGAAGGGGAGGAGAGGGAGAGAGAGTAGAGGGTAAGGAGGGGAGAGAGTAGAGGGTAAGGAGGGGGAGAGGAGGGGGGAGGGGAGGGTGAGGGGGAGAGTGGGAGAGGGAAGAGGGGGAGGGGAAGGCAGAAGAGGAGGAAGGGGAGGGGGAAGGGGGAGGAGGGGGAATGGGAGGAGGGGGGAAGGGAGGGGAGGGGAGGAGTGGGAGGGGTGGAGAGGGGAGGAGGAGGAGAGGAGGGGGGGAGAGGGGGAGAGGGAGAGGGGGGAGGGGGGGATAGGGAGGGGGTGGGGAGGGGAGTGGGGAGGGGGGAGGGGAGGGGAGGGGAGGGGGGGGGGGGAGGGGAGGGGGGAGGGGGAGAGGAGTGGGGAGGGGGACAGGAAGACGGAAAAGTGGGAGGGGGAGAGGGAAGGGTGGGGAGGGAGAGTTGAGGAAGGGGAGTAGGGAGTGGGCGAGGAGGAGGGGAGTGTGGGAGGTGGAGGAGGGAGTAGAGTGGGGGTGGGGATGGGGGAGGGAAGTCGGCAAAGTGGGGGTAAGGAGAGGGGGAATGGGGGAGGGGAAGGGAGGAGGAGTGGGGAGGAGGGAGTGGGGGAGGGGGAGTGAGGAGGGGGGGGGAGTGGGGCAGGGGGAGGGGGAGGGGGCAGGGGGAGTGGGGAGGGACGGGAGGGGGGGGAGTGACATCAACTTGTGTACACCGTAGTGCCCCCATGGTGGATCATTCACTAAAGGAGTTTGTTTCTAGCCAATCAAGTCGTTTAATCAGTTTAAATTCTCAATCATCCTTTAATTTTTGACATTCAGGAAACAAATGGGTAGCATGGTGGTTAGCACTGCTGCTTCACAGCTCCAGGGTCCTGGTTCGATTCCTGATAAACACAGTAAGAAGTTTGACAACTCCAGCTTAAATCCAACCGATTTATTTGATAGTAAACTCACAAACCTTCGACCCTATGGTCTTTGTTAGGTGTTCTGGTCTCAAATAGCACATGTAACAGCACAGACTGTTTTCAATTCCTGGCTCAGGTCACTGTCTATGTGGGAGTTTGCATGTTCTCCTCATGTCTGTGTAGGTTTCCTCCAGGTATTCTGGTTTCCTCCCACAGTCCAAAGATGCGCAAGTTAGGTTGATCGGCGACATTAAGAAATTGCCCCTTAGTGTCCAAGGATGCGTGGGTTAGAGGGATTCGTGGGTATAATATGTAGGGATGCATAGCTTTAAATTAAGGGGAGTTAGTTATAGGATGGATATCAGAGGCAGGTTCTTTACCCAAAGGGTGGTTCGGGAGTGGAATGCCCTGCCTGCAGCTGTTGTAGATGCGCCAAGTTTGGTGGCGTTTAAGAGGTTAGTTGATAAGTATATGGAAGAGAAGGGAATGGTTTAGTTTGGAGGGGCATTGCTTTTTATATTGGTCGGCGCAACATCGAAGGCCGAAGGGCCTGTTCTGTGCTGTAATGTTCTATGTTCTGTGAATACGGAGCTAGAGCCTGGGTGGGATTGTGTTCGGCGTAGACACGATGGGCCAAAGGGTCTCTTTCTTCACACAGGGTTCTATGATTCTATGATGTATGATCAAATTCTAGTTTGATGCAAAAGCAACAAGTCTGTACCTCACCTCCTGACTCCCCAAATGTTATCCACCATCTACAAGGTACAAGTCAGCAGTGTGATGGAATGCTCCCCACTTGCCTGGATGGATGCAGCTCCAACATTCCAGAAGCTCCACACCATCCAGGATAAAGCAGCCCTGCTTGATTGGCACCCCACCAAAACCATCCACTCCCTCCACCACCAACACACAGTGACAGGCGTGTGTACCATCTACAAGATGCACTGCAGCAACTCACCAAGGCTCCTTAGGCAGCACCTTCCAAACCCACCACCACTTCCATCTAGAAGGACACGGACAGCAGATACCTGGGAATATCCCCACCTGGAGATTCCCTTCCGAGTCACTCACTATCCTGACTTGGAAATATATCGGCCATTCCTTCACTGTCACTGGGTCAGAATCCTGAAATTCCCTCCCTAAAAGCACTGTGGGTGTACCTACATCTCAGGAATTTTTGGCCTTTCAGAAAATGAAGAAATATGGGAATCGGGTGGGAAAAGAGGTTGAAGATCAACCATTGAAAGGGTGAGCAGCCTCAATGGGTTGCACGGCCTACTCCTGATCTTATTTCTGGTGATCTTTTGGATTGCAATGGGTCAAAAATATCGCTCAGCATCATGTCCAGAAAGGCTCAGAAACGAGATTACTGGCCTTCCCACTGATGCCACAGAATCTGACTAAATTTAAAACATCCACCATTAAATGTACTAAATTGCTTATGGACTCAGATAAGCACAGTAATGTCTCACTACACTAGGTTAAGGTCCAACAGGTTTATTTGGAATCGTGAGCTTCCTTCCTCAGGTGAGGACTTCTTAAATTGCTTCTGCCACATGTCTACCAAGTTTCGTACCATCCTGCTTGCTGTTTTCCATTTGCCAAGTACTGTGTTCCCCTCAGTCTCTGACAAACCCTTTGCAAAGTCTATGCAGGGGGCTTTAAACTGATTCAGAGGGGGGGTGGGATCCTGAGTAGTTTGGATGTTAAGAGGGACGAGAATAGGGGGGGTCATAGATGAGAACTGTAAAGCACAGCAGTGTACAGGTGGAGTAGGGCATGATTTGAAATGCGTATACTTTAATGCAAGACGTATTTGCAACAAGGTGGAGGAACTTGCAGCTTGGACCAGTACCTGGAACTTCGATATTGTGGCCATTTCAGAGACATGGATAGAGCAGGGACAGAAATGGTTGTTGCAGGTTCCGGGGTTCAAATGCTTTAGTCGGAGTAGAGAAGGAGGTATGAAGAGAGGCTGAGGGATTTGAGGTTGTTTTCGTTAGAAAGGAGGCGGCTAAGAGGGGACCTAATCGAAACATATAAGATGATTACAGGTTTAGATAGGGTGGACAGTGATAGCCTTTTTCCTAGGATGGAAAAGCTAGCACGAGGGGACACAGCTTTAAATTAAGGGGTGATAGTTATAGGACGGATATCAGAGGTAGGTTCTTTACCCAAAGAGTGGTTCGGGAGTGGAATGCCCTGCCTGCAGCAGTTGTGGATGCGCCAAGTTTGGTGGCGTTTAAGAGGTTAGTTGATAAGTATATGGAAGAGAAGGGAATGGTTTAGTTTGGAGGGTCATTGCTTTTTACATTGGTCGGCGCAACATCGAAGGCCGAAGGGCCTGTTCCGTGCTGTAATGTTCTATGTTCTATGTTCTAAGGGGGGAAGGAGTGGCATTATTAGTCAAAGACTGTATCACAGTGACAGAAAGGAAGTTTGATGAGGACTTGTCTGTTGAGGTAGTACGGGCTGAGATTAGAAACAGGAGGGGAGAGGTCACCCTGTTGGGAGTATTTTATAGACCTCCTAAAAGTTCTAGAGAGGTAGAGGAAAGGATTGCAAAGTCAATCATGGACAGGAGTGAAAGTAATAGGGTAATTGTTATGGGGGACTTTAACTTTACTAATATTGATTGGAATAGCTATAGCTCTAGCTCGTTAGAGGGGTCAGTTTTTATACAAAGTGTGCAGGAAGGTTTTTTGACTCAGTATGTAGATAGGCCAACTAGAGATGAGGCTACATTGGATTTGGTGCTGGGCAATGAGCCAGACCAGGTGTTAGGCTTGAAAGTTAGTGAACATTTTGGTGATAGTGACCACAATTCGGTTACGTTCACCTTAGTGATGGATAGGGATAGGCATGAAGCTGGGGGCAGTAGTTATAGCTGGGGGAATGGTAATTATGAGGCCATTAGGAGAGAATTAGGGTGCATAGATTGGACTAGGAAACTACAGGGACTGGGAACATCTGAAATGTGGAGCTTATTCAAGGAGCAGCTGCTGCGATCCTTGATAAGTATGTCCCTGTCAGGCAAGGAGGAAATGGTCGAGTAAGGGAACCTTGGTGTACGAAAAAAGTTGATTTGCGGTTTAAAAGGAAAAAAGGAGGTTTATGTCAGGATGAGGCTTGAAGGCTCAGTTAGTGCAATAGATAGCTATAGATTAGCCAGGAGGGAGCTAAAGAGTGAGTTGAGGAGAGCGAAAAGGGGACACGAGAAGACTTTGGCTGATAGGATTAAGGAGAATCCTAAAGCTTTCTTTAGATATGTTAAGAATAGAAGATTGGTTAGGGCAAGATTAGGGCCAGTCAGAGACAGCAGTGGGAAGTTGTGCGTGGAGCCTGAAGAGATTGGAGAGGCACTGAATAAATATTTCTCTTCGGTATTCACGCAGGGAGATGTAAATGTAGTTGTGGAGAACACTGGATACAGGGTGCAAACTGTAAAGTATTGAAGTAGATAGGAGGATGTGCTAGATATTCTTGAGGGTTTGAAGTTAGATAAGTCCCCTGGGCGGACAGGATTTACCCTAGGATTCTCTGGGAGGCGAGAGAGGTGATTGCAGAGTCTCTGGCTCTGATCTTCAGGTCGTCGTTGGTTACAGGTATAGTGCCGGAAGACTGGAGGATAGCGAATGTGGTCCCATTGTTCAAGAAGGGGAATAGAGACTTTCCGGGGAATTATAGACCAGTGAGTCTTACTTCTGTTGTGGGCAAAGTATTGGAAAGTATTATAGGGATAGGATTTATAGTTGTTTAGAGAGAAACGAATTGATTGGGGATAGTCAGCATGGTTTTGTGAAGGGTAGGTCGTGCCTTACTAACCTCATTGAGTTTTTTGAAAAAGTGACCAAAGAGGTGGATGGGGGTAAGGCAGTTGATGTGGTATATGGACGATCAATAAGGTGGCACATGGAAGGATTCTGCAGAAAATGCAGATGTTTGGGATTGAGGGTGATTTAGCTAATTGGATTAGGAATTGGCTAGCAGATAGAAGACAGAGGGTAGTGATTGATGGAAATTTATTCATCATGGAGTTCGGTTATAGGTGGTGTACCTCAGGGATCTGTTTTGGGGTCCCTGCTGTTTGTAATTTTTATAAATGATCTGGATAAGGGTATTGAAGGTGGATAAGTAAATTTGCGGATGACACCAAAGTCGGAGGAGTGGTAGATAGTGAAGAGGGGTGTTATACTTTACAGAGTGACTTGGACAAGTTGCAGAGCTGGGCCGAGAGGTGGCAAATGGAGTTTAATGCGGAAAAGTGTGAGGTAATTCACTTTGGCAGGAATAATAAATGTGTAGAGTATAGGGCTAATGGCTAGGGCTTCTTAATAGTGTTGAGGAACAGAAGGATCTTGGTGTATGTGTGCATAGATCCTGAAAGTTGGCAATCAAGTCGATAAGGTTGTTAAGAAGGCATACGGTAGTATTAGCTTTATGGTAGAAGGGATTGATTTCGGAGCCGCAACGTCATGTTGCAACTGTACAAAACTATAGTGCGGCCGCACTTGGAGTATTGTACAGTTCTGGTCCCCACATATAAGAAAGACGTGGAACATAGAACATTACAGCGCAGAACAGGCCCTTTGGCCTTCGATGTTGCGCCGACCAATTAGGAAAAAGCAATGACCCTCTAACCTAAACC
>JAGIQG010000002.1:248624-413083 GCA_024679065.1 Sphyrna mokarran
TATCTATTCCTCTCAACATCTTGTAAACCTCTATCAGGTCGCCTCTCAACCTTCGTCTCTCCAGGGAGAACAGTCCCAGCTCCCTCAACCTGTCTTCATAAGGCATGCCTCCCAATCCAGGCAACATCCTTGTAAATCTCCTCTGCACCCTTTCAATAGCTTCCACGTCCTTCCTATAGTGAGGCGACCAGAACTGCGCACAGTACTCCAAGTGTGGTCTGACAAGGGTCCTATAAAGCTGCAGCATTACCTCCCGACTCCTAAAGTCAATTCCTCTATTAACGAAGGCCAGTACACCGTACACCTTCTTGACCACATTCTCCACTTGCGGGCATATTTAAGAGACCTATGGACCCAGACCCCAAGATCCTTCTGCTCCTCAACACTGCCAAGACTCCTACCCTTGATATTATACTGCTTCATCCCATTGGTCCTGCCAAAATGGACCACCACACATTTATCCACGTCGAACTCCATCTGCCACTTCTCTGCCCAGTCTTGCATCCTATCTATGTCAGACATCCCTCCAGACCATCCACAACACCACCAATCTTCGTATCGTCGGCAAACTTACTAACCCATCCCTCCACTTCCTCACCCAGGTCATTTATGAAAATGACAAACAGCATGGGTCCTAGAACAGATACCTGGGGCACTCCATTGGTGACCGACCTCCATGCAGAACAAGAGCCATCCACAACCACTCTTTGCCTTCTGCCGGCAAGCCAGTTCTGGATCCACGAGGCCAAAGCCCCTTGGATCCCATGCCCCTCTCACCTTCTCAAGAAGTCTTCTATGTGGGACCTTATCAAACGCCTTACTGAAATCCATGTAAACCACGTCCACTGCTCTTCCTTCATCAATATGTTCAGTCACATTTTCGAAGAATTCAACTAGGCTCGTAAGGCATGACCTGCCCTTGACAAAACCGTGTTGACTATTTCTGATCATATTGAATTTCTCTAAATGCTCATAAATCCTATCTCTCAGAATTCTCTCCATCAACTTTCCGACCACTGAGGTCAGACTCACTGGTCAGTAATTTCCCGACTATCCCTGTTCCCCTTCTTGAAAATAGGCACCACATCCGCAATCCTCCAATCTTCTGGAACCTCTCCCGTCTCCATCAACGACGCAAAGATCATCGCCAGGGGCTCTCCAATCACTTCCCTCACCTCCCACAGTAACCTGGGGTACATCCCATGCAGTCCCGGCGACTTATCTACCTTGATGGAATTTAATAGTTCCAACACCTCCTCTTTCTTAATGTCCACATACTCAATCTTTGCAGTTTGCTGCATTCCTGTAGTACGACCCCCCAGATCACTTTCCACTGTGAATACTGAGGCAAAGTACTCATTAAGCACCTCTGCCATTTCTTCCGGTTCCATACAGACTTTTCCCCCTTCACCTTTTATAGATCCGATCCCTTCTCTTCTCATCCTTTTACTTTTCACATATTTGTAGAATGCCTTGGGATTCTCCTTAATCCTACCAGCCAAAGCCTTCTCGTGACCCCTTCTGGCTCTCCTAATTTCCTTTTTAAGCTCTCTTCTATAAGCCTTATACTTCTCTAGATCCTTAACATCCCCTAGCTCCCTGAACCTTTTGTATACCTTTTTTGTCTTCCTAACTAGGTTCATGACAACCTTTGAGTACCACGGTTCTCTCGACATAGCGGAGCCTCCTTGTCTCACTGGAACATTGTCGTGCAGAGATTCCATAATTAGAACATAGAACACTACAGCATAAACAGGCCTTTCGACCCATGAGTTGTACCAATCATACCCATACTAATAGGCCTATCTATAACCCTCAATGCCATTAAATCCCATGTACTCATCCAGAAGTCTTTTAAAAGACCCCAGCGAGTTCGCCTCGACCACCAGCAACGGCAGCCGATTCCATTCACTCACCACCCTCTGAGTGAAAAACTTACCCCTAACATCTCCTCTGTATTTGCTGCCCAGCACCTTAAACCTGTGCCCTCTCGTAGCGACCATTTCAGCCCCGGGAAATAGCCTTCGAGAATCCACTCTATCTATTCCTCTCAACATTTTATAAACCTCTATCAGGTCGCCTCTCAACCTACGTCTCTCCAGGGAGAAGAGACCTATAGAACATAGAACACTACAGCACAAACAGGCCTTTTGGCCCACAAGTTGCGCCGATCATATCCCTACGTACGAGGCCTATCTAAAACTCTCAAACCCATTAAATCATAGACTTGTATCAATCCTGAACTAATCACATTGCCCTGCACTCTCCCCATAGCCCTGTATCAATCCTGAACTAATCCCACTGCCCCGCTCTCTCCCCAGAGCCCTGTATCAATCCCCAAATTAATCCCACTGCCCTGCTATCTCCCCAGAGCCCTGTATCAATCCCCAAATTAATCCCACTGCCCCGCTCTCTCCCCATAGCCCTGTATCAATCCTGAACTAATCCCACTGCCCCGCTCTCTCCCCATAGCCCTGTATCAATCCCCAAATTAATCCCACTGCCCCGCTCTCTCCCCATAGCCCTGTATCAATCCCCAAACTAATCCCACTACCCTGCTCTCTCCCTATAGCCCTGTATCAATCCCCAAACTAATCCCACTGCCCCGCTCTCTCCCCATAGCCCTGTATCAATCCCAAACTAATCCCACTGTCCCACTCTCTCCTCATAGCCCTGTATCAATCCCAAACTAATCCCACTGCCCCGCTCTCTCCCCATAGCCCTGTATCAATCCCCAAACTAATCCCACTGCCCCGCTCTCTCCCCATAGCCCTGTATCAATCCCAAACTAATATCATAACATTTTACGACTCCATACTTATTCCCCTCTTCTTCTGTACTTATTCTACTGTTGTAAGTCTCTCCCTCAGACTGCGTGATCTGCCTATCCACTTTGAATTGCTGCCCAGCTCTCTGAGCCAGGAACTCAATCCCCTAGTCAAACAGTGGCTGGGAGATGTTGTTGATGCCAGTGTTTGGTACATACAGTCCAGCATCACACTGAGACTGTCATTCGTTTATCACATTATTCAGTGTGTGATTGTCTGTACATGGTTTTGCTGAGAAAGCAGCATTGAGTTAGTGGGGAATATAATTCGTGTTGTTGCTTTACAATATCAGTGTAAAACAACTGGCTTCTGCTGTTCCTCAAGAGTTTTCAGATACCTGAGCCTTTCAGGCTAATCTGGGATAGACTAGACACTCGGCAGGACTGGAAGTGATGGTCTGAGCTCTGTCTATGAGTTTGCAATAAACAAAATGATGGGATCAGGGATCTGCCTATCCACCAGCACTATGTTCTCAGGAAGTATAAAATTGCTCATTTCTCTGACAGTGTTTTCCTACAAATTCCTGGTGGCTGCAACATGAAAATGTGAATGTTTCCAGGAGCAATAATTCCTGGGAGTTGAGCACTAATATCTTCAACAAACAGCCTGTAATCCATGTTTACTGGCTGGAGGGAGCTCCCTAGTCGTCTCAGTGAAGAACTGCATCAATTAATCACTGCTTTGCCTTGTTCCCTTCAGGAGACAAGATATTCACCTCTCCCACCTCCCAGGGAGGTGCGATATTCCCCCTCTGGGGAGACAGGATATTCCCTCCCCCTAGGGAGTTTATTTCTCCCCACCCCCAGGGAATTCAGGGCATTTCCCCCTATCCCAGAGAGTACAGGGTATTCCCCCCTGGGAAGTTCAGGATATCCCCCCCGGTGACTTCAGGGTATTTCCCCCCATCCGGGGAATTCAGCGTATGCCCACTCCCAGGGAGCCCAGGGTATTCCGCCCCTGCATTCCCTCCCCGCCCCAAGGAAACCCGTTATGGCTTGGGCGTATTTCTCTGTGGGTTTGGGATATTTCTCTATGGGTTTGGGGATAGAACATAGCACGTAGAACACTACAGCACAAACAGGCCCTTCGGCCCACAAGTTCTGCCGATCATATCTATACCTACAGGCCATAGAACTTTCTGTAACTCCCAATCCCATTAAATCCCATGTACTCATCCAGGAGTCTCTTAAAAGACCCCAGCGAGTTTGCCTCAACCACCTCTGACGGCAGCCGATTCCATTCACTCACCACCCTCTGAGTGAAAAACTTACCCCTAACATCTCCTCTGTACTTGCTTCCCTGCACCTTAAATCTGTGCCCTCTCATCGCGACCATTTCAGCCCTGGGAAATAGTCTCTGAGAGTCCACCCTATCTAATCCTCTCAACATCTTGTAAACCTCTATCAGGTCGCCTCTCAACCTTCGTCTCTCCAGGGAGGAGACCTAGCTTTCTCAACCTATCTTCATAAGGCCTGCCCCCCAATCCAGGCAGCATCCTTGTAAATCTCCTCTGAACCCTCTCAATAGCCTCTACATCCTTCCTATAGTGAGGCGACCAGAACTGCACACGATACTCCAACTGGGGTCTGACAAGGATCTTATAAAGTTGCATCATTACCTCCTGACTCCTGAACTCTATTCCTCGATTAATGAAGGCCAGTACACCATATGCCTTCTTGACCACATCCTCCACCTGCGAGGCCGATTTATGGGTTTGGGATATTTCTCTATGGGTTTAGGTTATTTCTCTATAGGATTGGGATATTTTTGGGTTTGTGGTATTTCTCTGTGGGTTGGGATTGTGATGGGTTTAGAAGATTTCTGTCATGTTGTGGTGTGGAATTTCAGTCTTTTAAGAGAATGGCTAAATGGTATTTTTTTCAGGAAATGAGTCACATGCTTTTGAAATTCTTCACCGTATGATGGAGCATCAGGAATGTGGAGCGGCCTTGTCTCGGAAGCATAGATAAGGCTTGGTCGCAATAAAAGCTGAATTGCATCTACCTGATCACACGCTGGTGGGGTGGTAGGGACAGGGGGAAGTTCAAATATTAGATTGTGATTTCCCTAATCAGTGAAACTCTATCAATGAACAGACTTTACACCCTGTCATATCAGCCAGACCAAAGGTTGAAATAAACAAAATCCCAACTCTCCCTAATCTCCAGATATCATTCACCATTTTACAATTTATCTTCAAATGTACATCATTTGCAGGGCAGCATAGTTTGTGGAAAGAAGAACAGTTCCCAAAATTACCAAGGGTCTCCCAGAGTTACCAAAATTACTGAAAGTCTCCCAGAGTTACTAGACTTACTGAGAGAATCCCAGAGTTATTAAAATCACCAAGAGTCTCCCAGAATTATCAAAATTACCGAGAGTTCTCCCAGAATTACCAAAATTACCGACAGTCTCCCCGAGTTACTAGAATCACTGAGAGAATCCCAGAGTTATTCAAATCACGGAGAATCTCCCAGAGTTACCAAAATTACCAAGAGTTTCCCAGAGTGACCAGAATCAGCGAGAGTCTCAGTTACCAAAATTACCAAGATTTTGATCACCGATCAAATCACCGATCTCTCAGGAGTTGTAGACAATGAGAATGGATGTTACAGTTTGCAGAGGGACACAGATAAGTTGCAGAGCTGGGCTGAGAGATGGCAAATGGAGTTTAATGTGGAAAAGTGAGAGGTGATTCACTTTGGTAAGAGTAATGTGTGTGCAGAATATAGGGATAATGGTAGGACTCTTAGTAGTGTAGATGAGCAGAGAGATCTTAATGTGCAGGTGCATAGATCTCTGAAAGTTGGTACTCAAGTTGATAAGGTTGTTAAGAAAGCATACGGTGTGTTAGCATTTATTGGTAGGGGGATTGAATTTCAGAGCCAAGACGTCATGTTGCAACTGTACAAAACTCTGGTGCAGCCGCACTTGGAGTATTGTGTACAGTTCTGGTCGCCATATTATAAGAAAGATGTGGAGGCATTGGAGAGGGTACAGAGGAGGTTTACAGGGATGTTGCCTGGTATGGTGGGTAGGTCCTATGAAGAGAGGCTGAGGGATTTGAAGTTATTTTCATTAGAGAGAAGAAGGCTAAGAGGTGACTTAATTGAGACATATAAGATGATCAGAGGGTTAGATAGGATGGATAGTGAGAGCCTTTTTCCTTGGATGGAGATGGATAACACAAGGGGACATAGCTTTAAATTAAGGGGTGGTAGTGATAGGACGGATGTTAGAGGTGGGTTCTTTACTCAGAAGGTACTAAGAGCGTGGAATGCCCTGCCTGCAGCAGTTGTGGACTCATCAAGTTTAAGGGCATTCAAATGGTCAGTGGATAGGCATATGGATAACATTGGAATAGTTTAGGATAGAGGGTCATAAAATTGGTTCCATTGGTCAGCGCAACATCGAGGGCCGAAGGGCCTGTACTGCGCTGTAATGTTCTATGTTCTAAGAGTCTTTCAGAGTTACCAAACCCAGTGAGAGATTCCCTCAGAGTTACTAAAATCACCAAGAGAATCCCAGAGTCACCAGAATTACTGACAGTCTCCCAGAGTTACCACGATTATCAAGAGAATGCTAGAGTTACCAAATTTACCAAGAGAATCCAAGACTTATTAAAATCACCGAGTCTTCAAGAGTTACCAAAACTACCAAGGGAATCCCTGTTACCAAAATCAGTGAGAAAATCCCAGATTTACTAAAATCACCAATAGAGTCTATCCAAGTTACCAAAATCACAAAGTCTCTCTGTTACCAAAATCACCAGCTCTCCTTGAGTTACTAAATCACCAATCTCTCAGAATTACTAAAATCACCAATCTCTCAGAATTACCAAAATCACCAATCTCTCAGAGTCACCAAAATCACCGATCTCTCAGAATTACCAAAATCACCGATCTCTCAGAGTTACTAAAATCACCAATCTCTCAGAATTACAAACATCACCGATCTCTCAGAATTACTAAAATCACTGATCTCTCAGAATTACCAAAATCACCGATCTCTCAGAATTACCAACATCACCGATCTCTCAGAATTACCAAAATCACCGATCTCTCAGAATTACCAACATCAACGATCTCTCAGAATTACCAAAATCACCGATCTCTCAGAATTACCAAAATCACCAATCTCTCAGAATTACCAACGTCACTGATCTCTCAGAATTACCAAAATCACTGATCTCTCAGAATTACCAAAATCACCGATCTCTCAGAATTACTAAAATCACCGATCTCTCAGAATTACCAAAGTCACCGATCTCTCAGAGTTACCAAAATCACCGATCTCTCAGAATTACTAAAATCACCGATCTCTCAGAATTACTAAAATCACCAATCTCTCAGAATTACCAAAATCACCGATCTCTGAGTTACCAAAATCACTGATCTCTCAGAATTACTAAAATCACCAATTTCTCAGAATTACCAAAATCACCGATCTCTCAGAGTTACCAAAATCACTGATCTCTCAGAATTACCCAAATCACCGATCTCTCAGAATTACTAAAATCACTGATCTCTCAGAATTGGGGTTTGGATGGGAGGGAGTTTGATAGGTGTGTTCAGGAGGGTTTCCTGACACAGCACGTGGATAAGCCTACGAGAGGAGAGGCTGTACTGGACCTGGTGCTGGCTAATGAACCAGGACAGGTGTCGGATCTCTCGGTGAGAGAGTATCTCGGGAATGGTGATCATAATTCTATCTCCTTCACGATAGCATTGGAAAGAGATAGGATCAGGCAGGATAGGAAAGTGTTTATCTGGAGTAGGGGGAAATATGGAATCATTAGGCAGGAAATTGCAAGAGTAAACTGGAAGGAGGTGTTCTTGGGGAAAAGTAACTGAAGGAAGGTGGCTGATTTTCAAGGAATGTTTGTCTGGAGCTCTGCACAACGACGTTCCGGTGAAACAAGGAGGTTTTGGTAGGTCAAGAGAACCGTGGTGCACAAAGGCTGTGATGAACCTAGTCAGGAAGAAAAGAAAGTGGTACAAAAGGTTCAGAGAACTGGGAGATGTTAAGGATCTAGAGGAGTATAAGGCTTATAAAAGGCACTTAAAAACGAAATTAGGAGAGCCAGAAGGGTCATCAGAATGCCTTGGCAGGTAAGATTAAGAAGAATCCCAATGTGAAGGGTAAAAGGATGAGAAGTGAAGGGATTGGACTTTTAAAAGGTGAAGGGGGAAAAGTCTGTGTGGAACTGTAAGAAATGACAGAGCTAATGCTGCAACTTAATAAGAGCCTTGTCAGACCACACTTGGAGTATTGTGCGCAGTTCTGGTCGCCTCACTATAGGAAGGACGTGGAAGCTATTGAAAGGGTGCAGAGGAGATTTACAAGGATGTTGCCTGGATTGGGAGGCATGCCTTATGAAGACAGGTTGAGGGAGCTGGGACTGTTTTCCCTGGAGAGACGAAGGTTGAGAGGCGACCTGATAGAGGTTTACAAGATGTTGAGAGGATTAGATAGGGTGGACTCTCAGAGACTATTTCCCAGGGCTGAAATGGTCACGACGAGAGGGCACAGATTTAAGGTGCTGGGGAGCAAGTACAGAGGAGATGTTAGGGGTAAGTTTTTCACTCAGAGGGTGGTGAGTGAATGGAATCGGCTGCCGTCAGAGGTGGTTGAGGCAAACTCACTGGGGTCTTTTAAAGACTTCTGGATGAGTACATGGGATTTAAAGGGATTGGGAGTTACAGATAGTTCTATGGCCTATTAAGTATAGATATGATCGGCACAACTTGTGGGCTGAAGGGCCTGTTTGTGCTGTAGTGTTCAATGTTCTATGTTAATTACCAACATCACTGATCTCTCAGAACTACTAACATCACTGATCTCTCAGAACTACTAAAATTACTGATCTCTCAGAATTACCAAAATCAACGATCTCTCAGAATTGCTAAAATTATTAGCAAATCATCAAGACAATGGCTCACAAATTAACCAATTACCAAGTCTTCCAGAATTATCATATTACAACATTATTGACAGAATATCTTCCGCGTACGAAATTGTCAGTGGACTAACAATATTTATGATATACAAACAGAAAATACAGGGACGTATTTTACACAGAGGGTGGTGGGGGCCTGGAATGCACTGCCAAGCAGAGTGGTTGAGGTGGACATGCTGGGGTCATTTAAGACTTATCTGGATAGTCACATGAGCAGACTGGGAATGGAGGGATACAGAATGGTGTCGTTGGACCAATGAGTGGCATAGGCTTGGAGGGCCAAAGGGCCTGTTTCCTGTGCTGCATTGTTTTTCTTCTTTGTCATTAGGCCATTTAGATCATAGAACATTACAGCACAGAACAGGCCCTTCGGTCTTCGATGTTGCGGCGACCAATATAAAAAGCAATGACCCTCTAACCTAAACCATTCCCTTCTCGTCCATAAACTTATCTACTAACCTCTTAAACGCCACCAAACTTGGCGCATCAACAACTGACGCAGGCAGGGCATTCCATACCCTTACCACCCTCTGGGTAAAGAACCTACCTCTGACATCAGTCCTAAAACCACCACCCCTTAATTTAAAGCTATGTCCCCTCGTGCTAGCTTTCTCCATCCTAGGAAAAAGGCTATCACTGTCCACCCTATCTAAACCTCTAATCATCTTATATGTTTCAATAAGGTCTCCTCTTAGCCGCCTTCTTTCTAACAAAAACAACTTCAAATCCCTCAGCCTCTCTTCATAAGACCTGCCCTCCATACCAGGCAACATCCTGGAGAATGTTAAGGAGAATCCTAAAGCTTTCTTTAGATATGTTAAGAATAGAAGATTGGTTAGGACAAGATTAGGGCCAGTCATAGACAGCAGCGGGAAGTTGTGCGTGGAGCCTGAAGAGATTGGAGAGGCACTGAATAAATATTTCTCTTCGGTATTCACGCAGGGTGATGTAAATGTAGTTATGGAGAACACTGAGGTACAGGGTAGCAAACTGGAAAGTATCGAAGTAGATAGGGAGGATGTGCTAGATACTCTCGAGGGTTTGAAGTTGGATAAGTCCCCTGGGCCGGACGGGATTTACCCTAGGATTCTCTGGGAGGCAAGAGAGGAGATTGCAGAGCCTCTGGCTCTGATCTTCAGGTCGTCGTTGGTTACGGGTGTTGTTCCGGAGGACTGGAGGATAGCGAATGTTGTCCCGTTGTTCAAGAAGGGGAAGAGAGACCTTCCAGGGAATTATAGGCCAGTGAGTCTTACTTCTGTGGTGGGCAAAGTATTGGAGAGAATTATTAGAGATAGGATTTATAGTTATTTAGAGAGAAATGAATTGATTGGGGATAGTCAGCATGGTTTTGTGAAGGGTAGGTCGTGCCTTACTAACCTATTGAGTTTTTTGAAAAAGTGACCAAAGAGGTGGATGGGGGTAAGGCGGTTGATGTGGTATATATGGACTTTAGTAAGGCGTTTGATAAGGTGGCCCATGGAAGACTTCTGCAGAAAATGCAGATGTATGGGTAGAGGGTGATTTAGCTAATTGGGTTAGGAATTGGCTAGCAGATAGAAGACAGAGGGTGGTGGTTGATGGGAGATATTCATCTTGGAGTTCGGTGACAAGTGGTGTACCTCAGGGGTCTGTTTTGGGGCCCCTGCTGTTTGTAATTTTTATAAATGATATGGATGAGGGTATTGAAGGATGGATTAGTAAATTTGCAGATGACACTAAAGTCGGTGGAGTGGTAGATAGTGAAGAGGGGTGTTATAGTTTGCAGAAAGACTTGGACAAGTTGCAGAGCTGGGCCGAGAGGTGGCAAATGGAGTTTAATGTGGAAAAATGTGAGGTAATGCACTATGGCAGAAACAATAAATGTGTAGAGTATAGGGCAAATGGTAGGACTCTTAATAGTCTAGATGAACAGAAGGATCTTGGTGTATGTGTCAATAGATCCCTGAAAGTAGGCAGTCAAGTCGAGAAGGTTGTTAAGAAGGCATATGGAGTCTTGGCTTTTATTGGTAGAGGGATTGAATTTCGGAGCAGCAACGTCATGTTGCAACTGTACAAAACTCTAGTGCGGCCGCACTTGGAGTATTGTGTGCAGTTCTGGTCCCCACATTATAAGAAAGATGTGGAGGCATTGGAGAGGGTACAGAGGAGGTTTACCAGGATGTTGCCTGGTATGGAGGGCAGGTCTTATGAAGAGAGGCTGAGGGATTTGAGGTTGTTTTCGTTAGAAAGGAGGCGGCTAAGAGGGACCTAATCGAAACATATAAGATGATTAGAGGTTTAGATAGGGTGGACAGTGATAGCCTTTTTCCTAGGATGGAGAAAGCTAGCACGAGGGGACACAGCTTTAAATTAAGGGGTGATAGTTATAGGACGGATATCAGAGGTAGGTTCTTTACCCAAAAGGGTGGTTCGGGAGTGGAATGCCCTGCCTGCAGCAGTTGTAGATGCGCCAAGTTTGGTGGCGTTTAAGAGGTTAGTTGATAAGTATATGGGAGAGAAGGGAATGGTTTAGTTTGGAGGGGCATTGCTTTTTATATTGGTCGGCGCAACATCGAAGGCCGAAGGGCCTGTTCTGTGCTGTAATGTTCTATGTTCCATGTTCTACATCCTGGTAAACCTCCTCTGTACCCTCTCTCTCTGTACCCTCTCATTTGGCCCATTGAGTTCGCTCCACCATTTGATCATGGCTGATATGCTCCTCAACCCCATTTTCCTGACTTCTCCCCATAACCCACCAACTCATTATCAATTAAAAATCTGTCTAAATCTTTCTTAAATTTACTCACTATTCCAGCATCTGCTGCACTTTGGGATAGCGAATTCCTCAGATTCACAACCCAGTCCATAACATAGAACACAGAACAGTACCGCACAATACAGGCCCTTCAGCCCTCAATGTTGTACCAAGTTATATCCCATCCCAAGATTAAGCTATTCCACTCCCTATCATTCTGATGTGCTCCATGTGCCTATCCAATAACCGCTTGAAAGTTCCTAAAGTGTCCGACTCCACTATCACAGACGCCCATTTCCTTCCCACAAGGACATTGGTGAACCAGATCGGTTTTTACATCAATCAATGATAATTTCATTGTCATTATTACTGAGACTAAATTTATATTCCACAACCACAGCAATGATTCTTAAGTAGCTTTGAAAATGGTCTCGTAAGCCACTCAATTCACGGGCCTCATCCCATCGGCTGGTTCTGGGTATGGTTCAGAGGTTATGGGCTGTTCTGGGGTCTGTTTTCTCAGTTGGTATCTAGACATTAGGTACTAGCATTAAAATCATCCATTAAAGCAGCTACTGATTCCCCATCTGTTTAACATTAAATAACTCCTGCCAATTATTTCCAACTATTTTTACAGTCTAAATGTAACTGTAAATAAATTCAATGCCAGTTAATCTCCAACTCACACATGCTTTAAATTTAGTCAAACCCTGAGAATAAAGTTACTGGCAACACTGACAGTCTGTAACACACTGGGCAAAGAAAGAGGCCATTTATCTATCATGTCTGTGAGGACTCTAAAGATTTTTTAAAAAAGTTTTAAGCTTATTTATTAATGTCACACGCAGGCTTACATTAACACTGCTTTGCAGTTACTGTGAAAATCTCCTAGTCGCCACACTCTGGCATCTGTTCGGGTACACTGAGGGGGAATTTAGCACAGCTAATGCACCTTTCAGACTGTGGGAGGAAACCGGAGCAACTGGGGAACGTTCAGATTCCACACAGAGAGTAAACTGAGGCCGGGAATCGAAGCCGGGTCTCAGGCGATGTGATGCAGCAATGCTAACCACTATATCACCATGCCATCCATAGGCAGGGACAGCTTAAGAGCAGCTGCAGGACATTCTGGGAGGTGGTGGGGGCAGATAGAACATAGAACATAGAACATTACAGCGCAGAACAGACCCTTCGGCCTTCGATGTTGCGCCGACCAATATAAAAAGCAATGACCCTCCAAAGGCAGAGGTGTGGAGGTGTGGACCTCCTCCACATCTCTATTAATATTTGGGGGCCTATAGACAACTCCTAACAACATGCCTGATTGTTTCCTATTTCTAACTTCAGCCTATATTATCTCAGTAGGCAGATCACCTTCGAAATGCTTTTCAGCAGCCTTTAAACTGTCCTTGATTAACAATGCAACTCCTCCACCTTGTTTATCGCCTTCCCTACTCTTACTGAAATATCTATACCCAGAACTGCCAGCAATCATTCCTGTCCCTGTTCTAACCACGTCTCCGTAATGGTCACAACATCATAGTCCTGAGTACCAATCCACGCTCCAAGTTCATCTAACTCATTCCTGATGCTTCTTGCACTGAAGTAGATACACTTCAACCCACCATCCTGTCTGCCTGTACACTCCTACGACTTGGTACCTCACGATCCTCAACACTGGCTTTTGGACTACACCTCATTTTCCCGTCCCTTTACAAATTAGTTTAAACCTCTCTGAAGAGCTGGAGCAAATTTCCTTCCCAGGATATTAGTGCCCCTCTGGTTCAGGTGCAAACCATCCTGTTTGTATAGGTCCCAGCTTCCCCAGAATGTGCTCCAATTATCCATGTAAATGTAACCCTCTCTCCTACACCATCCCTGCAGCCACATGTTAACCTGCACTCTCTCCCTGTTCCTCAACTCACTGGCACGTGCCATTGGCAACAAACCAGAGATAACAACATGCTTTGTCCTAGCTTTCAGCTTCCATCCTAGCTCCCTAATTCCCCATCCCTTCTCCTACTTACGTCGTTAGTGCCAATGTGCACCAATGATGGAATTTAATCTGGAAAAGTGTGAGGTGATGCACTTTGGAAGGAGTAATTTGATAAGAAAATACTCTGTGAATGGTAGGACACGAGGAAGTTCCTGTGGAACAAAGGGACCTTGCTGTGTTTGTCCACAAGTCTCTGAAAGCGAAAGAGCATGTTAGTCAGGTGGTGCCTTTATCAATCGATGTATAGATTACAAAAGCAGGGAAGTCATGTTGGAGGTGTAAAGAGCTTTAGAGCAGCCACAGCTGTATGCAAATCTGGTCACCACATTATCGGAAGGATGTGAACACACTGGAGAGGGTGCAGAGGAGATTCACCAGGATGCTGCCTTGGATGGAACATTTCAGTTATGAAGAAAGGTCAGAGAGGCTTGTGTTGTTTTCATTGGAGCAGAAAAGACTGACGAGTGAGTCACTTGGGAGGAAGGACTTGACTCCCACTTGGAAATAAGTGCATGTATTAGTGAGGGGCAACTTCGTTTTATGAAGGGGAGACTGTGTCTCACACACTTGATTGAGTTTATTGAGGAAGTGATGAAGATGATTGATGCGTGGGGCAGTGGATGTTGTCTACATGGATTTCAGTAAAGCCTTTGATGACGTCCCTCATGGCAGACTGGTGCAGAAGGTGAAGTCGATCGGGATCAGAGGTGAGCTGGCAAAGTGGATACAAAACTGGTTCAGACAAAGAAGACACAGGGTAACAGTGGAAGGGTGTGTTTCTGAATGGAGGGTGTTCATAGAACATCGAACATTACAGCGCAGAACAGGCCCTTCGGCCTTCGATGTTGCACCGACCAATTAGGAACAAGCAATGACCCTCTAACCTAAACCATTCCCCTTTCATCATAAACTTATCTACTAACCTCTTAAATGCCACCAAACTTGGCACATCTACAACTGCTGCAGGCAGGGCATTCCATACCCTGACCACCCTCTGGGTAAAGAACCTACCTCTGACATCTGTCCTAAAATCACCACCCCTTAATTTAAAGCTATGTCCCCTTGTGCTAGCTTTCTCCATCCTAGGAAAAAGGCTATCACTGTCCACCTATCTAAACCTCTAATCATCTTATATGTTTCAATAAGGTCCCCTCTTAGCCGCCTCCTTTCTAACGAAAACAACCTCAAATCCCTCAGCCTCTCTTCATAGGACCTGCCCTCCATACCAGGCAACATCCTGGTAAACCTCCTCTGTACCCTCTCCAATGCCTCCACATCTTTCTTATAATGTGGGGACCAGAACTGCACACAATACTCCAAGTGCGGCCGCACTAGAGTTTTGTACAGTTGCAACATGACGTTGCGGCTCCGAATTCAATCCCCCTACCAATAAAAGCTAAGACTCCATATGCCTTCTTAACAACCTTATCGACTTGATTGCCAACTTTCAGGGATCTATGCACACATACACCAAGATCCTTGTGTTCATCAACACTATTAAGAGTCCTACCATTAGCCCTATACTCTACACATTTGTTATTCCTGCCAAAGTGAATTACATAGAACATAGAACAATACAGCACAGAACAGGCCCTTCGGCCTTCGATGTTGTGCCGACCAAAATAAAAAGCAATGCCCCTCCAAACTAAACCATTCCCTTCTCTTCCATATACTTATCAATTAACCTCTTAAACGCCACCAAACTTGGCGCATCTACAACAGCTGCAGGCAGGGCATTCCACTCCCTAATCACTCTTTGAGTAAAGAACCTACCTCTGATATCCGTCCTATAACTCATACCCCTTAATTTAAAGCTGTGTCCCCTCGTGCTAGCTTTCTCCATCCTAGGAAAAAGGCTATCACTGTCCACCCTATCTAAACCTCTAATCATCTTATATGTTTCGATAAGATCCCCTCTTAGCCGCCTCCTTTCTAACGAAAACAACCTCAAATCCCTCAACCTCTCTTCATAAGACCTGCCCTCCATACCAGGCAACATCCTGGTAAACCTCCTCTGTACCCTCTCCAATGCCTCCACATCTTTTTATAATGTGGGGACCAGAACTGCACACAATACTCCAAGTGCGGCCGCACTAGAGTTTTGTACAGTTGCAACATGATGCTGCGGCTCCTAAATTCAATCCCCCTCAATAAAAGCTAAGACTCCATATGCCTTCTTAACAACTTTATCCACTTGACTGCCTACTTTCAGGGATCTATTGACACATACACCAAGATCCTTCTGTTCCTCAACACTATTAAGAGCCCTACCATTAGCCCTATACTCTACACATTTATTATTCCTGCCAAAGTGCATTACCTCACACTTTCCACATTAAACTCTATTTGCCACCTCTCGGCCCAGCTCTGCAACTTGTCCAAGTCTCTCTGCAAACTAGAACACCCCTCTTCACTATCTACCACTCCTCTGACTTTGGTTTCATCCGCAAATTTACTAATCCACCCTTCAATACCCTCATCCAGATCATTTATAAAAATCATCTTATATGTTTCAGGATCCCTGTTCCTCAGGGATCAGTGCTGGGAACTTAGTTGTTTGTAATATATATAAATGATTTGGAAGAAAATGTAACTGGATTGATTAGTAAGTTTGTGAGGGCAGTGAACAGTGGGGTTTGGGCTGGTAGGTCCCACTGCCAGTCTACATACAGACTGCGAGCAAGGGGAGGGAGGCCACCCATTGGGGCTGGGCATCAGTGCCAGGAGGCCAGTAGACAGGGCCCATTGATCTCGGAGTTGACAGATCGGTACATGCGCGGTAACCCACTCAGTGCTATGCTGCTGGTCTCTCAGCAGGAATAAGCCTTACCCTGTGGTTTCTGGAGTTAAGCACGCCAGTGTACTCTGCAGTGTTCAGAGTGTGGGAAATTCATTCAAAAACTCCCACTGGAAAAACCCAGCAGGATTTACTCCAGATTTTACATGTGTTCGACATTTAGAAATTTTTTTACAGGAGTATTGCCTCATGATGTATATCCTGATGTATATTGCCAACATTGGCTGAACATTTTTTTTTGAAAAAGTGACCAAAGAGGTGGATGGGGGTAAGGCAGTTGATGTGGTATATATGGACTTTAGTAAGGCGTTCGATAAGGTGGCCCATGGAAGGCTTCTGCAGAAAATGCAGATGTAGGGGATAGAGGGTGATTTAGCTAATTGGATTAGGAATTGGCTAGCAGATAGAAGACAGAGGGTGGTGGTTGATGGGAGATATTCATCTTGGAGTTCGGTGACAAGTGGTGTACCTCAGGGGTCTGTTTTGGGGCCCCTGCTGTTTGTATTTTTTATAAATGATCTGGATGAGGGTATTGAAGGATGGATTAGTAAATTTGCGGATGACACCAAAGTCGGAGGAGTGGTAGATAGTGAAGAGGGGTGTTATAGTTTGCAGAGAGACTTGGACAAGTTGCAGAGCTGGGCCGAGAGGTGGCAAATGGAGTTTTAATGTGGAAAAGTGTGAGGTAATTCACTTTGGCAGGAATAACAAGTGTGTAGAGTATAGGGCTAATGGTAGGACTCTTAATAGTGTTGAAGAACAGAGGGATCTTGGTGTATATGTGCATAGATCCCTGAAAGTTGGCAATCAAATTGATAAGGTTGTTAAGAAGGCATACGGAGTCTTAGCTTTTATTGGTGGGGGATTGAATTTCGGAGCCGCAACGTCATGTTGCAACTGTACAAAACTCTAGTGCGGCCGCACTTGGAGTATTGTGTGCAGTTCTGGTCCCCACATTATAAGAAAGATGTGGAGGCATTGGAGAGGGTACAGATGAGGTTTACCAGGATGTTGCCTGGTATGGAGGGCAGGTCCTATGAAGAGAGGTTGAAGGATTTGAGGTTGTTTTCGTTAGAAAGGAGGCGGCGAAGAGGGGATCTTATGGAAGCATATAAGATGATTAGAGGTTTAGATAGGGTGGACAGTGATAGCCTTTTTCCTAGGATGGAGAAAGCTAGCACGAGGGGACACAGCTTTAAATTAAGGGTATGAGTTATAGGACGGATATCAGAGGTAGGTTCTTTACTCAAAGAGTGATTAGGGAGTGGAATGCCCTGCCTGCAGCTGTTGTAGATGCACCAAGTTTGGTGGCGGTTAAGAGGTTAATTGATAAGTATATGGAAGAGAAGGGAATGGTTTAGTTTGGAGGGCATTGCTTTTTATTTTGGTCGGCACAACATCGAAGGCCGAAGGGCCTGTTCTGTGCTGTAATGTTCTATGTTCTATGTTCAAACTAAACCATTCCCTTCTCTTCCATAAATGACATAGTCACAGGGTGGGTATCATGGGTGCCTTTAACTTTCCAAATATTGATTGGAACCTTTATAGACTGAATAGTTCGGATGGGGCAGTTTTTATGCAGTGTGTGCAGGAGAGTTTCCTGACACAATATGTCGATAAGCCATCAAGAATTGGGGCCACACTGGACTTGATACTGGGTAATGAACCGAGCAAAGTGTTAGATTTGTTTGTGGGAGAGCACTTTGGAGATAGTGTCTTTCATCATTGTAATGGAGAGGGGTAGGGTCACACGGCAGGGCAAGGTTTATAATTGGGGCAAGAATTAAGGAGCATAAGATGGGAGCAGAAACTGTCAAGTATGGGCGCAAATGAAAAGTGGAGCCTTTTCAAGGAACAAGTACTGCGTGTCCTTGATAGATAAGTCCCTATCAGGCAGGGAGGAAATGGCCGAGTGAGGGAACCATGGTTCACAAAGGAGGATGAATGTCTTGTCAAGAGGAAAAAGGAAGTGATGTAAGGATGAAGAAACAAGGTTCAGTTGGGTCACTAGAGGGTTACAGGGTAGCTAGGGATGAGTTAAAGAAAGGCATGGAGAGCTAGGAGGGGGCATGAGAAGTCCTTGGCGGGTCAGATGAAGGAAAACCCCAAGGCTTTTTACTCTTATGTGAGAAATAAAAGAATGACCAGGATGAGATTAGGGCTGGTCAAGGATAATAGTGGGAACTTGTGCATGGAGTCAGAAGAGATCGGAGAGGCGAAGAATGAATACTTTTCTTCAGTGTTCACTAAAGAGAGGGGCCATGTTTTTGGGAGGAGTGTGTGGTACAGGCTGATAGAATGGAGGAGGTTGATATTCTGAGAGAAGATGTATTAACAATTTTGAAAAACCTGAAGGTCGATAAGTCTCCCTGGCCCAGATGGGATACATCCTAGGATACTTTGGGAGGCAAGGGATGAGATTGTGGAGACTTTAGCTTTGATCTTTGGGTCTTCACTGTCCACGGGGATTGTGCCAGAGGACTGGAGAGTGGTGAATGTTGTTCCTCTGTTCAAGAAAAGAAATAGGAATGACCCTGGTAATTATAGGCCAGTTAGTCTTACTTCGGTGGTCGGTAACTTAATGGAAAGGGTCCTGAGAGATAGGATTTATGATCATTTGGAAAGATGCAGTTTAATCTTGGATAGTCAACGCAGTTTTGTGAGGGGTAAGTCCTGCCTCACAAATTTGATTGAATTCTTTGAGGAGGTAACTAAGTGTGTGGACAAAGATAGAGCAGTTGATGTTGTATACATGGATTTTAGTGAGGTGTTTGATAAGGTTCCCCATGGTAGACTCATGAAGAAACTAAGAAGGTGTGGGATAGAAGGAAATTTGGCCGATTGGATAAGTAACTGACTGTCCCATAGAAGACAGAGTGGTGGTGAAGGAAAAAGTTTCAGACTGGAGGCCAGTGGTGTACCACAGGGATCAGTGCTGGGTCCTCTGCTTTTTGTGACTTTTATCAATGACTTGGAAGAGGGGGCTGAAGAGTGGGTTAGTAAATTTGCTGATGACACCAAGATTGGTGGAGTAGTGAATGAGGTGGAGGACTCTTGCAGGTTGCAAAGAGACATTGATAAGATGCAGAGCTGGGCCGAAAAGTGGCAGATGGAGTTTAACCTTGATAAGTGGTGTACGAGAAAAGTTGATTTGCTGGTTAAGAAGAAAAAGGAGGCTTATGTCAGGATGAGGCTTGAAGGCTCAGATAGTGCAATGGATAGCTATAGATTAGCCAGGAAGGAGCTAAAAAGTGAATTCAGGAGAGCTAAGAGGGGACACGAGAAGATGTTGGCTGATCGGATTAAGGAGAATCCTAAAGCTTTCTTTCGATATGTTAAGAATAGAAGATTGGTTAGGGCAAGATTAGGGCCAGTCATAGACAGCAGTGGGACGTTGTGCGTGGAGCCTGAAGAGATTGGTGAGGCACTGAATAAATATTTCTCTTCGGTATTCACGCAGAGTGCTGGAAATGTAGCTATGGAGAACACTGAGGTACAGGGATGCAAATTGGGAAGTATTGTAGTAGATAGGGAGGATGTGCTAGAAATTCTCGAGGGTTTGAAGTTGGATAAGTCCCCTGGGCCGGACGGGATTTACCCTAGGATTCTCTGTGAGGCAAGAGAGGAGATTGCAGAGCCTCTGGCTCTGATCTTCAGGTCCTCGTTGGTTACGGGTGTGGTTCCGGAGGACTGGAGGATAGCGAATGTGTTCCCATTGTTTAAGAAGGGGAAGAGAGACCTTCCAGGGAATTATAGGCCAGTGAGTCTTACTTCTGTTGTGGGCAAGGTATTGGAGAGAATTATTATGGATAGGATTTATAGTTATTTAGAGAGAAATGAATTGATTGGGGATAGTCAGCATGGTTTCGTGAAGGGTAGGTCATGCCTTCCTAACCTCATTGAGTTTTTTGAGAAAGTGACCAGAGAGGTGGATGGGGGTAAGGCGGTTGATGTAGTATATATGGACTTTAGTAAGGCGTTTGATAAGGTGGCCCATTGAAGACTTCTACAGAAAATGCAGATGTGTGGAATAGAGGGTGATTTAGCTAATTGGATTAGGAATTGGCTGGCAGATAGAAGACAGAGGGTGGTGGTTGATGGGAGATATTCATCGTGGATTTCGGTGACAAGTGGTGTGCCTCAGGGGTCTGTTTTGGGGCCCCTGCTGTTTGTAATTTTTATAAATGATCTGGCTGAGGGTATTGAGGGATGGATCAGTAAATTTGCAGATGATACTAAAGTTGGTGGTGTGGTAGATAGTGAAGAGGGGTGTTTTAGTTTACAGAGTGACTTGGACAAGTTGCAGAGCTGGGCCGCGAGGTGGCAAATGGAGTTTAATGTGGAAAAGTGTGAGGTAATGCACTTTGGCAGGAATAATAAATGTGTAGAGTATAGGGCTAATGGTAGGATTCTTAATAGTGTTGATGAACAGAGGGATCTTGGTGTATTTGTGCGTAGATCCCTGAAAGTAGGCAGTCAAGTTGATAAGGTTGTTAAGAAGGCATATGGAGTCTTAGCTTTTATTGGTAGGGGGATTGAATTTCGGAGCCGCAACATCATGTTGCAACTGTACCAAACTCTAGTGCGGCCGCACTTGGAGTATTGTGTGCAGTTCTGGTCCCACATTATAAGAAAGATGTGGAGGCATTGGAGAGGGTACAGAGGAGGTTTACCAGGATGTTGCCTGGTATGGAGGGCAGGTCTTATTAAGAGAGGCTGAGGGATTTGAGGTTGTTTTCGTTAGAAAGGAGGAGGCTAAGAGGGGACCTGATCGAAACATATAAGATGATTAGAGGTTTCGATAGGGTGGACAGTGATAGCCTTTTTCCTAGGATGGAAAAAGCTAGCACGAGGGGACACAGCTTTAAATTAAGGGGTGATAGTTATAGGACGGATATCAGAGGTAGTTCTTTACCCAAAGGGTGGTTCGGGAGTGGAATGCCCTGCCTGCAGCAGTTGTGGATGCGCCAAGTTTGGTGGCGTTTAAGAGGTTAGTTGATAATTATATGGAAGAGAAGGGAATGGTTTAGTTTGGAGGGGCATTGCTTTTTATATTGGTCGGTGCAACATCGAAGGCCGAAGGGCCTGTTCTGTGCTGTAATGTTCTATGTTCTATGTTCAAATGTTTCCTCTTATGAAACACTCTTGAAGAAGAGGCCACAGGGATAGGTTGAGAGCTGGTAGATCTGAAACTGAGATGAGGCGGAACTACTTCTCACAGAGGGTGGTGAATTTGTGGAACTCGCTGCCCCATAGCACGGCGAGATCTGAATCATTGAATGGTTTCAAGAAGGAGATAGATATATTTTGAATAAAAAAGGGAAAGAGAATTGGAAACATAGCAGGGAGAGATCAACCATGATCTGACTGAATGATGGAGCAGGTTCAAAGGGCTGAACTTACCTACTTCTACTTCTAATTCTAATTCTTATGTTCTTATGTAGGCCAGACCAGGTAAGGATGGCAGGTTTCCTTCCCTAAAGGACATTAGTGAATCAGATGTGTCTTTCTGACAATCCACAATGGTTTCATGGTCATCAGTAGATACTTTATTTTTTAAAATTCAATTCAAATTTCACTATCTGCTGTGGCAGGATTTAAACCCAGGTCCCCAGAACATTAGCTGAGTGTCTGGGTTAATAGTCTAGCAATAATACAAAGTCATCACCTCCCCCAACGGCCTTTTTTTACTGCCTGCTGCATCAGCAAACTGGTGTACCATAACATTCCCTCTTTGAATTTACGTCCATTAAAACAGTAATCTGCTTTGCCGTTTTGCTACAAAAGTGGATAATCTCAGATTTATCCAAATTGAATTGTATCTGTCATTCATATGCCCACTCACTCAGCTTGTCCAAATCATTCTGAAGCACCTCTGCACCCTCCTCACAGTAAGAAGTCTCACACACCAGGTTAAAGTCCAACAAGTTTATTTGTTTTTACGAGCTTTCGGAGCACTGCCCCTTCATCAGGCCCTCCTCACAGCTCAGCCCCCTACTTAACTTTATGTCATCTGCAAATTTGGAGATAATGCATTTTATTTCCTCATCTAAATCATTAATATATATTGTGATTAGCTGGGGTCCCAACACCAATCCCTGTGGCACCCTCACTAGTTACTGCCTATCATATGGGAAAAATACCTATTTGTTTCTACTCTTTGTTTCCTCTCTGCCAACCAGTTTTCTATGTTGTGGAGATGCTGGCGTTGGACTGGGGTAAACACAGTAAGAAGTCTCACAACACCAGGTTAAAGTCCAACAGGTTTATTTAACTTGTACTTGTTGGACTTTAACCTGGTGTTGTGAGACTCCCAATCAGTTTTCTATCTATCTCAATCCACATCCCCCAATCCCATGTGTTTAAATTTTATATGCTAATCTTTTATGTGGGGCTTTGTCAAAAGCCTTCCAAAAATTCAAAGAAACCACATCGACTGGCTCCTCCTTGTCAACTCTAATAGTTACAACCTCAAAGAATTCCAGAAGATTTGTCAAGCATGATTTCCCCTTTATAAATCCATGCTGTCAGATCTTGCCACTGTTTTCCAATTGTTTTGTTACAAAATGTTTGATAATGGATTCAAGAGTTCTCCCCATTACCAACATCAGGCTGACTGGTCCATAATTCCCTGTTTTCTCTCTATTTCCCTTCTGAAAAGTGGGGTTACATTCAATTACTCTCTCTCTAATTTCCTTGTGAACCATAGTTTGACCATCTTTCCTGTTTTATTTTTACACCAGATAGGAATGACAATTATTGAAGGAATACAGGATTGATAGGGTTAACAGGAGCTGAGGTTCCATGAATGCAGAGTAATGCGAGGTTAATAGGAATATCAGGAATTGAGACTCGGGACAATGCGTCAAGTTATAAAGATCCAGAATACCCACCCACACAACACATCTGCATCGAAAGGTAATAGTTAATATCTTTCTCACGACTATAGCTGCACCAAAGTGATTTCTCCAGCACCTCCTGAGCCCACATGGTGAAGGAAGTTTTCTTCCCGTTTGCCTGCTGCCGACCCTGTCTCTGTCTCGCTCCCTCCCTCTCAGAGTTCGCAGTAACTAGCTCTGTTTCCAGCTCCTTCCTCTCTTGACTGCTCCGTCTACTCTGAGGATCAAGTTGCAGTTTTATTTGCTAAACCAGCTGGATCTATGTCAACAATTACCACACCCAGAACAGAATGGGGAAACAAACAGATACTGCCTATAGGTAAGCAGAGACCACCCCCCTCATATCCCCCTGCCTTGTCAAACTGGAAACCTGACCCAGGAGCCAGAGGTGAACCCCACACACATTACCCCAGAACTGACAGTTCCAACTAATCATTTAAAAGGGCAATGTCGCATTTCAATCAAATACAACTCTTTCAGTACAAAACTACATTTCTCAAACAATGACTCAAAGAAAACCCTAGGCCAGAATAAGGTGGGAGTAGATGAGACAAAGGGGGAGAAAGGGGCAGAATGGGAAGGAGAATGGGGATGTAGTTAATGGGGGGAATGGAGGGACAATGGGTGGATGGGGGAATAGAGGGAATGGAAGAATGGGTGAATAGACAGAATGGGGGAAATAGAATAGTGAATAGAACATTACAGCTCAGTACAGGCCCTTCGGCCCTCAATGTTGCGCCGACCAGTGGATCCAATCTAACGACCCTCTAACCTAAACTATTTCAATATTATCCATATGCCTATCCACTGACCATTTGAATGCCCTCAAAGTTGGTGAGTCCACAACTGCTGCAGGCAGGGCATTCCACGCTCTCACCACCCTCTGTGTACAGAACCTGCCTCTGACATCCGTCCTATAACTACCACCTCTTAATTTAAAGCTGTGTCCCCTCATGTTATCCATCTCCATCCGAGGAAAAAGGCTCTCACTATCCACCCTATCTAACCCTCTGATCATCTTATGTGTCTCAATTAAGTCACCTCTTAGCCTTCTTCTCTCAAATGAAAATAATTTCAAGTCCCTTAGCCTTTCCTCATAAGACCTGCCCTCCATACCAGGCAACATCCTGGTAAACCTCCTCTGTACCCTCTCCAAAGCCTCCACATCTTTCTTATAATGTGGCGACCAGAACTGTACGCAATACTCCAAATGCGGCTGCTCCAGAGTTTTGTACAGTTGCAACATGACTTCACGGCTCCTAAATTCAATCCCACTACCAATAAAAGCTAACATACCGTACGTCTTCTTAACAACCTTATCAGTTGGGGAGCGGAAATGGGGGAGAATAGGGGAAATAGGGAAATGGGGATGTAAGGGAAAAGGGGGAATAGAGGGAATGGAGGAATGTGGGAATCGAAGAATGAGGGATGGAGTAGGAGGAATTGGCAGGGAAATGAGGGGATGGGCAGGAAATGGTGGAATGGGGAAAGAGAAAAGGAGAAAGGGGGTAAGAGAGGGGACGGGGAATGGAAATGGGAGAGAGGAGAGGGGGAGGGAGAGAGAGGGGAGGGGAAGAGGGGAAATGGGGATATGGGGAGATAGAGAAAGGGAAAAGGGAAGGGGGAAAGGAGAGGGGAAAGAAGGGGGGAAAGGGGAGAACATAGAACATAGAACATTACAGCACAGAACAGGCCCTTCGGCCTTCGATGTTGCGCCGACCAATATAAAAAGCAATGCCCCTCCAAACTAAACCATTTCCTTCTCTTCCATAAACTTATCAACTAACCTCTTAAACGCCACCAAACTTGGCGCCACTACAACTGCTGCAGGCAGGGCATTCCACTCCCGAACCACCCTTTGGGTAAAGAACCTACCTCTGATATCCGTCCTATAACTATCACCCCTTATTTAAAGCTGTGTCCCCTCGTGCTAGCTTTCTCCATCCTAGGAAAAAGGCTATCACTGTCCACCCTATCTAAACCTCTAATCATCTTATATGTTTCAATCAGGTCCCCTCTTAGCCTCCTCCTTTCTAACGAAAACAACCTCAAATCCCTCAGCCTCTCCTCATAAGGGGAAGGGAAGAGGGAAGATGGGAGAGGGGAAGGGGACAGTGAGAGGGGGAAGGGGAGGATCAAAACAACTGAAGACACAACCTCTGATCCAAGACCAAGTATAAAGTCAGATGAACAAGTTCCTCATTAACACCCACTTCCCTCACCCCACAAGTCCTCCCCAACTAACCCTCCACTGGCTGCCCCTTCCCCAACTGCCCATCACCCCTCTGCCCCTACCCTGGCTGTCCCTTTCTCAGCTGTCCCTCCCCCTGCTGCCCATCCCCTGACAGTGCATACTCCAACTTCCTCTTTCCCAAATACAGACACAATTCCGAATTTCTGTAACTGAGTACAGGAGTTGGAAAATCATGTTGCACCTATATAAAATCTTGACTAGACCATATAAGAACATAAGAACTAGGAGCAGGAGTCGGCCATCCAGCCCCTCGAGCCTGCTCCACCATTCAATAAGATCATGGATGATCTTTTTATGGACTCAGCTCCACTTACCCACCCACTCACCATAACCCTTAATTCCTTTACTGTTCAAACATTTATCTATCCTTGCCTTAAAATCATTCAATGAGTTAGTCTCAACTGCTTCACTGGGCAGGGAATTCCACAGATTCACAACCCTTTGTGTGAAGAAGTTCCTCCTCAACTCAGTCCTAAATCTGCTTCCCCTTATTTTGAGGCCATGCCCCCAGTTCTACTTTCACCCACCAGTGGAAACAACTTCCCTGCGTCTATCTATATCAATTCCCTTCATAATCTTATATGTTTCTATAAAATCTCCCCTCATTCTTCTGAATTCCAAAGAGTATAGTCTCAGTATACTCAGTCTCTCCTCATAAGCCAACTCTCTCATAGAACACAGAAACATAGAACAGTACAGCACAGTACAGGCCCTTCGGCTCTCAATGTTGTACCGAGCTATATCCAAACCCAAGATTAAATTATCCCACTCCCTATCATTCTGATGTGCTCGATGTGCCTATCCAATAACCGCTTGAAAGTTCCTAAAGTGTCCGACTCCACTATCACAGAGGCAGTGCATTCCACATCCCAACCACTCTCTGAGTAAAGAATCTACCTCGGACATCCCTCCTATATCTCCCACCATGGACTTTATAGTTATGCCCCCTAATAACAGTTACATCCACCCCGAGGAAATAGTCTTTGAACGTCCACTCTATCTGTCCCCCTCATTTTATAAACCTCTGTTAAGTCACCCCTCATCTTCCCCCACTCTAAAGAGAAAAGCCCCAGCTCCCTCAACCTTTCCTCATAAGGCCTATCCTCCAAACCAGGCAGCATCCTGGTAAATCATCTCTGTACTCTTTCCAATACTTCCACATCCTTCTTATAGTGAGGTGACCAGAACTGCACACAATATTCCAAATGTAATCTCAGCAAGGTCCTGTACAGATGCAGCACAACCCCACAGCTCTTAAACTCAAACCCCCCACTAATAAACGCTAATACATGCCTTTTTCATGGCTCTCTCCACTTGAGTGACAACCTTCAGAGATCTGTGGATATGAACCCCAAGATCTCTCTGTTCCTCCACGTTCCTCAGAACCCTGCCTTTGACCTTGTAATCAAGTTAGTCCTACCAAAATGAATCACCTCGTACTTATCAGGGTTAAACTCCATCTACCACTTTTCTGCCCAGCTCTGCATCCTATCAATGTCTCTTTGCAGCCTGCAAGAGCCCTCCACCTCATCCACTACTCCACCAATCTTGGTGTCATCAGCAAATTTACTAACCCACTTTTCAGCCCCCTCTTCCAAGTCATTGATAAAAATCACAAATAGCAGAGGATCCAGCACTGATCCCTGTGGTATACCGCTGGTAACTAGCCCCCAATCTGAAAATTTTCCCTTCACCACCACCCTCCTTCTTCTACGAGACAGCCAGTTACTTATCCAGTTGGCCAAATTCCTTCTATCCCACACTTCCTTATCTTCTTCATAAGCCTACCATGGGGAACCTTATCAAACGCCTTACTAAAATCCATGTATATGACATCAACTGCTCCAGCTTCATCTAAACACCTAGTTACCTCCTCAGAGGATTCAATTAAATTTGTGAGACAAGACTTACCCCTCACGAAACCATGCTGACTATCCCAGGTTAAACTGCATCTTTTCAAATAGCTATAAACTCCAGAATCAACCTAGTTGAGTATTGTGTGCAGTTCTGGTCACCACACTTCCAGCAGGATGTGGAAGCTTTGGAGAGAATGCAAAGAAGATTCACCAGGATATTGCCTGGTCTCGAGGCTAACGAGAAGCGTTTGAATGAACTGGGATTGTTTTCACTAGAAAGACAGAGGCTGAGAATGAGACCTGAGAGAGATCGAAAGATAGAGATCTAAAAAATAATGAGAGGCACAAACAAGGTGGATAGTCAGATACTTTTCCCTCGGGTGGAAGTGTCAATTACATGGGGCTCAGCTTCAAGGTGAGAGTGGGTAGTTTAAGAGAGATGTGCGGGGGGAGGTTTTCATACAGAGTGATGGGTGGGTGCCTGAAACGCGCTGACAGAGGAGTTGGTGGAAGCAGGAACATTAGCAACATTTAAGAGGCATCTGGATGGATACATGAATAGGGAGGGAATCGAGGGATACGGACCGAGTAAGGGCAGAAGGTATTTGTTAACTTTAGTTAGGACATCACGATCAGCACAGGCTGGGAGGGCTGATGGACCTGTTCCCGTGCTGTACTTTTCTTTGTTCTCTTTGTTCTTTGTTCACACATTGATTCACATCCCGTCTCCTTTACCCATTTTTCCCATATTCCCATTTCTCCTGCCCTTCTCTGCTCATCTTGCTCCGGTCCACCAACACTTCCTATTTGTCCTCCCTGCCCCTCTAGCCTCTCGGCTGACTATCTGTGTCTTAGCTATGAGGAGCGATTGGATAAACTGGGGTTGTTCTCCCTGGAAAGATGGAGGATGAGGGATGACTTAATAGAGGTGTATAAAATTATGAAGGATATAGATAGGGTGAACAGTGGGAAGTTTTTTCCCAGGTCAGAGGTGACAAACGCAAGGGTCACAAGTCCAAGGTGAGAGGGGAGCGAGATTTAACACAAATGTCAGAGGGACGTATTTCACTGAGAGTGTTGGGGGCCTGGAATGCACTGCCAAGCAAGGTGGTTGCTGGGATTATTTAAGCCACATGAACAGACTGGGAATAGAGGGATACAAACAAATAGTCTAGTTGGGCGCATGAGTGGCGCAGGCTTGGAGGGCCGAAGGACTTGTTCCTGTGCTGTACTGTTCTTTGTTCTTTTGTTCTGTGCTGCTGATTTGACCATTCCCCAATGAGTCAGTTTCCTCTGCCAATTTTAGAGGGAACAGTGCCTCCAGGAAATACATTCTGACCAATAAATCCTTCCTGTGGAATTAATGAGTCACAATCCAGGCTCCGGATTTACACTTATTAGCAACTTCCAGAATCAATCTGCAGCTTACCAAATGCATCACCTCACCATATAATCTTACAGCTCAGAAAGAAGCCATTCAGCCCATTGACTCCGTACTGACTCAGTCTAATTCCATCACCCAGTCTCAAAATCTCTAAGTCTATTCCTCTCACTGTATTTATCCAAACTTTTTTCATACCATACATTGTCTCCACTTCCACCACTCTCATGTCAGTGAGCTATAGTTTATCACCACTCAGTGTGTAAAAAAAGTTCCTCCTCATATCATCCCATGTCACAAATTTGTGTCTTGCAGTCTTTGTATCATCAGCCAATGAGTCATAGGGCCCGACTGTGTTGCGCCTGCTTTCAGAAGTATGGCATATGGAGTCTTAGCTTTTATTGGTTGGGAGATTGAATTTCGGAGCCGCAACGTCATGTTGCAACTGTACAAAACTCTAGTGTGGCCGCACTTGGAGTATTGTGTGCAGTTCTGGTCCACACATTATAAGAAAGATGTGGAGGCATTGGAGAGGGTACAGAGGAGGTTTACCAGGATGTTGCCTGGTATGGAGGCAGGTCTTATGAAGAGAGGCTGAGGGATTTGAGGTTGTTTTCGTTAGAAAGGAAGCGGCTAAGAGGAGACCTTATTGAAACATATAAGATGATTAGAGGTTTAGATAGGGTGGACAGTGATAGCCTTTTTCCTAGGATGGAGAAAGCTAGCACGAGGGACATAGCTTTAAATTAAGGGGTGGTGGTTTTAGGACAGATGTCAGAGGTAGGTTCTTTACCCAGAGAGTGGTAAGGGTATGGAATGCCTTGCCTGCGTCAGTTGTAGATGCGCCAAGTTTGGTGGCGTTTAAGAGGTTAGTAGATAAGTTTATGGACGAAAAGGGAATGGTTTAGGTTAGAGGGTATTGCTTTTTCCTAATAGGTCGGTGCAACATCGAAGGCCGAAGGGCCTGTTCTGCGCTGTAATGTTCTATGTTCTATGAGGCCATTCATGCGATTCGCACCTATGTCCGTGCAGATGTACACTTTACCAAGGCTCAAAAATGGGCGCGATCTGAACTGCACCGAAACAGGCACAACAGCAATTTAAATATATTTGCATGTATTTAAGCTGAATTAATAAGCTGCCCAGCCAACTTTACCAGCATTTCTCCCTTTACCATCGCGTTCGTCCCCATCCAGATTCGGCACAAAACAGACCTGCTCAGCAGAATGCTTGGCAGAATGCTGCCACTGGTGGGGAATTCTAGTCTTAGGATAAGAGGGAGCAAATGTAAAACAGAGTTGAGGAGAAAGTACTTCTCCCAAAGAGTTGTTATATCTATGGAATTCACTTCCCCAAAGTGCGGTGGATGTTGGGACAGTGAGTAAATTTAAGGAGTAGTTAGACAGATTTTTAATTGGTAATGGGGTGAAGGGTTATGGGGAGAAGGCAGGAAAATGGGGATGAGGAGCATATCAGCCATGATCAAATGGCGGAGTGAACTCAGTGGGCCAAATGGTTTAATTCTACTCCTGTATCTTATGAATTTATAAGGTGGTGGATATGTTAAAATGTATGAAAGTGGATAAAACTCCTGGCCTTGACCAGATATGTCTAAGAACACTGATGAGGCCAGAGAAGAAATTGCAGGAGCTCTGACTGAGATATGTGCATCATCATTAGTCAGGGGTGAGGTACCAGAAGTCTAATGTTGTGTCCTTATTTAAGAAGGGCTGTAGAGAAAAACCTGTGAATTATAGACTGGGCCTAACTCTGTGTTGATGAACAGAGGGATCTTGGTGTGTATGTGCATAGATCCCTGAAAGTAGGCAATCAAGTCGATAAGGTTGTTAAGAAGGCATATGGAGTCTTAGCTTTTATTGGTAGGGGATTGAATTTCGGAGCCGCAACGTCATGTTGCAACTGTACAAAACTCTAGTGCGGCCGCACTTGGAGTATTGTGTGCAGTTCTGGTCCCCGCATTATAAGAAAGATGTGGAGGCATTGGAGAGGGTACAGAGGAGGTTTACCAGGATGTTGCCTGGTATGGAGGGCAGGTCTTATGAGGATAGGCTGAGGGATTTGAGGTTGTTTTCGTTAGAAAGGAGGCGGCTAAGAGGGGACCTAATCGAAACATATAAGATGATTAGAGGTTTAGATAGGGTGGACAGTGATAGCCTTTTTCCTAGGATGGAGAAAGCTAGCACGAGGGGACACAGCTTTAAATTAAGGGGTGATAGTTATAGCACGGATATCAGAGGTAGGTTCTTTACCCAAAGGGTGGTTCGGGAGTGGAATGCCCTGCCTGCAGCAGTTGTAGATGCGCCAAGTTTGGTGGCATTTAAGAGGTTAGTTGATAAGTATATGGAAGAGAAGGGAATGGTTTAGTTTGGAGGGTCATTGCTTTTTATATTGGTCGGCACAACATCGAAGGCCGAAGGGCCTGTTTTGTGCTGTAATGTTCTATGTTCTAACGTCTGAGGTGGGTAAGTTACTAGAGAGGATTCTGTGGGGTAAGGTATCTAGGCATTTAGAAAGACAAGGTTTGAATGGAGGAGTCAGCGTGGCTTTGTGTATGAAAGACCATAGTGTACAAATTTGATAGAGTTATTTGATGATCAGGAAGATTGATGAGGGCAGGATGGTAGACATCGTCTATATGGACTTCAGTGAGGCCTTGGATAAAGTTCCACGTGGTAGGCTGCTCTGGAAAGTTAGATCACATGGAATCCAGGGAGAGCTGGCAAATTGGATATACAATTGACTTGATGGTAGGAAGCAGAGGGTAATGGTGAAAGGATGCTTGTTGGACTGGAGGCCTGTGACTAGTAATGTGCCTCAGGGGTCAGTGCGGGGCCCATTGCTGTTTATTATCTATATCAACAATTTGGATGAGAATGTACAAGGCATGATCAGTAAGTTTGCAGATGACACTAAAATAGATGGTGTTGTAGACAGTGAGGAAGGTTATCAAAAATTGCAGCAGGATCTTGATCAGCTGGAGAAGTGGCCGAGAAATGACAAATGGAGTTCAACACAGATAAGTGTGAGGTGTTACATTTTGGAAAGTCAAATCAAGGGAGGACTTTGATGGTGAATGGTAGGAGCTCAGGGAGTATTGTGGAACAGAGGAATCTTGGAGATCAGGTGCACAATTCTCTAAATGTGGAGTTCCAGATTGATAGGGCAGTGAAGAAGGCTTTTGACATGTTGGCCTTCGTCAGGCAGGGTGTTGAGTATAGAAGTTGGGAAGTTATGTTCCAATTATACAGGATGTTTTAAGGTTGCATCTGGAGTATTGTGTTCAGTTTTGGTCACCTTGCAATAGGAAAGACTGGAGGGAGTGCAGAAGAGATTTACAAAGGCTCAAGGGACTGATTTATAGGGAGAGATTGGACAGTCTAGGACTTTTTTCTTTGGAACGTGGGAGACTGAGGAGTGATCTTATAGAAATGTATAAGATCATGAGAGGATAAATGCACTCTGTCTTTTCCCCACTGAAAGGCATTTGGACAGATACATAGGTAGGAAAGGTTTGTAGGGATATGGGCCACATGCAGGCAAATGGAGTTCACTTAGATTGGCATTTTGGTCAGCATGGACTAGTTTGGGCTGAAGGGCCTGTCTCCGTGCTGTAGATTCTCTGATTCTATGAGGTTTGCAGATGACACCAAGATAGGTGGAGTGGTTATTTGTGAAGAGGATGGTTATAGGTTACAGGAAGACATCGTTGGATTGGTCAGATGGGCAGAGCAGTGACAGATGGTCATTGGATAGGCATATGGATAATACTGGAATATCAGAGAGTGGTTGGGTTGTGGAATAGACTGTCTGCTGTGATAGTGGAGTTGGACACTTTAGGAATTTTCAAGCCGTTATTGGATAGGCACATGGAGCACACCAGAATGATAGGGAGTGGGATAGAACATAGAAAATAGAACACTACAGCACAAACAGGCTCTTCGGCCCACAAGATGCACCGATCACATCTATAACTACCAAGTCACAGACCTATCTATAACCCCCTATCCCATTAGTTCCCATGTACTCATCCAGAAGTCTTTTAAAAGACCCCAGCGAGTTCGCCTCGACCACCACCGACGGCAGCCGATTCCATTCACTCACCACCCTCTGAGTGAAAAACTTACCCCTAACATCCCCTCTGTATTTGCTTCCCTGCACCTTAAACCTGTGTCCTCTTGTAGCGATCATTTCAGCTCGGGGAAATAGTCTCTGAGAGTCCACCCTATCTATTCCTCTCAACATTTTATAAACCTTTATCAGGTGACCTCTCAACCTTCGTCTCTCCAGGGAGAAGAGTCCCAGCTGCCTCAACCTGTCTTCATAAGGCCTGCCTCCCAATCCAGGCAGCATCCTTGTAAGTCTCCTCTGAACTCTCTCAATAGCTTCCACGTCCTTCCTATAGTGAGGCGACCAGAACTGCGCACAGTACTCCACGTGAGGTCTGACCAGAGTCTTATAAAGTTGTAGCATTACCTACCGACTCCTAAACTCAATCCCACGATTAATGAAGGCCAGTAAACCGTGCGCCTTCTTAACTACATCCTCCACCTGCGAGACCGATTTAAGAGTCCTATGGACCCGGACCCCAAGATCCTTCTGCTCTACAACACACCTAAGTCTCCTACCCTTGATATTGTACTCCTTCATCCCATTATTCCTGCCAAAATGGACCACTACACATTTATCTGCGTTGAAGTCCATCTGCCACTTCTCGCCCAGTCTTGCATCCTGTCTATGTCCCGCTGCAACTTTTGACATCCCTCCAGACCATCCACAACACCACCAATCTTTGTATCGTCGGCAAACTTACTACCATTTGTCATTTTGGCAGGAATAATGGGATGAAGGAGTACATCCATATAAGGGGTAGGAGTCTTAGCTGTGTTGTAGAGCAGAAGGATCTCGGGGTCCAGGTCCATAGGACTCTTAAATCGGCCTCGCAGGTGGAGGAAGGGGTCAAGAAGGCGTATGGTGTACTGGCGTTCATTAATCGAGGAATAGAGTTTAGGAGTCAGGAGGTAATGATGCAGCTCTATAAGACTCTTGTCAGACCCCAGTTGGAGTATTGTGCGCAGTTCTGGTCGCCTCATTATAGGAAGGATGCAGAGGCTATTGAGAAGGTTCAGAGGAGATTTAGAACATAGAACATAGAACAATACAGCACAGAACAGGCCCTTCGGCCTTCGATGTTGTGCCGACCAAAATAAAGCAATGCCCCTCCAAACTAAACCATTCCCTTCTCTTCCATATACTTATCAATTAACCTCTTAAACGCCACCAAACTTGGCGCATCTACAACAGCTGCAGGCAGGGCATTCCACTCCCTAATCACTCTTTGAGTAAAGAAACCTACCTCTGATATCCGTCCTATAACTCATACCCCTTAATTTAAAGCTGTGTCTCCTCGTGCTAGCTTTCTCCATCCTAGGAAAAAGGCTATCACTGTCCACCCAGTCCACCCCGCAAAATAAATTTTCTGTCTTGGAGGCTACAGTTGAGGAAGAATCAACTGGAGCTGACCAAAGGGAGCAGGTCTCTGGGGGTGAGCCTGCTGAGAATGCTCATGTGGGTGGGGGGAATAAGAGATTAGGCCTAGTTATAGGAGACTCCATAGTTAGAGGGACAGATAGGAGGGTAAATAGTAATAAAAAGGACTCAGGGCTGGTGTGTTGCCTCCCAGGGGCTGGGGTCCAGGATGTTGCAGATCGGGTTTTTAGGATTCTTAAGGGTGAGGGGAGTCAGCCCCAAGTCATTGTTCATGTGGGGACACATGATGTAGGTAGGACAAGGGAAGGGGATATTAAACAGAAATTTATGGAGTTAGGGTGGAAGCTTAGGTCCATAACAGGCAGAGTGGTTATCTCTGTACTCTTGCCTGTGCCAAGAGATAGTTTAGAGATGAACAGAGAAAGGGATAGTTTGAACTCATAGGCTGCGTGGATGTTGCAGGAGGGAGGGGTTCAGGTTCCTAACAATTGGGACTCATTCTGGGATAGGTGGGACCCTCTTCAAGAGTATGGTCTACAACCTGAACCAGAGGGGGACTAATATCTCTTGGTGGGAAAATTTGCTAAGAGCTATTATGGGGCTTTAAACTGATTCGGGGGGTGGGTGGGATCCTAAGTAGTTGGGTGCTGAGAGGGAATTAGAGTATGGGTTATAGAGGAGAGTTGTAAAACCAGCGAGTACGGGTGGGGTGGGGCATGTTTTGAGATGCTATCCTTAATGCAAGGAGTATTCCGCAATAAGGGGGAGGAACTTCAGCTTGGACCAGTACCTGGAACTTCGTTTACAAGGATGCTGCCTGGATTGGGAGGCAGGCCTTATGAAGATAGGTTGAGGGAGCTGTGACTCTTCTCACTGGAGAGACGTAGGTTGAGAGGCGACCTGATAGAGGTTTATAAAATGTTGAGAGGAATAGATAGGGTGGACTCTCAGAGACTATTTCCCCGAGCTGAAATGGTCACTACGAGAGGACACAGATTTAAGGTGCAGGGAAGCAAATACAAAGGAGATGTCAGGGGTAGGTTTTTCACTCAGAGGGTGGTGAGTGAATGGAACCGACTGCCGTCGGAGGTTGTTGAGGCAAACTCACTGGGGTCTTTTAAGAGACTTCTGGATGAGTATATGGAAAAGAATAGGATAGGGGGTTATAGATAGGTCTGTGGATTGGTAGATGTGATCAGCGCAACTCAGGGACGAAGGGCCTGTTTGTGCTGTAATGTTCCATGTTTAACCCATCCCTCCAACTTCCTCATCCAGGTCATTTATTAAAATGAAAACAGACAGGGGTCCCAAACAGATCCCTGGGGCACCCACTGGTTACACGACCCTCAATGCAGAACAAGACCCATCACAACCACTCTCTGCCTTCTCCGTCAAGCCAGTCTCTGGATCCAAACGAGGCAAAAGCCCCTTGGATCCAATTCCCTCATCACCTTCTCCATAAGCCTTGCAGTGGAACCTTATCAACGCCTTACTAAAGTCCTGTACACCATCTCCACCACCGAAACCCCTTCCTTTGTCATGTGTTCAGTCAACCATTTTCGAAGAACTCAACTAGAGCTCGAGGCATGACCTGCCCTTGACAAAACCCATGCTGACTATTTCTAATCAGTCCAAACTTCTCCAAATGTTCATAAATCTTATCCCTCAGAAGCCTCTCCATCAGCTTACCAACCACTGAAGTCAGACTCATCGGTCAGTAATTTCCTGGACTATCCCTGTTCCCTTTCTTAAAAATAGGAACAACATCCGCAATCCTCCGGAACCTCTCCCGTTTCCATGGACGACGCAAATATCATCGCCAGGGGCTCTGCAACCACTTCCCTCACCTCCCACAATAACCTGGGGTACATCCCATCCGGTCCCGGCTACTTGTCTATCTTGATAGAATTTAACAGGTCTAACACATCCTCTTTCCTAACATCCACATACTCAATCTTTTCCGTATGCCGCAAACCTGCGGTGCAATCTCCCAGTTCACTTTCCACCGTGAATACCGAGGCAAAGTACTCGTTAAGCACCTCTGCCATTTCTTCCGGATTCACACAGACTTTTCCCCCTTCACCTTTTATAGGCCCTATCCCTTCTCTTCTCAACCTTTTACTTTTCACCTATTTGTAGAAGGCCTTGGGATTCTCCTTAATCTTACCTGCCAAGGCCTTCTCATGACCCCTTCTGGATCTCCTAATTTCCTTTTTAAGTTCCCTTCTACACACCTTATACTCCTCTAGATCCCTAACATCCCCTAGCTCTCTGAACCTTTTATACACCTTTCTTTTCTTCCTGACTAGGTTCACCACTACCTTCGTGCACCACGGTTCCCGCGTCCTACCAAAACCTCCTTGTCTCCTCGGAACGTTGTCTTGCTGAGCCTCAGACAAACATTCCTTGAATACCCGCCACCTTGGGTTAGGACATAGTTCAGCACAACACTGAGGGCCAAAGGGCCTGCACTGTGCTGTACTGTTCTATGTTCCATGAATCACAGTGGTGATAAGAATGGAAAAGCAAAATATTTTTAAGATGTGAAACTTCTTAGTGTGATTTTCAAAGCAATTTGGATGGACTCATACACGAACACAAAGTTAGCATGCAGATACAGAAAGCAATTCGGAAGAGAAATAGCATCTAGGTTGTGAGGCAATTAGAGTATCAGAATGCACAAGTCTTGCGGCAATTATACTGAGTTTTATTGAGATCACACCTGGAATGCACTGTGTAGCTTTGGTGTCCGGGGGGATGTTAGATCCTTTCTTGTTGGAGATGGTTATTGCCTGGCATTTGTGTGGCACAAATGCTTTTTGGCACTTATCAGCCTAAGCCTGGATATTGTCCAGGTCTTGCTGCATTTCTACTTGGACTGCTTCCAAGTGCTTCCAAGTGCTTGGACTGCTTTTCTTTACCCAAAGGGTGGTTTGGGAGTGGAATGCCCTGCCTGCAGCAGTTGTAGATGCGCCAAGTTTGGTGGCGTTTAAGAGGTTAGTTGATAAGTATGTGGAAGAGAAGGGAATGGTTTAGTTTGGAGGGGCATTGCTTTTTATATTGGTCGGCGCAACATCGAAGGCCGAAGGGCCTGTTCTGTGCTGTAATGTTCTATGTTCAGTATCTGAGGAATCGTGAATGTGCTGAACAGTGTGTAATCATCAGCGAACATCCCCACTTCTGACCTGATGGCACAGGGAAGGTCACTGATGAAGCAGCTGAAGGTGGTTGGGTCTCGGACACTCCCCGAGGGACCCCTGCAGAGGTGTCCCAGAGCTGAGATAACTGCTCCTCCACAATCATCTTCCTTTATCCCCGTCTTCTTAGTAGAGGCGAGTGCAATTTTGTCTTTTAAAAAGCATTTAGACAGTTACATGGGTAAAATGACTATGGAGAGAAATAGGCCAAATGTGGGCAATTGGGGCTAATGTAAGAGTTAAAAAAAGAGCAGCAATGTTCAGCTCCTTGATGTCACACTTGGCCAGATGCTGCATTGATGTTAAGAACATAGAACATTACAGCACAGAACAGGCCCTTCGGCCTTCGATGTTGTGCTGACCAAAATAAAAAGCAATGCCCCTCCAGACTAAACCATTCCCTTCTCTTCCATATACTTATCAATTAACCTCTTAAACGCCACCAAACTTGGCGCATCTACAACAGCTGCAGGCAAGGGCTGTCACTCTCACCTCTGGAATTCAGCTCTTTTGTCCAGGTTTGAACCAAGGCTCTCTGGATTTGATAGAAATAATAGTAGGAGGGATTATTATTTAAATGGTGAAAAGCTGCAGCATGCTACGGTGCAGAGGGACCTGGGGGTTCTTGTGAATGAATCACGAAAACCCAGTTTGCAGGAGCAGCAGGTGATCAAGAAGGTGAATGGAATGTTGGCCTTTATAGCGAGGGGGATAGAATATAAAAGCAGGGAGGTCTTGCTGTAATTGTACAGGGCACTGTGAGGCCGCAACTGGAGTCCTGTGTGCAGTTTTGGTCCCTGCATTTGCGAAAGGATATTTTGATCTTGGAGGGAGTACAGAGAAGGTTCACCAGGCTGATACAAGAGATGAAGGGGTTAGCTTATGAAGAGAGATTGAATAGACTGGGCTGTATTCGTTGGAGTTTAGAAGGCTGAGGGGGGATCTTATAGAGACTTACAAGATAATGAAGGGGCTAGAAGTAGAGAGATTCTTCCTGCTTAGAAAGGAAAACAGAACTACAGGGCACAGCCTCAAAATAAGGGGGGGGGGGCAGTTTAGAACAGATTTGAGGAGGAACTTCTTGTCTCAGAGGGTAGTGAATCTCTGGAATTCTCTGCCTGTTGAAGTGGTGAAGGCTACCTCACTGAATATGTTTAAGTCACGGGTAGATAGGTTTCTGATAGATAAGGGAATTAAGGGTTATGGGGAGCAGGCAGATAAGTGGAACTGATCCACTTCAGATCAGCCATGATCTTATTGAATGGAGGGGCAGGCTCGAGGGGCTAAATGGCCAACTCCTGCTCCTATTTCTTATGTTCTTAATACTTTTTCAAGTGTGGTTACTGTAGTAATGTAGAAAACACATCAACCAATTTATACACAAGATCCCACAAACAGCAATATAATAATGACCCAGATAATCTGAATTAATGATGATTTGTTGAGGGTTGTATACCAGGTAATCCATCCCCATGGAGTGGGGGGAGCTGTCACCTGGAACAGGTGTCCCAGTAAAACATCTGGAGAAAACAGCTGTTAAGGTAGTGCTTTCCACCTGTAAATACACCTGTGGTTTGAGCTGTGCCTCAGGCACTTTCTCTCCTTTTGCTGAGGATTCTGTTATTTGCCTCAATTTGAATGGTGAAAGGTTCTTATTACTCAGTATCTGGGCCCCATGCCCAAGTCCTATTATTGATTCTCTACATGAATATCTGCAAAGTCACTCTGAGAAAGGTTACAGGCTGAGCCAGTGAGAATTCAGCCTCTGACAGTTTTACCGGAGAAAGGGCTTTAACCACCCTTCATTCTTGGGGAGGAGCTGGGGGGAAGGGGGAGGAGACAGAGTGAAACAGACTCCAATTCCAGGGAGACGGTATTTAAGGATACAGAGAATATTCCAGACTCCCTCATCCTCCCTCTACCGCTATAATAGGAACAGATCATTGATTAGATGGAGCCTGTCATCAAGTTCATTCCCAGAATGTCAAAACATAAATCTTGCTTAACAGTAAACTGAAACAAGAAACATTGTCTGCTGGGCTCCACAGATTGAAACAGTGATAAACTATCCTGGAACCTTCTATCAACAATCCTGAATCCAAGCAACTCCAACTGCACTGGAGATTATTCAGCCCACTGTGCCTGTGCTAGCTCTAAGAAAGCGCTATCTACTCGGTGTCATACCCACTATTTTTCATCTTGCATTTAATTATTTATCCAATTAGCTTGGAAACTTGTTTTTGAATCTGTTTTCATTTTCCTCTCACATGAAAAACTAGAGGACTTCTTTATTAAGAAGGCATATGGAGTCTTAGCTTTTATTGGCAGGGGGATTGAATTTAGGAGCCGCAGCATCATGTTGCAACTGTACAAAACTCTAGTGCGGCCGCACTTGGAGTATTGTGTGCAGTTCTGGCCCCCACATTATAAGAAAGATGTGGAGGCATTGGAGAGGGTACAGAGGAGGTTTACCAGGATGTTGCCTGGTATGGAGGGCAGGTCCTATGAAGAGAGGTTGAAGGATTTGAGGTTGTTTTCGTTAGAAAGGAGGCGTCTAAGAGGGGATCTTATTGAAGCATATAAGATGATTAGAGGTTTAGATAGGGTGGACAGTGATCGCCTTTTTCCTAGGATGGAGAAAGCTAGCACGAGGGGACACAGCTTTAAATTAATGGGTATGAGTTATAGGACGGATATCAGAGGTAGGTTCTTTACTCAAAGAGTGATTAGGGAGTGTAATGCCCTGCCTGCAGCTGTTGTAGATGCGCCAAGTTTGGTGGCGTTTAAGAGGTTAGTTGATAAGTATATGGAAGAGAAGGGAATGGTTTAGTTTGGAGGGGGCATTGCTTTTTATTTTGGTCGGCACAACATCGAAGGCCGAAGGGCCTGTTCTGTGCTGTAATGTTCTATGTTCTATGAAAGGCAATGTGAAAAACTACTCACACACTGAATTATGTTCCGGAATGCATTGTTTGAACAATTGTTTCAAATAGCTTCAATAATGGCTTTTAAAAAGGAATTAAATAAATGCCTGAAGGAGAATATAATTATAGGCATGTGGGGACAGAGCAGAAAATGGGATAGTATGATGGGCTGAATGGCCAATCTTTGAGCTATCTCATCCAGCAATCAGAAAAGGCCACTATGTAAAAGAAAATTCTCATCTTCACCAAGGGTGTTATAGCCCTTGTAAAGAGGACCCCACAGAGTGTTTTAGCTCTGTTAAGAAGGACATAGCCCTTTTAAGGAGAGCCCCGCAGACCGGCAGCTGATGACGGCAGGCAGTGAGTTGTCATGGAATCGGTACACATATAGTATTCATTTCCTCTCTTAAAAGTTACTGCAGCTTTTTCCTTTAAACAGCGCACGCTTTGCCAAGCTGGCAGGATGCGTGCAGTGGCCCCACGGTCCTCCATCCACAACCCAGCACCCCAAACCCCAGCAACGGCCGCAGGGTTCCTCACACTTATAACTGCTCCATCCTGTGCTTCTTACCTGATCTTTGCCTCCGCCTCTTCCTCCAGTGCCAGACTACCAGCAGTGTAACAACATGTCCCACTATCACCAGCGTGGGGAAGAGGGGGTTAGTGGGATTGGGAGACATGAGGTGGGGGAAGGGTGTTCACTCCACACCCAAGCAGAGAAGCAGACACAACAATGTTCATCCAGAGAGGCAGGAGGAGGGAGCTGAGAGGGAGGAGATCAGTTCTGTGATAGCCCAACCCTACCCTCTGCAGCCTCCTGCAATGCAGTGCTGACTCGTTCTTCTCAAGTCGCCCTCACACTCTCCGTATCTCTCCCCCTCTCTCCCAACTACACTCACAACCTTTAACAGTCTTGTGGACTAGTTGCAGCTGGCTCTGTGTTCTGCACTCTGTTAACTGGGACAGAGAGAGAGAGAGAGAACTGGCTGCCTTCAAATCCTAAAATAAATATCACACAATGTAAACTGGAGCTGGAGAAAGGATTGTTAACCTAAACCAGTGAGAAACAAGACACAGTTCACGCTCCTCCTCCTCTCCATTTCCCTCTGTATGTCTCTTGGCTTTACTCTCTCTCCCAGTTTAGATTCATAGAAACCCGACAGTGCCGAAGGAGACCATCAAGTCTGTACTGACCACAATTCCAAACAGGCCCTACCCCAATATCTCTACATATTTACCTACTAATCCTTCTAACCTACACATCTCAGGACACTCAGGGCAATTTTTAGCATGGCCAATCAACCTAACCCACACATCTTTGGACTGTGGGAGGAAACCGGAGCTCCCGGAGGAAGTCCATGCAGACACGGGGAGAATGTGCAAACTCCACACAGACAGTGACCCAAGCCGGGAATCGAACCCACATCTCTGCGCTGTGAGGTAACCATACTAACCCACTGTGCCGCTCTAATGACAGATGCTTAGGTCAGGGATAGGTGTGTGAGCACTCTTGAAAATGTCAATATATCAAAGGAGAAAGTGTTGGGGTGCTAAATTGCATTAAGGTAAACAAGTTCTCAGGCCAGATGGGATCTACCCCAAGAGAAGAAATAGCTGAGGCCTTAACAGATATCTTCACATCCTCTTTGATCACAAGCGAGGTTCCAGTAGATTGAAGAATAGCTAATATTGTTCCTTTGTTTAAGAAAGGAAGCAGGGATCATTCAGGAAATTGTAGGCTGGTGAGCCTGACATCAGTGGTGGGGAAACTTTTAGAGAAAATATTGAGGTTCAGGATTTGAAAGGTGACACATTTGAAGGAGAATGGGCTGGTTGGTGACAGGCAGCATGGTTTTGTACGGGAAAGGTCCTGTCTCATCAACTAGAATGAGTTTTTTGAAAAGATGACAAAGATAATTGATGAGGGATGGGCTGTGGATGTAGTTTATATGGACTTTACTAAGGCGTTTGACAAGATCCCACAAGGCAGAATGGTACAAAAGCTAGAATCACACAGGATATAGGGTGGGCTGGCCAGATGGATACAGAACTGGCTTGGTGATAGAATACAGTAGGAAGTCTCACAACACCAGGTTAAAATCCAACAGGTTTATTTGCTAAGCGTTCTCCAAGGGGGCCTTCGTGACACACAACAATGCAGAGTCGCTGAGCAGAGACTGACAGCCAAGTTCCGCACATGAGGACGGCCTCAACAGGGATCTTGGGTTCATGTCACACTGTCTGTAACCCCCATGACTTGCCTGGGCTTGTAAAATCTCACTAACTGTCCTGTCTGGAGACAATTCACATCTCTTTAACCTGTGCTTAATGCTATCTCCACTCACACTGTCTGTACCTTTAAGACTTGATTATCTGTAAAGACTCGCATTCCAACCATTATTCTGTAAATTGAGTTTGTGTCTTTATATACCCTGTTGGTGAACAGAACTTCCACTCGCCTAATGAAGGGGCAGCACTCCAAAAGCTAGTGGCTTTTGCTACCAAATAAACTTGTTGGACTTTAACCTGGTGTTATGAGATTTTTTACTGTGTTTACCGCCATCCAATACCGGTATCTCCATGTCTTGGTTATCAAAGACACGGAGTAGCGGTGGAAGGGTGTTTTTCAGAAGGGAGATTTGTAGTTAGTTGTGTTCCACAGGGGTCAGTGCTGGGATCTCTGTTGTTTGTAATATGTATAAATGATCTGGAGGAAAATGTGGGAGGTCTGATTCATAAGCTTGGAGATGACACGAAGATTGGTGGAATTGCTGATAGTGCCGGGGACTGTCAGAGGTACAACAGGATAGACATAGATTGGAAACTTGGGCACAGAAATGGCAGACGGAGTTTGATCCAGACAAATGTGAGGTGATGCATTTTGAAGGATCAAATTTAGGTGTGAATTGTACAATAAATGGCAGAACCCTTCAGAGCATTAACATACAGAGGGATCTGGGTGTGCAGATCCATAGCTGCCACAGTCCACTGGAAAGACAGACGCTGGAGGGAGACCTGATAAAGATCTACAAAATGATGAGAGGCACAGACAGAGTGGATAGTCAGAGATTTTTCCCTAGGGTGGAAGTGTCAATTACACAGGGGGGCACAGGTTCAAGGTGAGAGGGGGAAAGTTTGAGGGAGATATGCAGGGAAAGTTTTCCACATAGGGAATGATGGGTGCCTGTAATGCGCTGCCAAAGGAGGTGGTGGAAGCAGGAACATTAATAACATTTAAGAGGTGACTGGATGGGTACATGAACATGGAGGGAATAGAGGGATACGGACCGAGTAAGGACAGAAGGTATTTTTTAATTCAGTCAGGCAGCATGGTCAGTGCAGGCTTGGAGGGCCGAAGGGCCTGCTCCTGTGCTGTACTTTTCTTTGTTCCTCTTTTTCCTCTCTCTTTCCCGGTTTTCCTCTCCCACCTACCCCCCACCCCCACCACCGCCCCGGTATTCCTCTCTTTCTCACTTTCTGTAGGTTTTCCTCTCTCTCTCTTTCCCAGTTTTCTTTTTTCCCGGTTTTTCTCTCCCTCTCCCAGGTTTGCCCTCGGTTTCTCTTATATCTCCTCCCTGTTTGTGCGTTTTTATTATTCTTTGTCCTCTGTTTCTGACACAGGGTCAGGCACAAGAGCTATTTGCCTCTCCAACAGGTGTCACCTTTTTCTCACTCACACGTCAATAGTTACTTGGCCAGAAGCCATGCCAGGCCAGATTCGGACTGACGTAGGTGGAGACAGGGTGTATTTTAAGAGAAGCTAGAGTTAGTTTCTGTAACTAAATTCAAAACAGAATTCAAAGCAGATGACAGTGGCTCCGTTTTTAAAGTGGAAAATATAGCAGCAGTGTCAAGGTCATTACGATACATTGATTCACCTACCAGGTAAAAGCTTCATCCAAACCGACCACAGCAAGTCAGAAAAGGCAGGATAAATGAGAGAGAGAGAGATAGCAAGGCAGACAGAAAGACGAAGACGAAGACGGAGACGGAGAGAGACACCTCAGCTCCCAAGCTCCAGTATCAATAAAGCAGAAAGCAGCAATGCACTGGATTCTCTCCTTGTCCCCTGTGAGGGGAGCAGGTTAAAAATACCCTCTGATTAAAGTCCACACGCATGAGAACAAAATCCAAGAACTTGTCAGTATATTGACATAAAATCCTGTGCAGTCGCCTAGTGATTGGAATCTGCAGCAATCTCACACCAGCATCCTGCCACACACTGACACATACTCACACTGACACACAGACACTGACCCAGACTCACACTGACACACACTGACCCACACTCACTCTCTCACACACACACACTGACACACACTAACACACACACACACTCACAATGACACACACACTCACTGACCCATACTCTCACTCACTGACACATAGTCACTCACATTGAGACACATACTGACCTACACTCACACTCACATACACCAACACACACATACACTCACAATGACACACGCACACTGACACACACTCACACACCTGACACACACACATACTGACACAAACATAACGATCCACACTTATATTGACCTACACTCACACTGACCTGTACATACTCACACATGCTCACACTGACTCACCCAAACACACTGACACACAATCACACTGACCCACACACTCACTGACACACACATAGTGACCCACACTCACACTGACACACACACACACTAACACTGACACACACACACAGTGACACACACTCGCACTGACACAAGTAACATTGACACACACACAGTGACACACATTTGCACTGACACAAGCTAACACTGACACACACACAGTGACACACACTAACACTGACACACGCTAACGCTAACACACAGTGATACACACACAGTGACACACACACTATCACTGACACACACTGACACTCACACTGACGCTCATACTGGCACACACACACACTGACACACACTGACACTGACACACTCACATACTGACACACTGACACTCTCACACATTGACACAGATACACTGACACACACAGGTACACACACACACTGACACACACACTGACACAGACACACACATACACTGACAGACACACTAACACACAACTGACACACACAGACACTGACACACATACGCACTGACACACACACACTGACACATACACAGACACTCTCAAATACTAACACACTTACACTCTCACACACACACACTGACATAGATACACAGATATTCAGACACACACACACTGACACAGTCACACTGACACTTACTTATACTGACACACACTCACACTGACAGACACACTCTGTTACAGATAGTTTGTTACAGATAGTTTACAGATTTGTTACAGATAATTCTATGGCCTGGTAGGTATTAATATGATCGGCACAATTTGTGGGCCGAAGGGCCTGTTTGTGCTGTAGTGTTCTATGTTCTATGACACAGTGACTGACACTGGTCAGTGAGATTGGAGACCTTATCGAAACATATAAGATGATTAGAGGTTTAGATAGGGTGGACAGTGATAGCCTTTTTCCTAGGATGGAGAAAGCTAGCACGAGGGGACATAGCTTTAAATTAAGGGGTGGTAGTTATAGGAAGGATATCAGAGGTAGGTTCTTTACCCAGAGGGTGGTAAGGGTATGGAATGCCCTGCCTGCGGCAGTTGTAGATGCGCCAAGTTTGGTGGCGTTTAAGAGGTTAGTTGATAAGTTTATGGAAGAGAAGAGAATGGTTTAGGTTAGAGGGTCACTGCTTGTTCCTAATTGATCGATGCAACATCGAGGGCCAAAGGGCCTGTTCTGCGCTGTAATGTTCTATGTTCTATGACACTCACCGACACACACACATTAACACAGACTCACTTTGACACACATTCACACCGACACTGACACATACTCACACTGACACACATTGACATAGATACGCTGGCACAGACATACTGACACATACAGGCACACACACTGGTATACATGCACTGACAGACACATACAGACAAACACTCACACAGACATTCACACAGACACACTGACACAGACCCTGATACACACACTGACATACACTCACATTGACACAGACACACTGACACACATATACACTGACAGACACACTAACACACACATTGACACACACTCACGCTGATATATAGAACATAGAACATAGAACATTACAGCACAGAACAGGCCCTTCGGCCTTCGATGTTGCGCCGACCAATATAAAAAGCAATGCCCCTCCAAACTAAACCATTCCCTTCTCTTCCATATACTTATCAACTAACCTCTTAAACGCCACCAAACTTGGCGCATCTACAACCGCTGCAGGCAGGGCATTCCACTCCCGAACCACCCTTTGGGTAAAGAACCTGCCTCTGATATCCGTCCTATAACTATCACCCCTTAATTTAAAGCTGTGTCCCCTCGTGCTAGCTTTTTCCATCCTAGGAAAAAGGCTATCACTGTCCACCCTATCTAAACCTCTAATCATCTTATATGTTTCGATCAGGTCCCCTCTTAGCCTCCTCCTTTCTAACGAAAGGAGGAGGTCAGCATATGTCCTTACGCTGACAGACACACTGACACACACACACACTGACATACACACATACTATCACATTCACACTGACACACACTGACAGACACAATGACATACACTCACACTGACATACACACATACTATCACATTCACACTGACACACACTGACAGACACAATGACATACACTCACACTGACAGATTCACTGACAGACATACTGACACTCACTGACACACACGCACTGACACACACACACTGACACACACTCACACTGACCCATACACAATGGCACACACTCACACTGACAGACACACAATGACACAAACACACTGACACAAACACAAACACACACACTGAGACACATACACACACACACACACACACAGACACGCATTCAAACTGACAGACACATTGACACACACTCACAGTAACACACACACTGACACACACACACACACTGATACAGACACACTGACACATACACACACACTCACACTGACACACTTACACACACAAACATTATAAACACATACTCTGAGACATACACACACACTTATCTCTGACAGCACTGAAAATCTTTGAGAAGATTTAGTTCTGACAGTCTGACCCCCATCCCCCATTTGGATCGGTAACAGCCTGTGATCAAATAACAGCTGCCCTACCTTGTCCCTGCTGAATTAAATCTTCCATGAAGGACCTGCCATCATCTAGTTCCATTGTGTTAACCTTGCAGATTCAATGCTCTGCCTAATCGGACTTCACTCAAAAAATGAAACAGCACAGCTCCATGCCCTCTCTCCACAGCCCGAGCCTGAGCTCACAAACTGACAGAAAACTTCCTGGCTCAGCCTCGCCTGCTTAAACTCCTGGACGGTTCACAGGATTTTTAACAATCCTCTCATGCTGGCATGTCAATGGCTGTACCCTCACAACACTTGCTTCAACTCAGAGTCACTCAGTTTTGCTCAGGACCTGGTATCACACTCCAGTCCAGGCCCCAGCTCCAACACCAGGTCAGAGCCGAAGGCACCAGCCCATTCTACAGGTTTCAGAGTCCCAGTATCCCAGCTCTCTAGTTTGCAGACCCCAGGTCTTAGGTGTAACAGGCCTCGAGTGTCCCAGGCCTCGAGTGTCCCAGGCCTTGGGTGTCCCAGGCCTCGGGTGTCCTAGGCCTCGGGTGTCCCAGGCCTCGGGTATCCCAGGCCTCAAGTGTCCCAGGCCTCAAGTGTCCCAGGCCTCAAGTGTCCCAGGCCTCAAGTGTCCCAGGCCCAAGGCTTCAGATCTCCTAAGCCACAGGCACGCCTAAGCAGGAGGAAACAGAATCCAAATCTCAGCTTCTGGAAAAAGCAGGGATTTGTTCTCTTCAGCCTGAGTTTACCCTGAAGTTTCCTGATTTTCTCCTTGGATGAAGAACAAACTTCATCCAAATAAATCCATTCTGAATTTCTCACAAGTTCCTCACTCAAGTCCCACTGGAGTTAATTCAGATCTCCATTCTCTCCAACCTATTAGCCTCTAAGCCTATCCTGTCCTGAACCCACTCTCCTCATCCCACTCTGATTGCAATGACACTCCTTTCACCAAGGAGAATTTCAAAGAAATGGGAAGAGACCATTCAGCCCTTCGAGCCTATTCCATCTCATAGAAACATAGAAGAAAGGAGCAGGAGGATGCAATACGGCCCTTCCAGCCTGCTGCGCCATTCATTATCATCACGCTTTCTCCTGCTTTCTCCCCATAACCTTTGATCCCATTCACCCCAAGTGCGATATCCAGCTGACTCTTCAATATATTCAATGTTTTGACATCGACTACTTCCTGTGGGAATGAATTCCACAGGCTCCCCACTCTCTGGGTGAAGAAATGACTCCTCATCTCCATCCTAAATGATCTAGCCTGAATCCTCAGACTGTGACCCCTGGTTCTGGATTCCTCCCCACCACTAGGAATATCCTCTCTGCATCAACCCTGTCTAATCCTATTGGAATTTTATAAGTCTCTATGAAATCCCCCCTCATTCGTCTGAACTTCAGCAAAAAACAATCCTAACCTAATTAATCTCTCCTCATAGACTTGGACAAGTTGCAGAGCTGGGCCGAGAGGTGGCAAATGGAGTTTAATGTGGAAAAGTGTGAGGTAATGCACTTTGGCAGGAATAATAAATGTGTAGAGTATAGGGCTAATGGTAGGATTCTTAATAGTGTTGATGAACAGAGGGATCTTGGTGTATTTGTGCATAGATCCCTGAAAGTAGGCAGTCAAGTCGATAAGGTTGTTAAGAAGGCATATGGAGTCTTAGCTTTTATTGGTAGGGGGATTGAATTTCGGAGCCGCAACGTCATGTTGCAACTGTACAAAACTCTAGTGCGGCCGCACTTGGAGTATTGTGTGCAGTTCCGGTCCCCGCATTATAAGAAAGATGTGGAGGCATTGGAGAGGGTACAGAGGAGGTTTACCAGGATGTTGCCTGGTATGGAGGGCAGGTCTTATGAAGAGAGGCTGAGGGATTTGAGGTTGTTTTCGTTAGAAAGGAGGCGGCTAAGAGGGGACCTAATCGAAACATATAAGATGATTAGAGGTTTAGATAGGGTGGACAGTGATAGCCTTTTTCCTAGGATGGAGAAAGCTAGCACGAGGGGACACAGCTTTAAATTAAGGGGTGATAGTTATAGGACGGATATCAGAGGTAGGTTCTTTACCCAAAGGGTGGTTCGGGAGTGGAATGCCCTGCCTGCAGCAGTTGTAGATGCGCCAAGTTTGGTGGCGTTTAAGAGGTTAGTTGATAAGTATATGGAAGAGAAGGGAATGGTTTAGTTTGGAGGGTCATTGCTTTTTATATTGGTCGGCGCAACATCGAAGGCCGAAGGGCCTGTTCTGTGCTGTAATGTTCTATGTTCTATGTACCTGCCTCCACCACTTTACTTGATAGCGCGTTCCATACCCCCACCACCCTCTGTATGAAAAAACTCCCTCTAGCATCCAAATTATACCTTACTCCCCCACCCTAAGCCCATGACCCATCAGGCTATTCGAGTCCATTCTAGGAAAAAGCCTAACCTGTTTACGCTATCTATACCCCTCATCATCGTGTACACCTCTATTAGATCTCCTCTAAGTCTACATCTTTCTAAGGAAAACAATTTGTCTAGCCTCTCCTCATAACTCAGACCTTCCATACCAGGCACCATCCTGGTAAACCTCCTCTGCACTCTGTCCAGAGTCTCCACGTCCTTCCGGTTGTAAGGCGACCAGAACTGGACGCAGTATTCCAAATGAGGTCTAACCAACGTTTTATACAACTACAACATTAAAGGCCAGCTCTTGCACTCTATACCCCTTCCTATAAAGGCTAACATACTATATGCTTTCTTCACAACCTTCTCCACTTGCTCTGCCACCTTCAGAGACGTGTGCATCTGCACCCCCAGGTCCCTCTGCTTTTCTATACTCTTAATAGATCTACCCTTTATCGTATACCTCCTCCCTACATTCTTTCTCCTGAAATGCATCACCTCACATTTATCAGGATTGAATTCCATCTGCCATCTGTCTGCCCAAGCTACCAGCCTATCTATGGCCCGCTGCATCACCTGACAATGCTTCTCACTATCCGCAAGTCCAGCCATCCTTGTATCGTCTGCAAACTTACTGATCACTCCACTTACTCCCTCTTCCAAGTCATTTATATATATTACAAATAGAAGAGGTCCCAGTACCGAGCCCTGCGGCACACCACTAGTGTCTGACCTCCAGCTAGAAAAACACCCTTCCACTATTACTCTCTGTCTCCTATTACCAAGGCAGTTACTTATCCATCTAGCTACCTGTCCTTGTATCCCATTTGCCTTGACCTTCTCAACTAACCTCCCATGAGGGACTTTGTCAAACGCCTTACTACAATCCATATAGACGACATCAACGGCTCGCCCTTCGTCGACTGTTTTCATCACCTCCTCAAAAAATTCTACCAGATTTGTAAGGCAGGACCTCCCCTTAACAAAGCGATGCTTCGTATCCCTAACCAGATCGCAACGCTCTAAGTGCCTATACATTGTATCTCTAAGAATCCCCTCCAACAGCTTCCCTACCACTGACGTCAAACTCACCAGCCTATAATTTCCAGGGTTATCCCTACCACCCTTTTTAAACAACGGTACAACGTTACCGTTGATCCGCATGATGGGTCATGGGGATTCAGATCCTTCAGGAAGGACAGGGAGGGAGGCAAAAGAGGTGGTGGTGTGGCACTGTTGATCAGGGACAGTGTCATGGCTGCAGAGAAGGTGGATACCGAGGAGGGAATGTCTACGGAGTCTCTGTGGGTGGAAGTTAGGAATAGCAAAGGGTCGGTGACGTTGCTGGGTGTATTCTATAGGCCGCCCAATAGTGACAGGGAAGTTGAGGTGCAGATAGGGAAACAGATACTGGAGAGATGTAGAAATAACAGAGTTGTTGTGATGGGAGACTTCAATTTCCCAAACATCGACTGGAATATCCCAAGGGTAAGGGGTTTGGATGGGGAGGAGTTTGTTAGGTGTGTTCAGGAGGGTTTTCTGACACAGCATGTGGACAAGCCTACGAGAGGAGAGGCTGTACTGGACCTGGTACTAGCTAATGAACCAGGATAGGTGATGGATCTCTCAGTAGGAGAGCATCTTGGGGATGGAGATCATAATTCTATCTCCTTCACCCTTGCATTGGAAAAGGATAGGATCAGGCAGGCTAGGAAGGTGTTTGTCTGGAATAAGGGGAAATATGAAGACATCAGGCAGATGTTGGGGCGAATAAACTGGAAGGAGGTGTTCTTGGGGAAAAGCACAGAAGGAAGGTGGCAGATATTCAAGGAATGCTTGTCTGGAGCTCTGCACGACAACGTTCCAGTGAGACAAGGAGGTTTTGGTAGGTCGAGGGAACCGTGGTGCACGAAGGCTGTGGTGAACATAGTCAGGAAGAAAAGAAAGGTGTATAAAAGGTTCAAAGAGCTAGGAGATGTTGGGGATCTAGAGAAGTATAAGGCTTATAGAAGAGAGCTTAAAAAGGAAATTAAGAGAGCCAGAAGGGGTCATGAGAAGGCCTTGGCTGGTAGGATTAAGGAGAATCCCAAGGCCTTCTACAAATATGTGAAAAGTAAAAGGATGAGAAGAGAAGGGATCGGACCTATAAAAGGTGAAGGGGGAAAAGTCTGTATGGAACGAGAAGAAATGGCAGAGGTGCTTAATGAGTACTTTGCCTCAGTATTCACGGTGGAAAGTGATCTGGGAGGATGCACTACAAGTTTGTGGCAGACTGAAAAGATTGAGTATGTAGATATTAAGGAAGCGGATGTGTTAGAACTTTTAAATGCTATCAAGATAGACAAGTCTCCGGGACCAGATGGGATGTACCCCAGGTTATTGTGGAGGTGAGGGATGTCATTGCAGAGCCCCTGGCGATGATCTTTGCGTCGTCGATGGAGACGGGAGAGGTTCCGGAGGATTGGAGGATTGCGGATGTGGTCCCTATTTTCAAGAAAGGGAACAGGGATAGTCCTGGAAATTACCGACCGGTGAGTCTGACCTCAGTGGTTGGTAAGCTGATGGAGAGGCTTCTGAGGGACAAGATTTACGAGCATTTGGAGAAGTTTAGGTTGATTAGAAATAGTCAGCATGGTTTTGTAAAAGGCAGGTCGTGCCTTACAAGCTTAATTGAGTTCTTCGAAAATGTGACTGAACACATTGACGAAGGAAGAGCAGTGGACGTGGTGTACATGGACTTCAGCAAGGCATTTGACAAGGTCCCACATGCAAGACTTCTTGAGAAGGTGAGAGGCCATGGGATCCAAGGGGCTTTGGCCTTGTGGATCCAGAACTGGCTTGCCTGCAGAAGGCAGAGGGTGGTTGTGGATGGCTCTTTTTCTGCATGGAGGTCGGTCACCAGTGGAGTGCCCCAGGGATCTGTTCTAGGACCCTTGCTGTTTGTCATTTTCATAAATGACCTGGATGAGGAAGTGGAGGGATGGGTGAGTAAGTTCGCCGATGACACGAAGGTCGGTGGTGTTGTGGATGGTCTGGAGGGATGTCAGAAGTTGCAGCATGACATCGACAGGATGCAAGACTGGGCGGAGAAGTGGCAGATGGACTTCAACGCGGATAAATGTGTTGTGGTCCATTTTGGCAGATCCAACGGGATGAATGAGTACACTATCAAAGGTAGGAGTCTTAGCTGTGTGGAAGAGCAGAGGGATCTTGGGGTCCGGGTCCATAAGACTCTCAAATCGGCCTCCCAGGTGGAGGATGTGGTTAAGAAAGCTTACGGTGTACTGGCCTTCATTCATCGAGGGATTGAGTTCAGGAGTCAGGAGGTAATGCTGCAGCTTTATAGGACCCTTGTCAGACCACACTTGGAGTACTGTGCGCAGTTCTGGTCGCCTCACTATAGGAAGGACGTGGAAGCTATTGAAAGGGTGCAGAGGAGATTTACAAGGATGTTGCCTGGATTGGGAGGCATGCCTTATGAAGACAGGTTGAGGGAGCTGGGACTGTTCTCCCTGGAGAGACGAAGGTTGAGAGGCGACCTGATAGAGGTTTACAAGATGTTGAGAGGAATAGATAGGGTGGACTCTCAGAGACTATTTCCCAGGGCTGAAATGGTCGCGACGAGAGGGCACAGATTTAAGGTGCAGGGAAGCAAGTACAGAGGGGATGCTAGGGGAAAGTTTTTCACTCAGAGGGTGGTGAGTGAATGGAATCGGCTGCCGTCGGTGGTGGTCGAGGCGAACTCGCTGGGGTCTTTTAAAAGACTTCTGGATGAGTATATGGGATCCAATGGGATTGGGGGTTATAGATAGGTCTATGGCTGGGTAGGTTTTGATGTGTTCGGCACAATTTGTGGGCCAAAGGGCCTATTTGTGCTGTAGTGTTCTATGTTCTATGTTCTATTACCTATTCTCCAGTCCTCTGGGATCTCACCTGTGTCCAAGGAAGAGACAAAGATTTGCGTCAGAGGCCCAGCAATTTCACCTCGCACCTCTCTAAGCAGTCTGGGATAAATGTCATCAGGCCCTGGAGATTTATCAGTTTTAATGCTACCTAGAAGCTCTAAAACTTCCTCCCTCGGTATGGATATTTCCCTCAACTGGTCCACAGCTCCCTCAGAGACAGCAGCTGTCAACAAGCCCCTCTCCTTTGTGAATATCGACGCAAAGTATTCATTCAGGATCTCCGCCATTCCCTCGGGCTCTAAGCACAGTTCCCCTCCTCTGTCCTTAAGAGGTCCGATTTTTCCTCTAACCACCGTTTTATTCCTAACATAGGAGTAAAAAGCCTTTGGATTTTCCTTAATCCTATCTGCCAAAATCATTTCATGCCCCCTTTTTGCCCTCCTAACTCCCTGTGTGAGCTCCCTCCTACTCTCTCTATATTCCTCCAATGCTGTCTCCGTTCCCAGCTGCTTTGACCTATCATACGCTTCTCTTTTCTTCCTAACCAAGTCCTCAATATCCCTAGTAATCCACGGCTCTCTAATCCTACCTTTCCCATCTTTCCTCTTGGCCGGCACATACTTATCTTGCAACATTTTCAGTATTCTCTTGAAAGAGTCCCACATGCCTAGCGTTGGACTTAACCTCAAACAACCGTTCCCAATCAATTTCCATAAGTTCCTACCTAATCCGACCGTAGTTAGCCTTCCCCCAATTCAGCACCCTGTCCCTAGGGCAACAAGCATCCTTTTCCATCTGTATCCTAAAATAGACAGAATTGTGGTCACCGTTAGCCACATGTTCCCCTATTACAACATCAACCACCTGCCCTGGCTCATTACTCAGAACTAAATCCAATATAGCCCCTTCTCTAGTCGGGCTAGCCACATACTGCTCCAACGATCCTTCCAGTACACATTTTACAAATTCCTGCCCATCCAAACCCCCAGCTCTAAGTACTTTCCAATCCACCCTAGGGAGAACATAGAACATAGAACAATACAGCACAAACAGGCCCTTCGGCCCACAAGTTGCGCCGATCACATCTACCAATCCACAGACCTATCTATACCCCCCTATCCTATTCTTTTCCATATACTCATCCAGAAGTCTCTTAAAAGACCCCAGTGAGTTTGCCTCAACAACCTCCGACAGCAGTCGGTTCCATTCACTCACCACCCTCTGAGTGAAAAACCTACCCCTGACATCTCCTTTGTATTTGCTTCCCTGCGCCTTAAATCTGTGTCCTCTCGTAGTGACCATTTCAGCTCAGGGAAATAGTCTCTGAGAGTCCACCCTATCTATTCCTCTCAACATTTTATAAACCTCTATCAGGTCACCTCTCAACCTACGTCTGTCCAGTGAGAAGAGTTCCAGCTCCCTCAACCTATCTTCATAAAGCCTGCCTCCCAATCCAGGCAGCATCCTTGTAAATCTCCTCTGAACTCTCTCAATAGCCTTTACATCCTTCCTATAATGAAGCGACCAGAGCTGCGCACAGTATTCCAAGTGGGGTCTGACAAGAGTCTTATAGAGCTGCAGCATTACCTCCTGACTCCTAAACTCTATTCCTCGATTAATGAAGGCCAGTACACTGTACGCCTTCTTGACCACTTCCTCCACCTGCAAGGCCGATTTAAGAGTCCTATGGACCTGGACCCCGAGATCCTTCTGCTCTACAACACAGCTAAGACTCCTACCCCTTATATTGTACTCCTTCATCCCATTATTCCTGCCAAAATGGACCACTACACATTTATCTGCGTTGCAGTCCATCTGCCACTTCTCCGCCCAGTCTTGCATCCTGTCTATGTCCCACTGCAACTTTTGGCATCCCTCCAGACCATCCACAACACCACCAATCTTTGTATCGTCGGCGAGCTTGCTAACCCATCCCTCCACTTCCTCATCCAGGTCATTTATGAAAATAAAAATCTCCCACTATAACGACTCTGTTCTTTCTGCACCTATCCAAAATGTCTTCACATATGCCTTCTTCAACTACCCGCGGGCTGTTGGGTGGCCTATAATACACCCCTAGCATAGTAATTGCCCACTTTCTATTCCTCAACTCCACTCACAGTGACTCCACTCCTAACTCCTTTGTATTGTCCTCCCTCTGCACTGCCGTGATGCTCTCCTTAACTAACAATGCCATTCCTCCACCTCTTCTGGACCTTCCTCTGTCACGCCTGAAACACTTATACCCAGGAATGTTCAGTTGCCACTGCTCCCCTTCCTTTATCCACGTCTCCGTCACCGCAACCACATCCAAGTTTCTCGCAAACATTAAGGCCCTAAGTTCATCCGTTTTTCCCATTACGCTCCTCGCATTGAAACAGACACACTCCAGACCTCCAAGACCACTCGGACCCTCCTTCTCCCCGGTGCATCTCTTCTCTTCCAAGCTTACTCTATCTCCCATCTCGCTCTCTACCGAGCTATCGGTCTCAGCCCCTGCCCCCTCCATATTAGTTTAAATCCTGCCGAAACATTCCAGCTAACCTCCCAGTTAAGATATTCACACCCTTCCCATTTAAGTGTTCCCTGTCCCTTCTATACAGGTGCCCTTCTTTCACAAAGACTTCCCAGTTATCCACAAATATGAAACCCTCTGCCCTACACCAGTCCTTCAGCCACACATTCAGCTGTAGCATCTCATTTCTCCTGGCTCCGCTATTACCCGCGCCTGGAAGCAGCCCTGAGATCGCCATCTTCGAGGCCCTGCTCTTCAGCCTACCCCCCAACTCCCTGAACTGGCTTCTTATATCCTCCCTGCTCTTCCTTCCTACATCCTTCTCTCCTATGTGAATAATCACATCCGCCTTGGACCCCTCACCCTTCAAAATGCTCTCTACCCTATCTGACACATCTTGCACCCCTGCTCCAGGGAGGCAAAGTACCATCCTGGAGTCCCGCCTTGGACCACAGAAGTGTCCATCTATTCCTTTAACCCTCCCATCCCCCACCACTATCTCCCTTCTAGTTCCCTTTCCTCCACTGCCCCCGCTCCCCAATCAGACGGTAGTGATGGAAGGGCATATTTCTGGCCGGAAGCCCATTACTAGCAGTGTTCTGCAGGGATGCACACGGTTTGTGACATGTACAAATGTATATGCACATTTACTATATGTAAATGTAATATGTAAATGTATATGTACATTTCCTGTTTGTGACATATACAAATGACTTGGATGAAAATTAGAAAGACAAAGACACAAAGATAGCTGAAGTTGCAAAGAATGTAGAAGGTTGTTAAAAGGTGCAGAGGATATAGATCCATTGCAGATACTGGCAGAGAAATAGCTGATGCAGTTTAGTTGGGGTCAGTGCAAAGGGAGTGCCACACGGTCAGAGGGTCAGTGCTGAGGGAGTGCCGCACTGTCAGAGGGTCAGTGCTGAGGGAGTGCCACACTGTCAGAGGGTCAGTGCTGAGGGAGTGCCGCACAGTCAGAGGGTCAGTACTGAGGGAGTGCCACACTGTCAGAGAGTCAGTGCTGAGGGAGTGCCACACTGTCAGAGGGTCAGTGATGAGGGAGTGCCACACTGTCAGAGGGTCAGTGCTGAGGGAGTGCCGCACTGTCAGAGGGTCAGTGATGAGGGAGTGCCGCACTGTCAGATGGTCAGTGCTGAGGGAGTGCCGCAGTGCCAGAGGGTCAGTGCTGAGCGAGTGCAGCACTGTCAGAAGGACAGTGCTGAGGGAGTGCTGCACTGTCAGAGGGTCAGTGCTGAGGGAGTGCTGCACTGTCAGAGGGTCAGTGCCGAGGGAGCACCGCACTGTCAGAGGGTCAGTGGTGAGGGAGCGCCGCACTGTCAGAGGATCAATACTGAGGGAGTGCCACACTGTCAGGGGGTCAGTGCTGAGGGAGTGCTGCACTGTCAGAGGGTCAGTGCTGAGGGAGTGCCGCACTGTCAGAGGGTCAGTGCTGAGAGAGTGCCTGACATGAGTATCAGGAGAGGGAAGGGCCCGGAAACCTGATTGTGATGTGAGTCATCTGCATTAGGCAGTCAGTGCCATGAGAAAGGAACGCCAATGATAGAGGAAGCAATAAAAAAGAGAGAGTGAGAGAGAGCTGGAAGAGAGGAGTGTTTGCTAACCTGTTGTGGGGACTATTTTCTGTCCCAGTGTCATCTCAGTCACCTTGTCAAATCTCAGCTCATCGATCCTGCGATATTCCCGCTTTTCGCACTGACCCTCGACCCTGGGAAGTTGATGGGGTCTGGCTGAGGGTTGGCGGAGAGGTCGGGGCACTCTCCTCTGTGCTGCTGGCTGTCTGTGCAATGATAGTGGAACAATGTCCGAAGGCAGGTGAAGGTATTGTTGGAGGAAGCAGATTCCCTCATCAGTAAGATACCAATAATGATGTTTCCACACAAAACGCTCGCGTACAAAACCGCGGGATTTCAGGGAGCGTAACACTTGGATCACCTGGAGGTTGGTGACTCCCCGCAATTCAGGATGATGAGTCTGTGGTCTACGGTCATCCTTTGCCACCATAACACCATCACGGAACAACAACTCATATATTGCCCTGAGTTGCTGCAAAGGCATTAACATGCCAGCTACCATTTTAATCTCCTGACTGCAACAGGAACCTGGCACCAGGAACCAACAGCAAGATAACCTATCCACCAGCTCTGAGTAAAGATCAGGGGAAAGAAAGATGTCCTCAGTGCAAGGAATCTCCTTTCAGATTCTCCTGTCTGGAGGCAGCAGTGAGAGTGAAGGGAATGAATGAGAACACGAGGAGGAGGGGCGGGGGCCTAGAAATAAAGTGTGGCAGGAAAAGTGATCAGTCACAAACTGGCACGAGCAGCACAGAATTCCTGGAGCGAGGCCAGTTGTGAGTAAGACTCTGCAGGGTAAATGTCATCAGGCAGTGAGTGAGCTCCTGAACTATAGGCTGGAACTCCAGAGTTACACCTCCATGTCAGATTCTGAGGCCATCACTTCTTCATTCAGATTGCATAGGGTTAGGGTGTGGACGTTTCTGGAGCATGATAAGACTAAGCAGAGCCCAGACTGAATCCCCACATCGTGTGAATGAGTTTCAGTGACACAGCCCAAACCACAAACACACAGATATAAAGACATGCTTCAACTAAAACAGGAATATTGCACGAGACACATTATGTCGCCATCCCAATTTAACACTGATATTTCAGAGCCTGTAAATAGCCCAGCAGATTGAGAAAACTGTAACCCGAACTCACAGCCTCATTTGGGAACAGGTTGCTCATTCACTGCCATTTATTCATGAGTAATAACCTGAACCATGTATTATATCCATAAACAGAGAACTACAAAAAGACACAAGATTAGTTAGGGGATTGATACAGGGCTTTGGGGAGAGAGCAGGGCAGTGGGATTAGTTTGGGGATTGATACAGGGCTATGGGGAGAGAGTGGGACAGTGGGATTAGTTTGGGGATTGATACAGGGTTATGGGGAGAGAGTGGGACAGTGGGATTAGTTTGGGGATTGATACAGGGCTATGGGGAGAGAGCGGGGCAGTGGGATTAGTTTGGGGATTGATACAGGGCTTTGGGGAGAGACCAGGGCAGTGGGATTAGTTTGGAATTGATACAGGGCTACGGGGAGAGAGCGGGGCAGTGGGATTAGTTTGGGGATTGATACGGGCTATGGGGAGAGAGCGGGGCAGTGGGATAGTTTGGGATGGCTATGGAGAGAGCGGGAGAGTGGGATTAGTCTGGAATTGATACAGGGCTATGGGGAGAGAGCGGGGCAGTGGGATAGTTTGGGGATTGATATAGCGCTATGGGGAGAGAGCGGGGCAGTGGGATAGTTTGGGGATTGATACGGGGCTATGGGGAGAGAGCGGGACAGTGGGATTAGTCTGGAATTGATACAGGGCTACGGGGAGAGAGCGGGGCAGTGGGATTAGTTTGGGGATTGATATAGGGTCATAGGGGAGAGAGTGAGACAGTGGGATTAGTTTGGGGATTGATACAGGGTCATAGGGGAGAGAGTGAGACAGTGGGATTAGTTTGGGGTTGTTACAGAGCTATGGGGAGAGAGTGGGCAGTGGGATTAGTTTGAGGATTGATACAGGGCTATGGGAGACAGCGGGGCAGTGGGATTAGTTTGGGGATTGATACAGGGCTATGGGGAGAGAGCGGGACAGTGGGATTAGTTTGGGGATTGATACAGGGCTATGGGGAGAGAGCGGGCAGTGGGATTAGTTTGGGATTGATACAGGGCTATGGGGAGAGTGGGGCAGTGGGATTAGTTTGGGGATTGATACAGGTCTATGGGGAGAGAGCGGGGCAGTGGGATTAGTTTGGGGATTGATACAGGGCTACGGGGAGAGAACGGAGCAGTGGGATTAGTTTGGGGATTGATACAGGGCTATGGGGAGAGAGCGGGGCAGTGGGATTAGTTTGGGGATTGATACAGGGCTATGGGGAGAGAGCGGGGCAGTGGGATTAGTTTGGGGATTGATACAGGGCTATGGGGAGAGAGCGGGGCAGTGGGATTAGTTTGGGGATTGATATAGGGTCATAGGGGAGAGAGTGGGACAGTGGGATTAGTTTGGGATTGATACAGGGCTACGGGGAGAGAACGGAGCAGTGGGATTAGTTGGGGATTGATACGGGGCTATGGGGAGAGAGCGGGGCAGTGGGATTAGTTGGGGATTTTTGGCCACTGCATGTGTCATTGCCCCTGTCTCTGAGTGAATTGATGCTACTTGATGCAGATGTTATTCCAGTGCACACTGAATCGTAAGTGGAGGCTGTATGAACTATTGAGTCTCTATAACTGCAGAATGTGGAAATATCAATAAGAAGTCTCACAACGCCAGGTTAAAGTCCAACAGATTTATTTGATAGCAAACACCATTACCTTTCGGTACTCTGCCCCTTCGTCAGGTGAGTGGGGAGCTAGTGGCTGTTGCTACCAAATAAACCTGTTGGACTTTAACCTGGTGTTGTGAGATTTCTTACTGTGTTTACCCCAGTCCAACACCAGTATCTCCACATCAGAAATATCTGATTAGCTATAAACAGTAGCACTGCATATTCTGCATTGTAACCAACAAATTCACAATGCTACCCTGCGTAACACTCTGAGCTCAGCTCTGAACCACGCTCCCCACCCACCCTCCACCTCACTCATACACAGCACAATTATTCCCGCACCCAACTCCCAGAATTGCTCCACATTCCCAATGTGTGCACTGTGGAATGGAATCTGCTGCTTTGCAAATTCCTCAGCCATGATCTGGAATGTGGAGTTCTGTACTGTCACACAGCGACTGAGAGCTGGGGGTGACCTGGAGAGTCTGTATCCTGCAGTTTATAAGGCAACAGAGACAAGGGTGGGGTTGGGTGAGGAGGATGAAAGCAGGGGCTTCCCAGCGCAGGGGCAGGGGAGGGGTGTCCCTCCTTCTCCCCACGTAATGCAGGGGAATGTGGAGACAGGGAATGCCTTTTGCTTTGGCTTCTGTCTGTGAGTCATTGCCCAGTCTGGGTGTGGTTCAGGAGCTGAATAAACAAGGCTTTGTCTGACACATTACCAACTCTCCTCCGGAGCAGCAGCCTAATGAAGCTAGAGATAGCATCAGTAAAAGGAACCGCCCTCATCATAATACTACCAACTCCAGAATATTCCACAGAAAAGGAGACTGGAATTTGTTCAAACACACTTCACCATAACAAACTTTGTTGTTGTCAGCAAGCAGCAGAGAGATTAAACACAGTCACCAATCACATAACTCTTTCCTATCCTCCACAGCACACCAATATCTCCTCAACTCCATCAAAACATCATCACAAACCAAAACAATAACAGTGCAGCACTCCCTCAGCACTGACCCTCTGACAGTGCGGCACTCCCTCAGCACTGACCCTCTGACAGTGCGACGCTCCCTCAGCACTGACCCTCTGACAGTGCGGCGCTCCCTCAGCACTGACCCTCTGACAGTGCGGCGCTCCCTCAGCACTGACCCTCTGACAGTGCGGCACTCCCTCAGCACTGACCCTCTGACAGTGCGGCGCTCCCTCAGCACTGACCCTCTGACAGTGCGGCACTCCCTCAGCACTGACCCTCTGACAGTGCGGCGCTCCCTCAGCACTGACCCTCTGACAGTGCGGCACTCCCTCAGCACTGACCCTCTGACAGTGCGGCACTCCCTCAGCACTGACCCTCTGACAGTGCGGCACTCCCTCAGCACTGACCCTCTGACAGTGCGGCACTCCCTCAGCACTGACCCTCTGACAGTGCGGCACTCCCTCAGCACTGACCCTCTGACAGTGCGGCACTCCCTCAGCACTGACCCTCTGACAGTGCGGCACTCCCTCAGCACTGACCCTCTGACAGTGCGCACTCCCTCAGCACTGACCCTCTGACAGTGCGGCATCCCTCAGCACTGACCCTCTGACAGTGCGGCACTCCCTCAGCACTGACCCTCTGACAGTGCGGCACTCCCTCAGCACTGACCCTCTGACAGTGTGGCACTCCCTCAGCACTGACCCTCTGACAGTGTGGCACTCCCCAGCACTGACCCTCTGACAGTGCGGCACTCCCTCAGCACTGACCCTCTGACAGTGAGGCACTCCCTCAGCACTGACCCTCTGACAGTGCGGCACTCCCTCAGCACTGACCCTCTGACAGTGCGGCACTCCCTCAGCACTGACCCTCTGACAGTGCGGCACTCCCTCAGCACTGACCCTCTGACAGTGCGGCACTCCCTCAGCACTGACCCTCTGACAGTGCGGCACTCCCTCAGCACTGACCCTCTGACAGTGTGGCACTCCCTCAGCACTGACCCTCTGACAGTGCGGCACTCCCTCAGCACTGACCCTCTGACAGTGCGGCACTCCCTCAGCACTGACCCTCTGACAGTGCGGCATTCCCTCAGCACTGACCCTCTGACAGTGCGGCACTCCCTCAGCACTGACCCTCTGACAGTGCGGCACTCCCTCAGCACTGACCCTCTGACAGTGCGGCACTCCCTCGGCACTGACCCTCTGACAGTGCGGCACTCCCTCGGCACTGACCCTCTGACAGTGCGGCACTCCCTCGGCACTGACCCTCTGACAGTGCGGCACTCCCTCGGCACTGACCCTCTGACAGTGCGGCACTCCCTCGGCACTGACCCTCTGACAGTGCGGCACTCCCTCGGCACTGACCCTCTGACAGTGCGACACTCCCTCAGCACTGACCCTCTGACATTGCGGTGCTCCCTCAGTACTGACCCTCCGACAGTGCGGCACTCCCTCGGCACTGACCCTCTGACAGTGCGGCACTCTCTCAGCACTGACCCTCTGACATTGCGGTGCTCCCTCAGCACTGACCCTCTGACAGTGGGCAGTCCTCATGTGAAAAAAGCTTTTAGATTTTCTTCCTTCGTCAGGTGAATGGAGAGTTCTGACCTCGAGCTCCCTCAATACTGACCCTGTGAGAGTGCGGTACTCCCTCAGCGGTGACTTGGAATTTCAGCCTGGATAATTTTGTTGACGGAGAACTGATCCTATAACTTTTCAGTCAGAGGTGACAGTATTCTCTGATCATTCACACCTAACAATGAGACTACGTTAAACTGAAGAGAAAGGAATTTTCTGCAACTATTCACCATACGTCCACAAGGTGGTGATACATCTCAATCCATCTGGTTCCTGTCATCAAGTTCATTGAAACATGGAAAGTAGAAACAGGATGAGGCCATTCGGCCCTGCGAGCCTGCTCTGCCATTCATTCGGATCATAGCTGATCATCAAATTCAAAATCCTGATCCTACCTTCCCCTCATATCCCTCAATCCATTTAGCCCCAAGAGCGAAATCTAATTTCTTCTCGAAACCAGACAATGTTTTGTTTCAACTACTATCTGTGGGAGTGAATTCCACACACTCACCACCCTCTGGATGAAGAAATTTCTCCTCATCTCATTTCTAAAAGGTTTGCCCCTTATCCTCAAACTATGACTCCTAGTTCTGGCCTCCCCCACCATTGGGAACATTCTTTCTGAATCTACCTGTCTAACGCTGTTAGAATTTTATAAGTTGCTATAGGATTCCCTTTCACTCTTCTAAACTCCAGTGAATGTAATCCTAACCAACTAATTCTCTCCTCATATTTCAGACCTGCTACCCCAGGAATCAGCCTGGTAAATCTTCACTGTGCTCCCTCTATAGCAAGGACATCCTTTCTCAGATAAGGACCCCAAAACTACACACAATACTCCAGGTGTGGCCTCCCCAACGCCCTTTACAATTGAAGCAAAACACCCCTGTCCCTATACTCAAATTCCTCTCAGCATTGTTTCCCAGTCCATCGTGGCCAATTCATGTCCCACAAAGAAGGCTGGTTCAAAAGCTAAGAGCCTATGGAATCCAAGGCAAGTTGGTAAATTGGATCCAAAAGAGTGATGGTGGAGGGCTGCTTTTGTGGTTAGAAGCCCATGACCAGCAATAGGTGCTGGGATCTTTGCTGTTTGTTTGGTACATTATCAACATGGCCCGACAGTAGAAGGTATAATTAGTAAATCTACAGATGACATGAAAGTTGATGGTGTTGTTGATAGTGAGGATAGTCTGAGGCTACAGAGATATTGATCAGCTGATGCATTGGGCAGAACAATGGCAGATTTAATCTTGATAAGTATGAGGTGATGCATTCTGTAAGTCCAATAAGGGTAGAATATACACAATAAATGGTAATTAGTAGGGCATACTGGGGAACAAAGGGACCTTGGCATACACGTTCATAGATCCCTGAAGGTGATAGCACAGATAGATAATATGATGAAGAAGCCAAACAAAATGTTTGCCTCCATTGCCGCAGCATAGAATACAGAACAGAGAGGCCTTGGTACAATTCCATAAAACATTGGCTTGACCACAGATGGAATATTTGTGCAGTTCTCATTGGCACACTATCTGAAGGAAGTGATTGGACTGGAAGGAGTGCAGATGAGATTCACCAGGATGGTGAGAAACGGAGAAAATAGGTGCACGTGTAGGCCATTCAATATTATCATGGCTGATCACGCACCCACTCAGTATCCCACTCCCGCTTTCTCTCCATATCTCTTGATCCCTTTATTCACAAGGGCCATATCCAGCTCCCTCTTGAACATATCTAACAAACTGGCCTTAACAGCTTTCTGTGGGAGAGTATGCCACAGGTTCACAACTCTCTGAGTGAAGAAGTTCTTCCCCATCTGAATCCTGAATGTCTTCCCCCTTATTCTCAGACTGTGACTTTAGCGCTGGACTTCCCCAACATCAAGAACATTCTTCCCACGTATAGCCTATCCAATCCCATCAGGATTTTGTATGTTTCTATGAGATCTTCTCTCATTCTTCTAAATTCTGTTAGAATTCTTTGCTGTGATAATGAAGAAGTTAGACAAAGGAGAGTCAGTGGATGTGATTTATTCAGATTTCCAAAAACAAGGTGCCTTCCAGAGGCTGCTAAATAAGCTCAAAGCCAATGGTGTTAGCGGCAGGTACTGGCATGGATAGAGGATTGGCTGTCAGAGAGAAGGCAAAGAGTGGGGATAAAGCTGTCTTTCCAAGATGGCAGCTGATGACAAGTTGTGTGCCTCAGGGGTCAGTCTTGGGGCTACAACTTTTCACAATATACAATGATGATCTGGAAGATGGAACAGAGTTCATGGGTGCTACGTTTACAGATGATACAAAGATATGTAAAGGGACAGGTAGTATTGAGGAAGCAAGGGGGCTGCAGAAGGACTTGGACACATTGGGTAAGTGGACAAACAAGTGACAGATGGAATACAATGTGGAAAAGTGTGAGGTTATATATTTTGAAAGGAGGAATGGAGGCAAAGGCTATTTTCTAAATGGGGAAATGCTTCGGAATTCTGAAACACAAAGGGACTTGGGAGTATTTGTTCAAGATTCTATTAAGGTTAATGTGCAGGTTCAGTTGGCAGTTAGGAAGACAAATGCAATGTTAGCATTCATATCTAGAAGGCTAGTATACAAGAACAGAGATGTACTTCTGAGGCTGTGTAAGACTCTGGTCAGACCCCATTTGGAAAATTCTGAGCAGTTTTGGGCCCCATGTATAAGGAAGGATGTGCTGGCCTTGGAAAGGGTCCAGAGGAGGTTCACAAGAATGATCGCTGGAATGACGGGGTTGTCCTATGAGCAATGGTTGAGGAGTCTGGCTCTGCACTTGATGACGTTTGGAAGGATAAAGGGGGAAATCTAAAGGAAACTTGCAGAATACTGAACAGCCTAGATAGAGTGGACATGAAGAGGATGTTCCTGTTACTGGGAGAGACCAGAACTCGAGAGCACAACCTCAGAGTGAAAGGATACTCCTTTAAAACAGAGATGAGGAGGAATTTCTTCATTCAGTGGACCACAGATGGAGTATTGTGTTCAGTTCTCATTGGCACACTATCTGAAGGAAGTGATTGCACTGGAGGGAGTGCAGAGGAGATTCACCAGGATGGTGAGAAACAGAGAAAATAGGTGCACATGTAGGCCATTCAATATTATCATGGCTGATGCAAGACTGGGCAGAGAAGTGGCAGATGGACTTCAACGCAGATAAATGTGTAGTGGTCCATTTTGACAGGAATAATGGGACGAAGGAGTACAATATAAGGGGTAGGAGTCTTAGGTGTGTTGTAGAGCAGAAGGATCTCGGGGTCCGGGTCCATAGGACTCTTAAATCGGCCTCGCAGGTGGAGGAAGGGGTCAAGAAGGCGTACGGTGTACTGGCCTTCATTAATCGAGGAATAGAGTTCAGGAGTCAGGAGGTAATGATGCAGCTCTATAAGACGCTTGTCAGACCCCAGTTGGAGTATTGTGCGCAGTTCTGGTCGCCTCATTATAGGAAGGATGTAGAGGCTATTGAGAGGGTTCAGAGGAGATTTACAAGGATGCTGCCTGGATTGGGAGGCAGGCCTTATGAAGATAGGTTGAGGGAGCTGGGACTCTTCTCACTGCAGAGACGTAGGTTGAGAGGCGACCTGATAGAGGTTTATAAAATGTTGAGAGGAATAGATAGGGTGGACTCTCAGAGACTATTTCCCCGAGCTGAAATGGTCACTACGAGAGGACACAGATTTAAGGTGCAAGGAAGCAAATACAAAGGAGATGTCAGGGGTAGGTTTTTCACTCAGAGGGTGGTGAGTGAATGGAACCGACTGCCGTCGGAGGTTGTTGAGGCAAACTCACTGGGGTCTTTTAAGGGACTTCTGGATGAGTATATGGAAAAGAATAGGATAGGGGGTTATAGATAGGTCTGTGGATTGGTAGATGTGATCGGCGCAACTCGTGGGCCGAAGGGCCTGTTTGTGCTGTATTGTTCTACGTTCTATGATCACACACCGTCAGTATCCCACTCCCGCTTTCTCTCCAATCCCTTGATCCCTTTATTCACTAGGCCATGTCCAGCTCTCTCTTGAACTTATCTAACAAACTAGCCTCAACAGCTTTCTGTGGGAGAGAATTCCACAGGTTCACAACTCTCTGAGTGAAGAAGTTCTTCCCCATCTCAGCCCTGAATGGCTCTTTGCCACAGAAGACTGTGGAGACAGGTCATTGAGTGTCTTTAAGACAGGGGTAGGTAAGTTTTGATCAATAAGGGAATCAAGGGTTATGGGGAGAAGGCAGGAGAATGGGGATGAGAATCACCATGATTAGGATATAGGTAGGCTGGAAAATTGGGCGGAGAAGTGGCAGATGGAATTTAATCCAGATAAATGTAACGTGATGCATTTTGGTAGATCTAATGTAGAGGGGAGCTATACAATAAATGGCAGAGACATCAGGAATACAGACACACAGAGGGACCTGGGTGTGCCAATCCACAGAAATTGAAGGTGGCAGCACAGGTGGAGAAGGTGGTAAAGAAGGGACATGGCACGCTTGCCTTTATAGGACAGGGTATAGAGTATAAAAATTGGCATCTGATGTTGCAGCTGCATAGAAGGTTGGTTCGGCCACATTTGGAGTACTGTGTCCTGTTCTGGTCGCCGCACTACCAGAAGGATGTGGAAGCTTTAGAGAGAGTACAAAGAAGGTTTACCAGGATGTTGCCTGGTATGGAGGGTCTTAGCTATGAGCAGAGATTGGGTAAACTGGAGGTCTTTGCCCTGGAAAGATGGAGAATGAGGCAAGACCTAATAGAGGTATATAAAATTGTGAAGGGCATAGATAGGGTGAACAGTGGGAAGCTTTTTCCCAGGTCGGAAGTGACGAACACAAGGGGTCACAAATTCAAGATGAGGGGAGCGAGGTTTAACTCTGATATCAGAGGGATGTTATTCACACAGAGGGTGGTGGGGGCCTGGAATGCACTGCCAAACAGAATGGTTGAGGCAAACATGATGGAATCGTTTAAGACTTATCTGGACAGTCACATGAACAGACAGGGAATAGAGGAATACAAACGAATGGTCTCATTGAGCTCATGAGCAGCGCAGGCTTGGAAGCCAGAAGACCTGTTCCTATGCTGTATTGTTCTTTGTTCTTTGATTACATGGCAAAATGCACTCAATGGGCCGAATGGCCTAATTTTGCTCCTGCATGTTGTAGTCTTATAATATAAGACTATTATAGGGCAGGTCTTATGAAGAGAGGCTGAGGGATTTGAGGTTGTTTTCGTTAGAAAGGAGGAGGCTAAGAGGGGACCTGATCGAAACATATAAGATGATTAGAGGTTTAGATAGGGTGGACAGTGATAGCCATTTTCCTAGGATGGAGAAAGCTAGCACGAGGGGACATAGCTTTATATTAAGGGGTGATAGTTATAGGACGGATATCAGAGGTAGGTTCTTTACCCAAAGGGTGGTTCGGGAGTGGAATGCCCTGCCTGCAGCAGTTGTAGATGCGCCAAGTTTGGTGGCGTTTTAAGAGGTTAGTTGATAAGTATATGGAAGAGAAGGGAATGGTTTAGTTTTGAGGGGCATTGCTTTTTATATTGGTCGGCGCAACATCGAAGGCCGAAGGGCCTGTTCTGTGCTGTAATGTTCTATGTTCTATAAATTCCAGTGAGTACAAGCCCAGTCGATCCAGTCTCTCTTCATATGTCAGTCTTGCCAATCCAGAAATCCCAGTCTGGTGTATCTTCGTTGGACTCTCTCAATAGACCCCTACAGTGCAGAAAGAGGCCCTTCAGCCCGTCGGGTCTGCACCAAACACAATCCCACCTAGGCCCTATCCCTATGTCCCTACATATTATACCCACTAATCCCTCTAACCTACGCAGCCCTGGACACTAAGGGGCAATTTCTTAACATAGCCAATCAATCTAACCCGCACATTTTTGAACTGTAGGAGGAAACCGGAATACCCGGAGGAAACCCACGCAGACGCGAGGAGAATGTGTAAACTCCACACAGTAAGAAGTCTGACAACACCAGGTTTAAGTCCAATCAATTTATTGGATAGTAAACTTTAGTAAGGACTTTAGTAAGGCTTTTGATAAGGTGGCCCATGGAAGACTTCTACAGAAAATGCAGATGTGTGGAATAGAGGGTGATTTAGCTAATTGGATTAGAAATTGGCTGGCAGATAGAAGACAGAGGGTGGTGGTTGATGGGAGATATTCATCGTGGAGTTCGGTGACGAGTGGTGTGCCTCAGGGGTCTGTTTGGGGCCCCTGCTGTTTGTAATTTTTATAAATGATCTGGATGAGGGTATTGAGGGATGGATCAGTAAATTTGCAGATGACACTAAAGTTGGTGGAATGGTAGATAGTGAAGAGGGGTGTTATAGTTTACAGAGTGACTTGGACAAGTTGCAGAGCTGGGCCGAGAGGTGGCAAATGGAGTTTAATTGGAAAAGTGTGAGGTAATGCACTTTGGCAGGAACAATAAATGTGTAGAGTATAGGGCTAATGGTAGGGCTCTTAATAGTGTTGAGGAACAGAAGGAACTTGGTGTATGTGTCAATAGATGCCTGAAAGTAGGCAGTCAAGTGGATAAAGTTGTTAAGAAGGCATATGGAGTCTTAGCTTTTATTGGTAGGGGATTGAATTTAGGAGCCGCAGCATAATGTTGCAACTGTACAAAACTCTAGTGCGGCCGCACTTGGAGTATTGTGTGCAGTTCTGGTCGACACATTATAAGAAAGATGTGGAGGCATTGGAGAGGGTACAGAGGAGGTTTACCAGGATGTTGCCTGGTATGGAGGGCAGGTCCTATGAAGAGAGGTTGAAGGATTTGAGGTTGTTTTCGTTAGAAAGGAGGCGGCTAAGGGGGGATCTTATTGAAGCATATAAGATAATTAGAGGTTGGATAGGGTGGACAGTGATAGCCTTTTTCCTAGGATGGAGAAAGCTAGCACGAGGGACACAACTTTAAATTAAGGGGGATAGTTATAGGACGGATATCAGAGGTAGGTTCTTTACTCAAAGAGTGATTAGGGAGTGGAATGCCCTGCCTGCAGCTGTTGTAGATGCGCCAAGTTTGGTGGCGTTTAAGAGGTTAGTTGATAAGTATATGGAAGAGAAGGAATGGTTTAGTTTGGAGGGGCATTGCTTTTTATTTTGGTCGGCACAACATCGAAGGCCGAAGGGCCTGTTCTGTGCTGTATTGTTCTATGTTCTATGTTCTAAACTCACAAGCTTTCGAGGTTATCCTCTTCGTCAGGTGAATGAGGTGAAACTCCACACAGACAGTGACCCAAGCCAGGAATCGAACCCAGGATCCTGGAGCTACGAAGCAGCAGTGCTAACCTCTGTGCTACTGTGCCACCTCCGATAGCAAGAATGTCCTTCCTCAGGAGGCCAAAACTACCCACAATACTCGAGTTGTGCTTACCAAGGCCCTGTATAAGTGCAGCAAGATTGTGGGATGGAAAGTTTCATTTATGGGGAGACACTGGATAGGCTGGGTTGGCTTTCGCTGGAGCAGAAGCTGAAGAAGCATCTGATAGTGGAGCACGAAATTATGAGAGGCATTGATAGGCATTCATTAGAATCTTTCCCCTGTGGCAGAGATGTCTAAGATTAGAAAGTTTAAGGTGAGGAGTAAGTGGTTTACAATATTAAGTTTATTTATTAGTCACTGGTAGGCTTACATTAACACTGCAATGAAGTTACACTGAAATTCTGCTAGTTGCCACACTCTGGTGCCTGTTCGGGTATACTGAAGGAGAATTTAGCATGCTCAATGCATCTAAGCAGCAGAGTTAGGAGGAGATCTGAGGAAAACACTTTTTTAGCCAGGGAGTGGTGGGAATATGAATCACGTTGCCTGATGTGGAGACAGGGACTCTCCCAACATTTAAGAAGTATCTGGACAAGCACTTAAATCACCACTGAATAGATTTTGGTCCAACTGCTGATAAGTGGAATTACTACAGACTGATATTGGATGGCCTGCATAGATATGATGGGCCAAAGGGCCTGTTTCTGTGCTTGTGACTCTACAAATCCTGCAGCGAATAACTCACTTCCTGACTTCCTGAATCTAGTCCACCGTCTGCAAGGTACAAGTCAGCAGTGTGATGGAATACTCCCCACTTGCCTGGATGGATGCAGCTCCAACATTCCAGAAGCTCCACACCTTCCAGGATAAAGTAGCCCGCTTGATTGGCACCCTATCCACAACCATCCACTCCCTCCACCACCAACACACAGTGACAGGCGTGTGTACCATCTACAAGATGCACTGCAGCAACTCACCAAGGCTCCTTAGGCAGCACCTTCCAAACCGACCACCACTTCGATCTAGAAGGACAATCGCAATAGATACCTGGGAGCACCCCCACCTGGAGATTCCCCTCAAGTCACTCACTATCCTGACTTGGAAATATATCAGCTGTTCCTGCATTGTGACTGAGTTAAAATCTTGGAAGCCGCTCCTATATCATATGGATTGAAGCAGTTCAAGAAGGCAACTTACCACCATCTTCCAAGGGGGTGGCTAGGGAGAAAGGCATACGGAGTCTTGGCTTTTATTGGTAGGGGGATTGAATTTCGGAGCTGCAACGTCATGTTGCAACTGTACAAAACTCTACTGAGTCCACACTTGGAGTATTCTGTACAGTTCTGGTCGCCACATTATAAGAAAGATGTGGAGGCATTGGAGAGGGTACAGAGGAGGTTTACCAGGATGTTGCCTGGTATGGAGGGCAGGTCTTATGAAGAGAGGCTGAGGGATTTGAGGTTGTTTTCGTTAGAAAGAAGGCGGCTAAGAGGAGACCTTATCGAAACATATAAGATGATTAGAGGTTTAGATAGGGTGGACAGTGATAGCCTTTTTCCTAGAATGGAGAAAGCTGGCACGAGGGGACATAGCTTTAAATTAAGGGGTGGTAGTTACAGGACGGATGTCAGAGGTAGGTTCTTTACCCAGAGGGTGGTAAGGGTATTGAATGCCCTGCCTGCTGCAGTTGTAGATGCGCCAAGTTTGGGGGCGTTTAAGAGGTCAGTAGATAAGTTTATGGATGAAAAGGGAATGGTTTAGGTTAGAGGGTCATTGCTTTTTCTTAATTGGTCGGCGCAACATCGAGGGCAGAAGGGCCTGTTCTGCGCTTACTTCTGTTGTGGGCAAAGTATTGGAGAGAATTATTAGGGATAGGATTTATAGTTATTTAGAGAGAAATGAATTGATTGGGGATAGTCAGCATGGTTTGTGAAGGGTAGGTCGTGCCTTACTAACCTCATTGAGTTTTTTGAAAAAGTGACCAAAGAGGTGGATGGGGGTAAGGCAGTTGATGTGGTATATATGGACTTTAGTAAGGCGTTTGATAAGGTGTCCCATGGAAGACTTCTGCAGAAAATGCAGATGTATGGGATAGAGGGTGATTTAGCTAATTGGATTAGGAATTGGCTAGCAGATAGAAGACAGAGGGTGGTGGTGATGGGAGATATTCATCGTGGAGTTCGGTTACAAGTGGTGTACCTCAGGGGTCTGTTTTGGGGCCCCTGCTGTTTGTAATTTTATAAATGATCTGGATGAGGGTATTGAAGGATGGATTAGTAAATTTGCAGATGACACTAAAGTCGGTGGAGTGGTAGATAGTGAAGATGGGTGTTATAGTTTGCAGAGAGACTTGGACAAGTTGCAGAGCTGGGCCGAGAGGTGGCAAATGGAGTTTAATGTGGAAAAGTGTGAGGTAATGCACTATGGCAGGAATAATAAATGTGTAGAGTATAGGGCAAATGGTAGGATTCTTAGTAGTGTTGATGAACAGAGGGATCTTGGTGTGTATGTGCATAGATCCCTGAAAGTAGGCAGTCAGGTCGAGAAGGTTGTTAGGAAGGCATATGGAGTCTTGGCTTTTATTGGTAGCGGGATTGAATTTCGGAGCCGCAACGTCATGTTGCAACTGTACAAAACTCTAGTGCGGCCGCACTTGGAGTATTGTGTGCAGTTCTGGTCCCCACATTATAAGAAAGATGTGGAGGCATTGGAGAGTGTACAGAGGAGGTTTACCAGGATGTTGCCTGGTATGGAGGGCAGGTCTTATGAAGAGAGGCTGAGGGATTTGTGGTTGTTTTCGTTAGAAAGGAGGCGGCTAAGAGGGGACCTTATCGAAACATATAAGATGATTAGAGGTTTAGATAGGGTGGACAGTGATAGCCTTTTTCCTAGGATGGAAAAAGCTAGCACGAGGGGACACAGCTTTAAATTAAGGGGTGATAGTTATAGGACGCATATCAGAGGTAGGTTCTTTACCCAAAAGAGTGGAGTTTACCAGGATGTTTGCCCTGGTAAATGGGCGTGGGCAGGTCTATGAAGAGAGGCTGGAGGGATTTGAGGTTTTCTTCGTTAGAAAAGGAGGCAGCTAAGAGGGACCTAATCGAACATATAAGATGATTAGAGGTTTAGATAGGGTGACAGTGATAAGCCTTTCGTAGGTGAGAAGCTAGCTCCGAGGGGACACAGCTGTGTAGATTAAGGGATGATAGTATAGGACGCATATCAGAGGTAGGTTCCTACCCAAGAAGCTGGAAGGGTTTGAAGTAGATAGGGAGGATGTGCGGGATATTCTCGAGGTTTTTTGAAGTGTGGATAAGTCCCCTGGGCCGGACGGATTTACCCTAGGATTCTCTGGAGGCAAGATAGGGATTGCAGAGCCTCTGGGCTCTGATCTTCAGGTCCTCGTTTGGTTACGGTGTGTTCCGGAGGACTGGAGGATAGCGAATGTGTCCCGTTGTTCAAGAAGGGAATAGAGACCATTCCAGGGCTCGTGTGGTAGGCCGTGGTCTTACTTCTGTTGTGGGCAAAGTACTGGAGAGAATAATTAGGGATAGGATTTATAGTTATTTAGAGAGTAATGAATTGATTGGAGATAGTCAGCATGGTTTTGTGAAGGGTAGGTCGTGCCTTACTAACCTCAATGAGTTTTTTGAAAAAGTTTACTATGGAGGTGGATGGGGGTAAGGCGGTTGATGTGGTATATATGGACTTTAGTAAGGCGTTTGATAAAGTGGCCCATGGAAGAATTCTGCAGAAAATGCAGATGTATGGGATAGAAGGTGATTTAACTAATTGGGTTAGGAATTGGCTAGTAGATAGAAGACAGAGGGTGGTGGTTGATGGGAGATATTCATCTTGGAGTTCGGTGACAAGTGGCGTACCTCAGGGGTCTGTTTTGGGGCCCCTGCTGTTTGTAATTTTTTATAAATGATCTGGATGAGGGTATTGAGGGATGGATTAGTAAATTTGCGGATGACACTAAAGTCGGTGGAGTGGTAGATAGTGAAAGGGGTTTATAGTTTGCAGAGGACTTGGACAAGTTGCAGAGCTGGGCCCGAGAGGTGGCAAATGGAGTTAATGTGGAAAAGTGTGAGGTAATGCACTATGGCAGAAATAATAAATGTGTAGAGTATAGGGCAAATGGTAGGATTCTTAGTAGTCTAGATGAACAGAGGGATCTTGGTGTGTATGTGCAGATCCCTGAAAGTAGGCAGTCAGGTGGATAAGGTTGTTAGGAAGGCATATGGAGTCTTGGCTTTTATTGGTAGGGGGATTGAATTTAGGAGCCGCAGCGTCATGTTGCAACTGTAAAAACTCTAGTGCGGCCGCACTTGGAGTATTGTGTGCAGTTCTGGTCCCCACATTATAAGAAAGATGTGGAGGCATTGGAGAGGGTACAGAGGAGGTTTACCAGGATGTTGCCTGGTATGGAGGGCAGGTCTTATGAGGAGAGGCTGAGGGATTTGAGGTTGTTTTCGTTAGAAAGGAGGCGGCTAAGAGGGGACCTTATTGAAACATATAAGATGATTAGAGGTTTAGATAGGGTGGACAGTGATAGCCTTTTTCCTAGGATGGAAAAAGCTAGCACGAGGGGACACAGCTTTAAATTAAGGGGTGATAGTTATAGGACGGATATCAGAGGTAGGTTCTTTACCCAAAGGGTGGTTCGGGAGTGGAATGCCCTGCCTGCAGCAGTTGTAGATGCGCCAAGTTTGGTGGCGTTTAAGAGGTTAGTTGATAAGTATATGGAAGAGAAGGGAATGTTTTAGTTTGGAGGGGCATTGCTTTTTATATTGGTCGGCGCAACATCGAAGGCCGAAGGGCCTGTTCTGTGCTGTAATGTTCTATGAAATTACACGTCCCCTAGAAGAGATATTTGAATCATCGATAACCACTGGCCTTCATTAATCGAGGAATACAGTTTAGGAGTCAGGAGGTAATGATGCAGCTCTATAAGACCCTTGTCAGACCCCAGTTGGAGTATTGCGCGCAGTTCTGATCACCTCACTATAGGAAGGATGTAGAGGCTATTGAGAAAGTTCAGAGGAGATTTACAAGGATGCTGCCTGGATTGGGAGGCAGGCCTTATGAGGACAGGTTGAGGGAGCTGGGACTCTTCTCACTGGACAGACGTAGGTTGAGAGGCAACCTGATAGAGGTTTATAAAATGTTGAGAGGGATAGATAGGGTGGACTCTCAGAGAGTATTTCCCCAAGCTGAAATGGTCACTACGAGAGGAGACAGATTTAAGGTGCAGGGAAGCAAATACAAAGGAGATGTCAGGGGTAGGTTTTTCACTCAGAGGGTGGTGAGTGAATGGAACCGACTGCCGTCGGAGGTTGTTGAGGCAAACTCACTGGGGTCTTTTAAGAGACTTCTGGATGAGTATATGGAAAAGAATAGGATAGGGGGTTATAGATAGGTCTGTGGATTGGTAGATGTGATCGGCGCAACTTGTTGGCCGAAGGGCCTGTTTGTGCTGTATTGTTCTATGTTCACAGGTGAGGTGTCTGAAGATTGGAGAGTGGCAAATCTCGTGCCTTTCATTGAAAAGGGCTGCAGAGAAAAGCCTGGGAATTACAGGTCAGTAAGCCTCACATCTGTGGTGGTAAATTGAGAGATAGTATCGACAGGCATTTAGAAATGCAAGGACTGATTATGCTTTAAATGGAAAATCAAATTTAATTGAGTTTTTTGAAGGGGTACATGAGGGCAGTGCAGTTGATGCTGCCTACGTGACTTTAGCAAGGCCATGAACAATATACCGTACATAGAACATAGAACATTACAGCGCAGTACAGGCCCTTTGGCCCTCGATGTTGCGCTGGCCAGTGGACCCTCTAACCTAAACTATTCCAATATCATCCATATGCCTATCCACCGAACATTTGAATGCCCCCAAAGTAGGCGAGTCCACAACTGCTGCAGCCAGAGCATTCCACGTCCTCACCACCCTCTGTGTAAAGAACCTGCCTCTGATATCCGTCCTATAACTACCACCTCTTAATTTAAAGTTATGTCCCCTCGTGTTGGTCATCACCATCCGAGGAAAAAGGCTCTCACTATCCACGCTATCCAATCCCTTGATCATCTTATACGCCTCAATTAGGTCACCGCGTAACATTCTTCTCTCTAATGAAAATAACCTCAGGTCCCTCAGCCTTTCCTCATAAGGCCTTCCCACCATACCAGGCAACATCCTGGTAAACCTCCTCCGCACCCTTTCCAATGCTTCCACATCTTTCTTATAATGCGGCGACCAGAACTGTACGCAATACTCCAAGTGTGGCCGCACCAGAGTTTTGTACAGTTGTAACCTAACCTCACGGCTCCTAAATTCAATCCCTCTACCAATAAAAGCTAACACACCGTACACCTTCTTAACAACTTTATCAACTTGGGTGCCAACTTTCAAAGAGCTATGTACTTGTACCCCAAGATCCCTCTGCTCGACAACACTATTAAGGGTCCTTCCATTAGCCCTATATTTCATATGCCTGTTATTCCTACCAAAGTGAATCACCTCACACTTATCCGTATTGAATTCCATTTGCCACCTCATGGCCCACCTCTGCAACCTATGTCCCTCTGCAAACTGTAACATCCATCCTCGCTGTCTACAACTCCCCCCACTTTGGTATCGTCAGTACGGTAGGTTGTTGCATAAAGTTAAATCTCACAGGATTCATGGTGAGGTATCTAAATGGTGCAGGGAAGCAAATACAAAGGAGATGTCAGGGGTAGGTTTTTCACTCAGAGGGGGATGAGTGAATGGAACCGACTGCCGTCGGAGGTTGTTGAGGCAAACTCACTGGGGTCTTTTAAAAGACCTCTGGATGAGTATATGGAAATGAATAGGATAGGGGGTTATAGATAGGTCTGTGGATTGGTAGATGTGATCGGCGCAACTCGTGGGCCGAAGGGCCTGTTTGTGCTCTATTGTTCTATGTTCTATGTAAATGGACACGAAATTGGCTCAATGACAGAAGACAGAGGGTGGTTGTAGACTGGAGGCCTGTGACCAGTGGTGTGTCCTCAGTAAAGTTTTACAACACCAATTTTAAATCCAATCAATTTATTTGATAGTAAATCCGCGAGCTTTCGACACTATGTGCCTTCGTCAGGCAAATGCAGTGTTCTGATCTGCAGAGGCACTCATATCCACACAGACAGTTACAGATTGCTGATTAGACACCAGTGGTGTGTCTCAGGGATCAGTGCTGGGTCCACTATTATTTGTCATTTATATTAATGATTGGATGAGACTTTAGTAGGGATGGTTAATATGTTTGACACCAAGATCGGCAGCATGGTGGACAGTGAAAAGATTATCTCCGATTGCAACAGATTTGATCAATTGGGCCAGTAGCTGACAAATGACTGATGGAGTTTAGAACATAGAACACTCCAACACAAACAGGCCCTTTGGCCCACAAATTGCGCTGATCATACCCATATCTACCAGGCCATAGAACTATCTGTAACTTCGAATCCCATTAAATCCCATGTACTCATCCAGAAGTCTCTTAAAAGACCCCAGCGAGTTTGCCTCTACCACCACTGACGGGCAGCCAATTCCATTCACTCACCACCCTCTGAGTGAAAAACTTATCCCTAACATTTCCTCTGTACTTCCCCCCAGCACCTTAAACCTGTGTCCTCTCATAGCGACCATTTCAGCCCTGGGAAATAGCCTCTGAAAATCCACCCTATCTATTCCTCTCAACATTTTATAAACCTCTATCTGGTCGCCTCTCAACCTTTGTCTCTCCAGGGAGAAGGCACCTAGCTCCCTCAACCTATTTTCTTGAATAAGGCATGAATAAGGTCATGATTGATCTGTTTGTGTTTGAGTTCCACAACCCCTAAAAGCTTTGGTTCCATTTCCTAACAAGAATATATACGACCACTTTAAAAATATTCTATGACCCTGCTTCTACAACCTTCTGAGATGTTCAGAGTTCCAAAGCAGCAGGAAGATTTGCTAGTGCTGTTGAGGAGGATTTATACCAGTTTATCACATGGATAAGAAACAGAGACAGAATTCAAAGAACAAAGAACAAACAGGCATGGGAAACAGTCCCTTCGGCCCAACGAGCCCACGCCGCCACCCCCGATATTCCTACCTCTACCAGTGATCCCTGTCTATCTTTATAGATCTATGGATTAAAAAACAAATTTGAGACAATTTAGGGAGAATTTGTTTTGCCAATTAGCCTATGAACACATTTTTGGGATGTGGGAGGAAACCGGAGCATCCGGAGAAAACCCACACAAGCACGGGGAGAATGCGCAAACTCCCACAGACACAGGCCCAAATCCATGTATCTGCACAGCACAGTGCTAGTCACTGAGCTGTCATGTTGCCCATCAAATGGTCCAGGTCAAGCGTACACTAACGACGTGAAGCACTAGGATACTCTCAAAATCCAAGAGCAGCCTTCTTACGACCCATCGCGTGTATGCCCCTTGTTAGACAACAAGGTGGACCAAAGCACCTGTAGGATAAAAACAAGTGTATCAATATCATCATCTATTTACACACTTCCCAGGGAATTCCCAAGGCTCATGATCCCTATTTTAAATCAGTTTTCTATACCCCTCCATTCCCATTCGGTTCACGATAGCAATGGAAAGAGATAGGATCAGTCAGGCTATGAAGGTGTATGTCTGGAGTAAGGGGAAATATGAAAACATTAGGCAGGTAATTGGACGCATAAACTGGAAGAAGGAGTTCTTGGGGAAGAGTACAGAAGGGAAGTGGCGGATATTCAAGGAAGAAATTTGGTTTTTAATCCATAGATCTATAAACATGGACAGGGATCACGGGTAGAGGTGGGAACATCGGGGTGGCGGCGCGGGCTCATTGGGTCGAAGGACCTGTTTCCTGTGCTGTTTTGTTCTTTGTTCTTTGAATGCTTGTCTGGGGTTCTGCAAGACAATGTTCCGAGGAGTCAAGGAGGTTCTGGTAGGATGTGGGAACAGTGGTGCACGAAGGTAGTGGTGAACCTAGTCAGGAAGAAAAGAAAGGTGTATAAAAGGTTCAGAGAGCTAGGGGATGTTAGGGATCTAGAGGAGTATAAGGTGTGTAGAAGGGAACTTAAAAAGGAAATTAGGAGAGCCAGAAGGGGTCATGAGAAGGCCTTGGCAGGTAAGATTAAGGAGAATCCCAAGGCCTTCTACAAATATGTGAAAAGTAAAAGGATGAGAAGAGAAGGGATAGGGCCTATAAAAGGTGAAGGGGGAAAAGTCTGTGTGAATCCAGAAGAAATGGCAGAGGTGCTTAACGAGTACTTTGCCTCGGTATTCACGGTGGAAAGTGAACTGGGAGATTGCGCTGCAGGTTTGCGGCAAACGGAAAAGATTGAGTTTGTGGATGTTAGGAAAGAGGATGTGTTAGAACTTTTAAATTCTATCAAGATAGACAAGTCGCTGGGACCGGATAGGATGTACCCCAGGTTATTGTGGGAGGTGAGGGAAGTGGTTGTAGAGCCCCTGGCGATGATTTTTGCGTCATCCATGGAAACGGGAGAGGTTCCAGAGGATTGGAGGATTGTGGATATGGTTCCTATGAGGGTAGGTCGTGCCTTACTAACCTCATTGAGTTTTTTGAAAAACTGACTAAGGAGGTGGATGGGGGTAAGGCGGTTGATGTGGTATATATGGACTTTAGTAAGGCGTTTGATAAGGTGGCCCATGGAAGACTTCTGCAGAAAATAGCTATAGCTCTAGCTCGTTAGAGGGGTCAGTTTTCGTACAGAGTGTGCAGGAAGGTTTTTTGACTCAGTATGTAGATAGGCCAACTAGAGGTGAGGCTACATTGGATTTGGTGCTGGGCAATGAGCCAGACCAGGTGTTAGGCTTGGAAGTTAGTGAACATTTTGGTGATAGTGACCACAATTCGGTTACGTTCACCTTAGTGATGGACAGGGATAGGCATGAAGCTGGGGGCAGTAGTTATAGCTGGGGGAAGGGTAATTATGAGGCCATCAGGAGAGAATTAGGGTGCATAGATTGGACTAGGGAACTACAGGGACTGGGAACATCTGGAATGTGGTGCTTATTCAAGGAGCAGCTGCTGCGAGTCCTTGATAAGTAGATCCCTGTCAGGCAGGGAGGAAATGGTCAAGTAAGAGAGCCTTGGTGTACGAAAAAAGTTGATTTGCTGGTTAAGAAGAAAAAGGAGGCTTATGTCACGATGAGGCTTGAAGGCTCAGATAGTGCAATGGATAGCTATAGATTAGCCAGGAAGGAGGTAAAAAGTGAATTGAGGAGAGCTAAGAGGGGACACGAGAAGATGTTGGCTGATAGGATTAAGGAGAATCCTAAAGCTTTCTTTCGATATGTTAAGAATAGAAGATTGGTTAGGGCAAGATTAGGGCCAGTCATAGACAGCAGTGGGAAGTTGTGCGTGGAGCCTGAAGAGATTGGTGAGGCACTGAATAAATATTTCTCTTCGGTATTCACGCAGAGTGCTGGAAATGTAGCTATGGAGAGCACTGAGGTACAGGGTTGCAAATTGGGAAGTATTGTAGTAGATAGGGAGGATGTGTTAGAAATTCTCGAGGGTTTGAAGTTGGATAAGTCCCCTGGGCCGGACGGGATTTACCCTAGGATTCTCTGGGAGGCAAGAGAGGAGATTGCAGAGCCTCTGGCTCTGATCTTCAGGTCCTCGTTGGTTACGGGTGTGGTTCCGGAGGACTGGAGGATGGCGAATGTGGTCCCATTGTTTAAGAAGGGGAAGAGAGACCTTCCTGGAATTATAGGCCAGTGAGTCTTACTTCTGTGGTGGGCAAGGTATTGGAGAGAATTATTAGGGATAGGATTTATAGTTATTTAGAGAGAAATGAATTGATTGGGGGTAGTCAGCATGGGTTCGTGAAGGGTAGGTCATGCCTTACTAACCTCATTGAGTTTTTTGAGAAAGTGACCAAGAGGTGGATGGGGGTAAGGCGGTTGATGTAGTATATATGGACTTTAGTAAGGCGTTTGATAAGGTGGCCCATGGAAGACTTCTACAGAAAATGCAGATGTGTGGAATAGAGGGTGATTTAGCTAATTGGATTAGGAATTGGCTGGCAGATAGAAGACAGAGGGTGGTGGTTGATGGGAGATATTCATCGTGGAGTTCGGTGACGAGTGGTGTGCCTCAGGGGTCTGTTTTGGGGCCCCTGCTGTTTGTAATTTTTATAAATGATCTGGATGAGGGTATTGAAGGATGGATTAGTAAATTTGCAGATGACACTAAAGTCGGTGGAGTGGTAGATAGTGAAGAGGGGTGTTATAGTTTGCAGAGGGACTTGGACAAGTTGCAGAGCTGGGCCGAGAGGTGGCAAATGGAGTTTAATGTGGAAAAGTGTGAGGTAATGCACTATGGCAGAAATAATAAATGTGTAGAGTATAGGGCAAATGGTAGGATTCTTAGTAGTCTAGATGAACAGAGGGATCTTGGTGTGTATGTGCATAGATCCCTGAAAGTAGGCAGTCAGGTCGAGAAGGTTGTTAGGAAGGCATATGGAGTCTTGGCTTTTATTGGTAGAGGGATTGAATTTCGGAGCCGCAACGTCATGTTGCAACTGTACAAAACTCTAGTGCGGCCGCACTTGGAGTATTGTGTGCAGTTCTGGTCCCCACATTATAAGAAAGATGTGGAGGCATTGGAGAGGGTACAGAGGAGGTTTACCAGGATGTTGCCTGGTATGGAGGGCAGGTCTTATGAGGAGAGGCTGAGGGATTTGAGGTTGTTTTCGTTAGAAAGGAGGAGGGCTAAGAGGGGACCTGATCGAAACATATAAGATGATTAGAGGTTTAGATAGGGTGGACAGTGATAGCCTTTTTCCTAGGATGGAAAAAGCTAGCACGAGGGGACACAGCTTTAAATTAAGGGGTGATAGTTATAGGACGGATATCAGAGGCAGGTTCTTTACCCAAGGGTGGTTCGGGAGTGGAATGCCCTGCCTGCAGCGGTTGTAGATGCGCCAAGTTTGGTGGCGTTTAAGAGGTTAGTTGATAAGTATATGGAAGAGAAGGGAATGGTTTAGTTTGAGGGGCATTGCTTTTATATTGGTCGGCGCAACATCGAAGGCCGAAGGGCCTGTTCTGTGCTGTAATGTTCTATGTTCTATGTTCTTCCTTTAAGAAAGGGAACAGGGATAGTCCAGGAAATTACCGACTGGTGTTTGACTTCAGTGGTTGGTAAGCTGATGGAGAGGCTTCTGAGGAATAAGATTTATGAACATTTGGAGAAGTTTGGACTGAATTGAAATAGTCAGCATGGTTTTGTCAAGGGCAGGTCATGCCTTACGAGCCTAGTTGAGTTCTTCGAAAATGTGACTGAACACATTGAGGAAGGAAGGGCGGTGGCCGTAGTGTACAGGGACTTTAGTAAGGCGTTTGATAAGGTCCCCCATGCAAGGCTTCACGAGAAGATGAGAGGGCATGGGATCCAAGGGGCTTTGGCCTCGTGGATCCAGAACTGGCTTACCGGCAGAAGGCAGAGAGTGGTTGTGGATGGGTCTTTTTCTGCATGGAGGTCAGTAACCAGTAGAGTGCCCCAGGGATCTGTTCTGGGACCCCTGCTGTTTGTCATTTTCATAAATGACCTGGATGAGGAAGTGGAGGGATGGGTTAGTAAGTTCACCGACGATACAAAGGTTGGTGGTGTTGTGGATGGTCTGGAGGGATGTCAAAAGTTGCAGTGGGACATAGACAGGATGCAAGACTGGGCGGAGAAGTGGCAGATGGACTTCAACGCGGATAAATGTGTAGTGGTCCATTTTGGCAGGAATAATGGGATGAAGGAGTACAATATAAGGGGTAGGAGTCTTAGCTGTGTTGTAGAGCAGAAGGATCTCGGGGTCCGGGTCCATAGGACTCTTAAATCAGCCTCGCAGGTGGAGGAAGTGGTCAAGAAGGCGTACGGTGTACTGGCCTTCATTAATCGAGGAATAAAGTTTAGGAGTCAGGAGGTAATGATGCAGCTCTATAAGACTCTTGTCAGACCCCACTTGGAGTATTGTGCGCAGTTCTGGTCGCCTCACTATAGGAAGGATGCAGAGGCTACTGAGAGAGTGAGAGATTTACAAGGATGCTGCCTGGATTGGGAGGCAGGCCTTATGAAGATAGGTTGAGGGAGCTGGGACTCTTCTCACTGCAGAGACGAAGGTTGAGAGGCGACCCGATAGAGGTTTATAAAATGTTGAGAGGAATAGATAGGGTGGACTCTCAGAGAATATTTCCCCGAGCTGAAATGGTCACTACGAGAGGACACAGATTTAAGGTGCAGGGAAGTAAATACAGAGGAGATGTTAGGGATAAGTTTTTCACTCAGAGGGTGGTGAGTGAATGGCTGCCGTCGGAGGTTGTTGAGGCAAACTCGCTGGGGTCTTTTAAGAGACTTCTGGATGAGCATATGGAAACGAATAGGAGAGGGGGTTATAGATAGGTCTGAGGATTGGTAGATGTGATCGGCGCAACTCGTGGCCCGAAGGGCCTGTTTGTGTTGTATTGTTCTATGTGCCCATCTAAGTATCTCTTAAATAACTCCAGAGTACCTGCCTCCACCACTTTACTTGATAGCGCGTTCCATACCCTCACCATCCTTTGTGTGAAAAAACGCCTTCTAGCATCCAAATTATACCTTACCCCCCACACCCTAAGCCCATGACCCCTTGTGCTATTCGAGTCCATCGTAGGAAAAAGCTTAACCCTGTTTACTCTATCTATAGCCCTCATCATCTTGTACACCTCTATTAGATCTCCTCAAAGTCTACATCTTTCTAAGGAAAACAGTTCCAATTTGCCTAGCCTCTCCTCGTAACTCAGACCTTCCATACCAGGCACTATCCTGGTAAACCTCCTCTGCACTCTCTCCAGAGTCTCCACGTCCTTCCGGTAGTAAGGTGACCAGAACTGGACGCAGTATTCCAAATGAGGTCTAACCAATGTTTTGTACAACTACAACATTAAAGGCCAGCTCTTGTACTCTATATCCCTTCCTATAAAGGCTAGCATGCTATATGCTTTCTTCACAACCTTTTCCACTTGCTCTGCCATCTTCAGAGACTTGTTCACCTGCACCCCCAGGTCCCTCTGTGTTTCTATACTCTTAATAGGTCTACCCTTTATCATATACCTCCCCCCTACATTCTTTCTCCTGAAATACATCACCTCACGTTTATCAGGATTGAATTCCATCTGCCATCTGTCTACCCAAGCTAACAGCCTATCTATGTCCTGCTGCATTGCCTGACAATGCTCCTCACTATCCGCAAGTCCAGCATCTTTGTATCGTCTGCAAACTTGCTGATCACTCCACTTACTCCCTCTTCCAAGTCATTTGTATATATTACAAATAGAAGAGGTCCCAGTACCGAGCCCTGCGGCACACCACTAGTGACCGACCTCCAGTTAGAAAAACACCCATCCACTATTATTCTCTGTTTCCTATTACCAAACCAGTTACTTATCCATCTAGCTACCTGTCCTTTATCCCATGAGCCTTGACCTTCTCGACTAACCTCCCATGAGAGACTTTGTCAAACACCTTACTAAAATCCATATAGACGACATCAATGGCTCGCCCTTCGTCACGTCCTCAAAAAATTCTACCAGATTTATAAGGCACGACCTCCCCTTAACAAATCCATGCTGCGTATCCCTAATCAGATTTCAACGCTCTAAGTGCCTATACATCCTATCTCTAAGAATCCCCTCCAACAGCTTCCCTACCTTCAGATAGAACAAAACAAAGCTAGTAATGGTTGGAGGAAAAGTAATCTACAATTTGGGAAAGCAGTGGATAGAAATGTCAGCATTAAATAGAGACAAAATATGAGAAATGTTAACAAGCTATTATAAGAGGCACTCTCTGTCTGAGTGGGATTGTGGTCAGTGCAGACTGAGTAGGCCGAATAGCGGCCTTCTGCACTGTAGGATTCAAGATTGACTTAGTATTCACAGCAAGTTAGATGAATTGATGGCAGAAATAGAACTAAATGGGCATGATATAGCTACACGATGCCAGAGGCTGAGAACTCAATGTCCAACAGTTAGGCGCTGTTAATAAAAGATGAGATCAGTATGTTAGTGAGAGAGGATCTTAGATCAGAGGATCAAGATGTAGATTCTGGAGCTACGTAACAGCAAGACATAGCACATATTGGTGACACTTATTTATAGGCCACAAAACAGTAGTGGTAATGTACAAGATGGTTTAAATCAGGAAATTAGAGGTGCATGCAACAAGGCTAATACAGTCATGATGGCATGTTGGGAGAGTGGCTTCAATTTACATATAGACACAAAGATATACAAATCAGGAGAAAGAGTAGGCCACTCGGCCCCTCTAATTTGATCTGGAATTCAATATGATCACGAGAAGATGTTGGCTGATAGGATTAAGGAGAATCCTAAAGCTTTCTTTCGATATGTTAAGAATAGAAGATTGGTTAGGGCAAGATTAGGGCCAGTCATAGACAGCAGTGGGAAGTTGTGCGTGGAGCCTGAAGAGATTGGAGAGGCACTGAATAAATATTTCTCTTCGGTATTCACGCAGAGTGCTGGAAATGTAGCTGTGGAGAACACTGAGGTACAGGGTTGCAAATTGGGAAGTATTGTAGTAGATAGGGAGGATGTGTTAGAAATTCTCGAGGGTTTGAAGTTGGATAAGTCCCCTGGGCCGGACGGGATTTACCCTAGGATTCTCTGGGAGGCAAGAGAGGAGATTGCAGAGCCTCTGGCTCTGATCTTCAGGTCCTCGTTGGTTACGGGTGTGGTTCCGGAGGACTGGAGGATAGCGAATGTGGTCCCATTGTTTAAGAAGGGGAAGAGAGACCTTCCAGGGAATTATAGGCCAGTGAGTCTTACTTCTGTTGTGGGCAAGGTATTGGAGAGAATTATTAGGGATACGATTTATAGTTATTTAGAGAGAAATGAATTGATTGGGGATAGTCAGCATGGTTTCGTGAAGGGTAGGTCATGCCTTACTAACCTCATTGAGTTTTTTGAGAAAGTGACCAGAGAGGTGGATGGGGGTAAGGCGGTTGATGTAGTATATATGGACTTTAGTAAGGCGTTTGATAAGGTGGCCCATGGAAGACTTCTACAGAAAATGCAGATGTGTGGAATAGAGGGTGATTTAGCTAATTGGATTAGGAATTGGCTGGCAGATAGAAGACAGAGGGTGGTGGTTGATGGGAGATATTCATCGTGGAGTTCGGTGACGAGTGGTGTGCCTCAGGGGTCTGTTTTGGGGCCCCTGCTGTTTGTAATTTTTATAAATGATCTGGATGAGGGTATTGAGGGATGGATCAGTAAATTTGCAGATGATACTAAAGTTGGTGGTGTGGTAGATAGTGAAGAGGGGTGTTATAGTTTACAGAGTGACTTGGACAAGTTGCAGAGCTGGGCCGAGAGGTGGCAAATGGAGTTTAATGTGGAAAAGTGTGAGGTAATGCACTTTGGCAGGAACAATAAATGTGTAGAGTATAGGGCTAATGGTAGGGCTCTTAATAGTGTTGAGGAACAGAAGGATCTTGGTGTATGTGTCAATAGATCCGTGAAAGTAGGCAGTCAAGTGGATAAAGTTGTTAAGAAGGCATATGGAGTCTTAGCTTTTATTGGTAGGGGGATTGAATTTAGGAGCCGCAGCATCATGTTGCAACTGTACAAAACTCTAGTGCGGCCGCACTTGGAGTATTGTGTGCAGTTCTGGTCCCCACATTATAAGAAAGATGTGGAGGCATTGGAGAGGGTACAGAGGAGGTTTACCAGGATGTTGCCTGGTATGGAGGGCAGGTCTTATGAAGAGAGGCTGAGGGATTTGAGGTTGTTTTCGTTAGAAAGGAGGCGGCTAAGAGGGGATCTTATTGAAGCATATAAGATGATTAGAGGTTTAGATAGGGTGGACAGTGATAGCCTGTTTCCTAGGATGGAGAAAGCTAGCACGAGGGGACACAGCTTTAAATTAAGGGGTATGAGTTATAGGACGGATATCAGAGGTAGGTTCTTTACTCAAAGAGTGATTAGGGAGTGGAATGCCCTGCCTGCAGCTGTTGTAGATGCGCCAAGTTTGGTGGCGTTTAAGAGGTTAGTTGATAAGTATATGGATGAGAAGGGAATGGTTTAGTTAGGAGAGGCATTGCTTTTTATTTTGGTCGGCACAACATCGAAGGCCGAAGGGCCTGTTCTGTGCTGTATTGTTCTATGTTCTATGTTCTATTGCTGATCTGATTGGAACCTCAACATTACTGCCGACCCCTCAGAATCTTCCACCGCCTTGTTAAACAAGTATCTATTTAGTTTAACCTTAAAAATATTCAAAGACTCTGCTTACAATGTCTTTTGAGGAAAAGAATTCCAAGATTCACAACCCTCTGAGAGAAAAAAATTCTTCTAATCTCTATCTTAAATGATGTGGAGATGCTGATGTTGGACTGCGGTAGGCACAGTAAAATGTCTCACTACAATGTTTCTCCAAGGCAGCCTTCACAACACATGACAATGGAGAATTGCTGAGCAGAGACTGATAGCCAAGTTGCATACACATGAGGGTAGCCTCAACCAGGATGTCACACTATCTGTAACCCCCATGACTTGCCTGGGCTTGCAAAATCGCACTAACTGTCCTATCTGGAGATAATAAACATCTCTTTAACTTGTGCTTAACTGTCTCTTCACTCACATTGTCTGTATCTTTAAGACTTGATTACCAGTAAAGACCAGTAAAAAAGGGCATGGGATCCAAGGGGCTTTGGCCTTGTGGATCCAGAACTGGCTTGCCGGCAGAAGACAGAGAGTGGTTGTGCATGGAGGTCGGTAACCAGTGCAGTGCCCCAGGGATCTGTTCTGGGACCCCTGCTGTTTGTCATTTTTATAAACGACCTGGATGAGGAACTGGAGGGACGGGTTAGTAAGTTCGCCGACGATACAAAGATGGGTGGTGTTGTGGATGGTCTGGAGGGATGTCAAAAGTTGCAGCGGGACATAGACAGGGTGCAAGACTGGGCGGAGAAGTGGCAGGTGGACTTCAACGCGGATGGGATCCTGAGTAGCTTGGATGTTAAGAGGGACGAGAATAGGGGGGTCATAGATGAGAACTGTAAAGCACAGCAGCGTACGGGTGGAGTAGGGCATGGTTTGGAATGCGTATACATTAATGCAAGAAGTATTCTCAATAAGGTGGAGGAACTTGCAGCTTGGATCAGTACCTGGAACTTTGATGTTGTGGCCATTTCAGAGACATGGATAGAACAGGGACAGGAATGGCTGTTGCAGGTTCTGGGGTTCAAATGCTTTAGTCAGAGTAGAGAAGGAGGTAGAAGAGGGGGGAGGAGTGGCATTATTAGTCAAAGACTGTATCACAGTGACAGAAAGGAAGTTTGACGAGGACTTGTCTGTTGAGGAAGCATGGGCTGAGATTAGAAACAGGAGAGGAGAGGTCACCCTGTTGGGAGTCTTTTATAGACCTCCTAAAAGTTCTAGAGAGGTAGAGGAAAGGATTGCAAAGTCGATCCTGGACAGGAGTGAAAGCAATAGGGTAATTGTTATGGGGGACATTAACTTCACTAATAGAACATAGACCAAAGAACATTACAGCACAGAACAGGCCCTTCGGTCTTCGATGTTGCACCGACCAATATAAAAAGCAATGCCCCTCCAAACTAAACTATTCCCTTCTCTTCCATATACTTATCAACTAACCTCTTAAACGCCACCAAACTTGGCGCATCTACAACCGCTGCAGGCAGGGCATTCCACTCCCGAACCACCCTTTGGGTAAAGAACCTGCCTCTGATATCCGTCCTATAACTATCACCCCTTAATTTAAAGCTGTGTCCCCTCGTGCTAGCTTTCTCCATCCTAGGAAAAAGGCTATCACTGTCCACCCTATCTAAACCTCTAATCATCTTATATGTTTCGATCAGGTCCCCTCTTAGCCGCCTCCTTTCTAACGAAAACAACCTCAAATCCCTCAGCCTCTCTTCATAAGACCTGCCCTCCATACCAGGCAACATCCTGGTAAACCTCCTCTGTACCCTCTCCAATGCCTCCACATCTTTCTTATAATGGGGGGACCAGAACTGCACACAATACTCCAAGTGCGGCCGCACTAGAGTTTTGTACAGTTGCAACATGACGTTGCGGCTCTGAAATTCAATCCCTCTACCAATAAAAGCCAAGACTCCATGTGCCTTCCTAACAACCTTCTCGACCTGACTGCAATATTGATTGGAATAGCTATAGCTCTATCTCGTTAGAGGGGTCAGTTTTTATACAAAGTGTGCAGGAAGGTTTTTTCACTCAGTATGTAGAACATAGAACACTACAGCACAAACAGGCCCTTCGGCCCACAAGTTGTGCCGAACACATCAAAACCTACCCAGCCATAGACCTATCTATAACCCCCAATCCCATTGGATCCCATATACTCATCCAGAAGTCTTTTAAAAGACCCCAGCGAGTTCGCCTCGACCACCACCGACGGCAGCCGATTCCATTCACTCACCACCCTCTGAGTGAAAAACTTTCCCCTAGCATCCCCTCTGTACTTGCTTCCCTGCACCTTAAATCTGTGCCCTCTCGTCGCGACCATTTCAGCCCTGGGAAATAGTCTCTGAGAGTCCACCCTATCTATTCCTCTCAACATCTTGTAAACCTCTATCAGGTCGCCTCTCAACCTTCGTCTCTCCAGGGAGAACAGTCCCAGCTCCCTCAACCTGTCTTCATAAGGCATGCCTCCCAATCCAGGCAACATCCTTGTAAATCTCCTCTGCACCCTTTCAATAGCTTCCACGTCCTTCCTATAGTGAGGCGACCAGAACTGCGCACAGTACTCCAAGTGTGGTCTGACAAGGGTCCTATAAAGCTGCAGCATTACCTCCTGACTCCTGAACTCAATCCCTCGATGAATGAAGGCCAGTACACCGCAAGCTTTCTTAACCACATCCTCCACCTGGGAGGCCGATTTGAGAGATTTGAGAGTTGGCCTATGTCGATAGGCCAACTAGAGGTGAGGCTACATTGGATTTGGTGCTGCGCAATGAGCCAGACCAGGTGTTAGACTTGGAAGTTGGTGAACATTTTGGTGATAGTGACCACAATTCGGTTACGTTCATCTTAGTGATGGATAGGGATAGACATGAACCTGGGGGCAGCAGTTATAGCTGGAGGAATGGTAATTATGAGGCCATTAGGAGGGAATTAGGGTGCATAGGTTGGACTAGGAAACTACAGGGACTGGGAACATCTGAAATGTGGAGCTTATTCAAGGAGCAGCTACTGCGAGTCCTTGATAAGTACGTCCCTGTCAGGCAAGGAGGAAATGGTCGAGTAAGGGAACCATGGTGTACGAAAAAAGTTAATTCAATGGTTAAAAGGAAAAAGGAGGCTTATGTCAGGATGAGGCTTGAAGGCTCAGTTAGTGCAATGGATAGCTATAGATTAGACAGGAGGGAGCTAAAGAGTGAGTTGAGAAGAGCTAAAACAGGACACAAGAAGACTTTGGCTGATAGGATTAAGGAGAATCCTAAAGCTTTCTTTAGATATGTTAAGAATAGAAGATTGGTTAGGGCAAGATTAGGGCCAGTCAGAGACAGCAGTGGGAAGTTGTGCGTGGAGCCTGAAGAGATTGGAGAGGCACTGAACAAATATTTCTCTTCGGTATTCACGCAGGGAGATGTAAATGTAGTTGTGGAGAACACTGGGATACAGGGTTGCAAACTGGAAAGTATTGAAGTAGATAAGGAGGATGTGCTAGATATTCTTGAGGGTTTGAAGTTAGATAAGTCCCCTGGGCCGGACGGGATTTACCCTAGGATTCTCTGGGAGGCAAGAGAGGCGATTGCAGAGCCTCTGGCTCTGATCTTCAGGTCATCGTTGGTTACAGGTATAGTGCCGGAAGACTGGAGGATAGCGAATGTGGTCCCATTGTTCAAGAAGGGGAATAGAGACTTTCTTGGGAATTATAGACCGGTGAGTCTTACTTCTGTTGTGGGCAAAGTATTGGAAAGAAGTATTAGGGATAGAATTTATAGTTATTTAGAGAGAAATGAATGATTGGGGATAGTCAGCATGGTTTTGTGAAGGGTAGTTCGTGCCTTACTAACCTTATTGAGTTTTTTGAAAAAGTGACCAAAGAGGTGGATGGGGATAAGGCAGTTGATGTGGTATATATGGACTTTAGTAAGGCGTTCGATAAGGTGCCCCATGGAAGGCTTAGAACATAGAACATAGAACAATACAGCACAAACAGGCCCTTCGGCCCACGAGTTGCGCCGATCACATCTACCAATCCACAGACCTATCTATAACCCCCTATCCTATTCTTTTCCATATACTCATCCAGAAGTCTCTTAAAAGACCCCAGTGAGTTTGCCTCAACAACCTCCGACGGCAGTCGGTTCCATTCACTCACCACCCTCTGAGTGAAAAACCTACCCCTGACATCTCCTTTGTATTTGCTTCCCTGCACCTTAAATCTGTGTCCTCTCGTAGTGACCATTTCAGCTCGGGGAAATACTCTCTGAGAGTCCACCCTATCTATCCCTCTCAACATTTTATAAACCTCTATCAGGTCGCCTCTCAACCTACGTCTCTCCAGTGAGAAGAGTCCCAGCTCCCTCAACCTATCTTAGAACACAGAACATAGAACATTACAGCGCAGTACAGGCCCTTTGGCCATCGATGTTGCACTGGCCAATGGACCCTCTAACCTAAACTATTCCAATATCATCCATATGCCTATCCACCGAACATTTGAATGCCCCCAAAGTAGGCGAGTCCACAACTGCTGCAGGCAGGGCATTCCACGCCCTCACCACCCTCTGTGTAAAGAACCTGCCTCTGACATCCGTCCTATAACTACCACCTCTTAATTTAAAGTTATGTCCCCTCGTGTTGGTCATCACCATCCGAGGAAAAAGGCTCTCACTATCCACCCTATCCAGTCCTTTGATCATCTTATACCCCTAATTAGGTCACCGCGTAACCTTAGAACATAGAACATAGAACAATACAGCACAGAACAGGCCCTTCGGCCTTCGATGTTGTGCCGACCAAAATAAAAAAGCAATGCCCCTCCTAACTAAACCATTCCCTTCTCATCCATATACTTATCAACTAACCTCTTAAACGCCACCAAACTTGGCGCATCTACAACAGCTGCAGGCAGGGCATTCCACTCCCTAATCACTCTTTGAGTAAAGAACCTACCTCTGATATCCGTCCTATAAACTCATACCCCTTAATTTAAAGTTGTGTCCCCTCGTGCTAGCTTTTTCCATCCTAGGAAAAAGGCTATCACTGTCCACCCTATCCAAACCTCTAAATCTTATATGTTCAATAAGATCCCCCTTAGCCGCCTCCTTTCTAACGAAAACAACCTCAAATCCTTCAACCTCTCTTCATAGGACCTGCCCTCCATACCAGGCAACATCCTAGTAAACCTCCTCTGTACCCTCTCCAATGCCTCCACATCTTTCTTATAATGTGGCGACCAGAACTGCACACAATACTCCAAGTGCGGCCGCACTAGAGTTTTGTACAGCTGCAACATGATGCTGCGGCTCCTAAATTCAATCCCCCTACCAATAAAAGCTAAGACTCCATAAGCCTTCTTAACAACTTTATCCACTTGACTGCCTACTTTCAGGGATCTATTGACACATACACCAAGATCCTTCTGTTCCTCAACACTATTAAGAGCCCTACCATTAGCCCTATACTCTACACATTTATTGTTCCTGCCAAAGTGCATTACCTCACACTTTTCCACATTAAACTCCATTTGCCACCTCTCGGCCCAGCTCTGCAACTTGTCCAAGTCACTCTGTAAACTAAAACACCCCTCTTCACTATCTACCACACCACCAACTTTAGTATCATCTGCAAATTTACTGATCCATCCCTCAATACCTCATCCAGATCATTTATAAAAAATTACAAACAGCAGGGGCCCCAAAACAGACCCCTGAGGCACACCACTCGTCACCGAACTCCACGATGAATATCTCCCATCAACCACCACCCTCTGTCTTCTATCTGCCAGCCAATTTCTAATCCAATTAGCTAAATCACCCTCTATTCCACACATCTGCATTTTCTGTAGAAGTCTTCCATGGGCCACCTTATCAAAAGCCTTACTAAAGTCCATATATACTACATCAACCGCCTTACCCCCATCCACCTCTCTGGTCACTTTCTCAAAAAACTCAATGAGGTTAGTAAGGCATGACCTACCCTTCACGAAACCATGCTGACTATCCCCAATCAATTCATTTCTCTAAATAACTATAAATCCTATCCCTAATAATTCTCTCCAATACCTTGCCCACCACAGAAGTAAGACTCACTGGCCTATAATTCCCAGGAAGGTCTCTCTTCCCCTTCTTAAACAATGGGACCACATTCGCCATCCTCCAGTCCTCCGGAACCACACCCGTAACCAACGAGGACCTGAAGATCAGAGCCAGAGGCTCTGCAATCTCCTCTCTTGCCTCCCAGAGAATCCTAGGGTAAATCCCGTCCGGCCCAGGGGACTTATCCAACTTCAAACCCTCGAGAATTTCTAACACATCCTCCCTATCTACTACAATACTCCCCAATTTGCAACCCTGTACCTCAGTGCTCTCCACAGCTACATTTCCAGCACTCTGCGTGAATACCGAAGAGAAATATTTATTCAGTGCCTCGCCAATCTCTTCAGGCTCCACGCACAACTTCCCACTGCTATCTATGACTGGCCCTAATCTTGCCCTAACCAATCTTCTATTCTTAACATATCGAAAGAAAGCTTTAGGATTCTCCTTAATCCTATCAGCCAACATCTTCTCGTGTCCCCTCTTAGCTCTCCTCAATTCACTTTTTACCTCCTTCCTAGCTAATCTATAGCTATCCATTGCACTACTGAGCCTTCAAGCCTCATCCTGACATAAGCTCCTTTTTCTTCTTAACCAGCAAATCAACTCTTTTCGTACACCAAGGCTCTCTTACTCGTCCATTTCCTCCCTGCCTGACAGGGACATACTTATCAAGGACTCTCAGCAGCTGCTCCTTGAATAAGCACCACATTCCAGATGTTCCCAGTCCCTGTAGTTCCCTAGTCCAATATGCACCCTAATTCTCTCCTGATGGCCTCATAATTACCCTTCCCCCAGCTATAACTACAGCCCCCAGCTTCATGCCTATCCTGTCCATCACTAAGGTGAACGTAACCGAATTGTGGTCACTATCACCAAAATGTTCACTAACTTCCAAGCCTAACACCTGGTCTGGCTCATTGCCCAGCACCAAATCCAATGTAGCCTCACCTCTAGTTGGCCTATCTACATACTGAGTCAAAAAACCTTCCTGCACACTCTGTACGAAAACTGACCCCTCTAACGAGCTAGAGCTATAGCTATTCCAATCAATATTAGCAAAGTTAAAGTCCCCCATCACAATTACCCTACTACTTTCACTCCTAATCAGAATTGACTTCGCAATCCTTTCCTCAACCTCTCTAGAACTATTAGGAGGTCTGTAAAAGACTCCCAACAGGGTGACCTCTCCTCTCCTGTTTCTAATCTCAGCCCATACTACCTCAACAGACAAGTCCTCATCAAACTTCTTTTCGATCACCGTGATACAGTCTTTGACCAGTAACGCCACTCCTCCCCCCCTTCTACCCCTTCTCTACTCCGACTAAAGCATTTGTACCCCGGAACCTGCAACATCCATTCCTGTCCCTGCTCTACCCAAGTCTCTGAAATGGCCACAACATCTCGCTTCTTCTCGCTAATGAAAATAACCTCAGGTCCCTCAGCCTTTCCTCATAAGGCCTTCCTACCATACGAGGCAACATCCTGGTAAATCTTCATAAGGCCTGCCTCCCAATCCAGGCAGCATCCTTGTAAATCTCCTCTGAACTCTCTCAATACCCTCTACATCCTTCCTATAATGAGGCGACCAGAACTGCGCACAATACTCCAACTGGGGTCTGACAAGAGTCTTATAGAGCTGCATCATTACCTCCTGACTCCTAAACTCTATTCCTCGATTAATGAAGGCCAGTACACCGTACGCCTTCTTGACCACTTCCTCCACCTGCGAGGCCGATTTAAGAGTCCTATGGACCCGGACCCCGAGATCCTTCTGCTCTACAACACAGCTAAGACTCCTACCCCTTATATTGTACTCCTTCATCCCATTATTCCTGCCAAAATGGACCACTACACATTTATCTGCGTTGAAGTCCATCTGCCACTTCTCCGCCCAGTCTTGCATCCTGTCTATGTCCCGCTGCAACTTTTGGCATCCCTCCACACCACCACAACACCACCGACCTTTGTATCGTCGACGAACTTACTAACTCATCCCTCCACTTCCTCATCCAGGTCATTTATGAAAATGACAAACAGCAAGGGTCCCAGAACAGATCCCTGGGGCACTCCACTGGTTACCGACCTCCATGCAGAACAAGACCCATCCACAACCACTCTCTGCCTTCTGCCGGCAAGCCAGTTCTGGATCCACGAGGCCAAAGCCCCTTGGATCCCATGCCCTCTCAACTTCTCCAGAAGCCTTGCATGTGGGACCTTATCAAACGCCTTACTAAAGTCCATGGACACTATGTCCACCGCCCTTCCTTCGTCAATGTGTTCAGTCATATTTTCAAAGAACTCAACTAGGCTCGTAAGGCGTAACCTGCCCTTGTCAAAACCATGCTGACAATTTCTAATCAGTCCAAACTTCTTCAAATGTTCATATATCTTTTCCCTCAGAAGCCTCTCCATCAGCTTACCAGAAAATGCAGATGTATGGGATGGAGGGTGATTTAGCGAATTTGATTAGGAATTGGCTAGCAGATAGAAGACAGAGGGTGGTGGTTGATGGGAAATATTCATCATGGAGTTCGGTTACAAGTGGTGTACCTCAGGGATCTGTTTTGGGGCCCCTGCTGTTTGTAATTTTTATAAATGATCTGGATGAGGGTATTGAAGGATGGATTCGTAAATTTGCGGATGACACTAAAGTCGGAGGAGCGGTAGATAGTGAAGAGGGATGTTATAGTTTGCAGAGAGACTTGGACAAGTTGCAGAGCTGGGCCGAGAGGTGGCAAATGGAGTTTAATGTGGAAAAGTGTGAGGTAATTCACTTTGGCAGGAATAACAAATGTGTAGAGTATAGGGCTAATGGTAGGACTCTTAATAGTGTTGATGAACAGAGGGATCTTGGTGTATATGTGCATAGATCCCTGAAAGTTGGCAATCAAGTCGATAAGGTTGTTAAGAAGGCATATGGAGTCTTAGCTTTTATTGGTAGGGGGATTGAATTTCGGAGCCGCAACGTCATGTTGCAACTGTACAAAACTCTAGTGCGGCCGCACTTGGAGTATTGTGTGCAGTTCTGGTCCCCACATTATAAGAAAGATGTGGAGGCATTGGAGAGGGTACAGAGGAGGTTTACCAGGATGTTGCCTGGTATGGAGGGCAGGTCTTATGAAGAGAGGCTGAGGGATTTGAGGTTGTTTTCGTTAGAAAGAAGGCGGCTAAGAGGAGACCTTATTGAAACATATAAGATGATTAGAGGTTTAGATAGGGTGGACAGTGATAGCCTTTTTCCTAGGATGGAGAAAGCTAGCACGAGGGGACATAGTTTTAAATTAAGGGGTGGTAGTTATAGGATGGACATCAACGGTACGTTCTTTACCCAGAGGGTGGTAAGGGTATTGAATGCCCTGTCATCTGCAGTTCTGGATGCACCAAGTTTGGTGGCGTTTAGAGGTTAGTGGATAGGTTTATGGATGAAAAGGGAATGGTTTAGGTTAGAGGGTCATTGCTTTTTCTTAATTGGTCGGCGCAACATCGAATGCCAAAGGGCCTGTTCTGCGCTGTAATGTTCTATGTTCTAAATGTGTAGTGGTCCATTTTGGCAGGAATAATGGGATGAAGGAGTACAATATAAGGGGTAGGAGTCTTAGCTGTGTTGTAGAGCAGAAGGATCTCGGGTCCGGGTCCATAGGACTCTTAAATTGGCCTCGCAGGTGGAGGAAGTGGTCAAGAAGGCGTACGGTGTACTGGCCTTCATTAATCAAGGAATAGAGTTTAGGAGTCAGGAGGTAATGGTGCAGCTCTATAAGACTCTTGTCAGACCCCAGTTGGAGTATTGTGCGCAGTTCTGGTCGTCTCATTATAGGAAGAATGTAGAGGCCCCCTGACCTTCTTTCTTCCTAACTGGGATATACTTCAGTTGTGAAGACTTGGGTATCTCCTTAACTAATTGTCACAGCTCATCCACTCTCCTAACTTTTAGCTTTCTTGCTCACTCTACTCAAGCCAACTCTGTCCTCATGCCTACCTAACTTCCTTTGTTAACTTCCTGAATGCTAGTATAACACTCCACTTTCTCACCCCCAAACTGAATCTTAAATTCTATCATACTATGGTCACCACACCCTAGACAATTCTTAACTAGAATCAGAATCTTACTGTGCAGGAGGAAGCCATTCGTCCCATTGAGTCTACGCTGACCCCAACCTACCCAGCTCTATACCCATAACCCTACCCTAGCTCGTTCCCTTGATACTAAAGGGGGAATTTAGCCTGGCAAATCCATCCAACCCACACATCCTTGGACTGTGGGAGGAAACCGGAGCATCCAGAGGAAACCCATGCAGACATGGAGAGAATGCACAAACCCTACCCACGCCGGGAATTGAACCTTGCTCCCTGGCACTGTGAGGCAGCAGTGCTAACCATTATGCCACCATGCCGCTCCATGGCACATTACACAGCACCCAATCCAGATTAGTCTGCACCCTGGTTCCACAACATACTGTTCCAAGAAACAATCTCTAATACATTCAATGAACTCTGCCTTCAGGAAAACCTTGCCAATTTGATTCTTCCAATTTATATGCATATTAAAATCACCTATGATTATTGCCGTACTTTTCTTGTAAGCCCTCAGTATTTCCTGGTTTACACTGTGCCCTACTGTGGAACTGCCGCTAGGGGACCTATAGATTACTCCGACCAAGTAGTTCTTCCCTTTGCTATTTCTTATTTCTACCCAGACTGATTCCACATGTTGATCTCTGGTGCTGATGTCATTTCTCATTCCAGCAATGAGCCATTTCTTCAGCAGCAAGGCTGCATCACTTCCTTTTCCTTTCTGTCAATCTTTCCAAAATGCTCACTATCCTTGGAGATTTAAATCCAAGACCTGGCCTCCTTGAAACAATGTCTCAGTAATCGCCACCAAATCATATCCTTTTGTTCCTATTTAGCGAATGTGGTCCCATTGTTCAAGAAGGGGAATAGAGACTATCCTGGGAATTATAGACATAGAACATAGAACATTACAGCACAGAACAGGCCCTTCGGCCTTCAATGTTGCGCCGACCAATATAAAAAGCAATGCCCCTCCAAACTAAACCATTCCCTTCTCTTCCATATACTTATCAACTAACCTCTTAAACGCCACCAAACTTGGCGCATCTACAACTGCTGCAGGCAGGGCATTCCACTCCCGAACCACCCTTTGGGTAAAGAACCTGCCTCTGATATCCGTCCTATAACTATCACCCCTTAATTTAAAGCTGTGTCCACTCGTGCTAGCTTTTTCCATCCTAGGAAAAAGGCTATCACTGTCCACCCTATCTAAACCTCTAATCATCTTATATGTTTTGATTAGGTCTCCTCTTAGCCTCCTCCTTTCTAACGAAAACAACCTCAAATCCCTCAGCCTCTCTTCATAAGACCTGCTCCATACCAGGCAACATCCTGGTAAACCTCCTCTGTACCCTCTCCAATGCCTCCACATCTTTCTTATAATGTGGGGACCAGAACTGCACACAATACTCCAAGTGCGGCCGCACTAGAGTTTTGTACAGTTGCAACATGACGTTGCGGCTCCAAAATTCAATCCCTCTACCAATAAAAGCCAAGACTCCATATGCCTTCCTAACAACCTTATCGACCTGACTGCCTACTTTCAGGGATCTATGCACATACACACCAAGATCCCTCTGTTCATCTAGACTACTAAGAATCCTACCATTTGCCCTATACTCTACACATTTATTATTTCTGCCATAGTGCATTACTCACACTTTTCCACATTAAACTCCATTTGCCACCTCTCAGCCCAGCTCTGCAACTTGTCCAAGTCTCTCTGCAAACTATAACACCCCTCTTCACTATCTACCACTCCACCGACTTTAGTGTCATCTGCAAATTACTAATCCATCCTTCAATACCCTCATCCAGATCATTTATAAAAATTACAAACAGCAGGGGCCCCAAAACAGACCCCTGAGGTACACCACTTGTAACCGAACTCCAAGATGAATATCTCCCATCAACCACCACCCTCTGCCTTCTATCTGCTAGCCAATTCCTAACCCAATTAGCTAAATCACCCTCTATCCCATACATCTGCATTTTCTGCAGAAGTCTTCCATGGGCCACCTTATCAAACGCCTTACTAAAGTCCATATGTACCACATCAACCGCCTTACCCCCATCCACCTCCTTAGTCACTTTTCAAAAAACTCACTGGCCTGTAATTCCCTGGAAGGTCTCTCTTCCCCTTCTTGAACAATACTTGGAGTATTGAGTCTTACTTCTGTTGTGGGCAAAGTATTGGAAAGAATAATTAGGGATCGGATTTATAGTTATTTAGAGAGAAATGAATTGATTGAGGATAGTCAGCATGGTTTTGTGAAGGGTAGGTCGTGCCTTACTAACCTTATTGAGTTTTTTGAAAAAATGACCAAAGAGGTGGATGGGGGTAAGGCAGTTGATGTGGTATATATGGACTTTAGTAAGGCGTTCGATAAGGTGCCCCATGGAAGGCTTCTGCAGAAAATGCAGATGTATGGGATTCAGGGTGATTTAGCTAATTGGATTAGGAATTGGCTAGCTGATAGAAGACAGAGGGTGGTGATTGATGGAAATTTATTCATCATGGAGTTCGGTTGTAAGTGGTGTACCTCAGGGATCTGTTTTGAACATAGAACATAGAACATAGAACAATACAGCACAAACAGGCCCTTCGGCCCACAAGTTGCGCCGATCACATCTACCAATCCACAGACCTATCTATAACCCCCTATCCTATTCTTTTCCATATACTCATCCAGAAGTCTTTTAGAAGACCCCAGTGAGTTTGCCTCAACAACCTCCGATGGCAGTCGGTTCCATTCACTCCCCACCCTCTGAGTGAAAAACCTACCCCTAACATCTTCCCTGCACCTTAAATCTGTGTCCTCTCATAGTGACCATTTCAGCTCGGGGAAATAGTCTCTGAGAGTCCACCCTATCTATTCCTCTCAACATTTTATAAACCTCTATCAGGTCACCTCTCAACCTAAGTCTCTCCAGTGAGAAGAGTCCCAGCTCCCTCAACCTATCTTCATAAGGCCTGTCTCCCAATCCAGGCAGCATCCTTGTAAATCTCCTCTGAAGCCTCTCAATAGCCTGTACATCCTTCCTATAATAATGCTGTTTGTAATTTATATAAAAGATCTGGATGAGGATATAGAAGGATGGATTAGTAAATTTGCGGATGACACCAAAGTCAGAGGAGTGGTAGATAGTGAAGAGGGATGTTATAGTTTGCAGAGAGACTTGGACAAGTTGCAGAGCTGGGCCGAGAGGTGGCAAATGGAGTTTAATGCGGAAAAGTGTGAGGTAATTCACTTTGGCAGGAATAACAAATGTGTAAAGTATAGGGCTAATGGTAGGAGTCTTAATAGTGTTGATGAACAGAGGGATCTTGGTGTATATGTGCATAGATCCCTGAAAGTTGGCAATCAAGTCGATAAGGTTGTTAAGAAGGCATATGGAGTCTTAGCTTTTATTGGTAGGGGGATTGAATTTCGGAGCCGCAACGTCATGTTGCAACTGTACAAAACTCTAGTGCAGCTGCACTTGGAGTATTGTGTGCAGTTGTGGTCCCCGCATTATAAGGAAGATGTGGAGGCATTGGAGAGGGTACAGAGGAGGTTTACCAGGATGTTGCCTGGTATGGAGGGCAGGTCTTATGAAGAGAGGCTGAGGGATTTGAGGTTGTTTTCGTTAGAAAGAAGGCAGCTAAGAGGAGACCTTATTGAAACATATAAGATGATGAGGTTTAGATAGGGTGGACAGTGATAGCCTTTTTCCTAGGATGAAGAAAGCTAGCACGAGGGGACATAGCTTTAAATTAAGGGGTGGTAGTTATAGGACGGATGTCAGAGGTAGGTTCTTTACCCAGAGGGTGGTAAGGGTATGGAATGCCCTGCCTGCTGCAGTTGTAGATGCGCCAAGTTTGGGCGTGTTTAAGAGGTTAGTAGATAAGTTTATGGATGAAAAGGGAATGGTTTAGGTTAGAGAGTCACTGCTTTTTCCTAATTGGTCGGCGCAACATCGAAGGCTGAAGGGCCTGTTCTGCGCTGTAATGTTCTATGTTCTATTTGCGCCGTTAACTCATTAATTTTGTTCCAAATGCATTTACATACAAAAATTTTAAATTTGTCCAATAATCAAGGACTACACAAGCCCCGCACATTCCCTCTTTCAGCTTTGTCAAAGGCAGATCATGCCTTTTTTACCCAGAGGGTGGTAAGGGTATGGAATGCCCTGCCTGCTGCAGTTGTAGATGCGCCAAGTTTGGGGGCGTTTAAGAGGTTAGTAGATAAGTTTATGGATGAAAAGGGAATAGTTTAGGTTCGAGGGTCACTGCTTTTTCCTAACTGGTCAGCGCAACATCGAAGGCCGAAGGGCCTGTTCTGCGCTGTAATGTTCTATGTTCTATGAGCCTAGTTGAATTCTTTGAAAATGTGTCTAAACACATTGACGAAGGAAGAGCAGTGGATGTGGTTTATGTGGACTTCAGCAAGGCATTTGATAAGGTCCCCTATGCAAGGCTTATTGAGAAAGTGAGAGGGCATGGGATCCAAGGGGCTTTGGCCTTGTGGATCCAGAACTGGCTTGCCTGCAGAAGGCAGAGAGTGGTTGTGGATGGGTCTTGTTCTGCATGGAGGTCGGTAACCAGTGGAGTGCCCCAGGGATCTGTTCTGGGACCCCTGCTGTTTGTCATTTTCATAAATGACCTGGATGAGGAAGTGGAGGGATGGGTTAGTAAGTTCGCTGACGATACATATGTCAATGGTGTTGTGCATGGTCTGGAGGGATGTTAGAAGTTGCAGCCTGACATAGAGAGAATGCAAAACTGGGCAGAGAAGTTGCAGATGGACTTCAATGCAGATAAATGTGTATTGATCCATTTTGGAGGTCCAATGGGATGAAGGAGTACAATATCAAGCATAAGGCTCTTAGCAATGTAGAGGAGCAGAAGGACCTTGGGGTCTGGGTCCATGGAACTTTTAAATTCGCCTCGCAGCTGGAGGATGTGGTCAAGAAGGCGTATGGTGTACTGGCCTTTATTAATCAAGAGATTGAGATTAGGAGTCAGGAGGTAATGCAGCAACGTTATAAGACCCTTACCAGACTCCACTTGGATTTCTGGTCGCCTCACTATGGGAAGGATGTGGAAGCTATTGAGAAGGTTAAGAGGAGATTTACAAGGATGTTGTCTGGATTGGGTGAACATAGAACATAAAACATAGAACATTACAGCACAGAACAGGCCCTTCGGCCTTCGATGTTGTGCCGACCAAAATAAAAAGCAATGCCCCTCCAAACTAAACCATTCCCTTCTCTTCCATATACTTATCAATTAACCTCTTAAACGCCACCAAACTTGGCGCATCTACAACAGCTGCAGGCAGGGCATTCCACTCCCTAATCACTCTTTGAGTAAAGAACCTACCTCTGATATCCGTCCTATAACTCATACCCCTTAATTTAAAGCTGTGTCCCCTCGTGCTAACTGGGTGGCATGCCTTATGAGGATAGGTTGAGGGAGCTAGGTCTTTTCTCTCTGGAAAGATGAAGGATGAGAGATGACCTGTTAGAGATTTATGAGATGTTGAAGGTATAGATAGAGTGGATTCTCAGATGCTTTTTCCCAGGGCTGAAATGGTCACTACAAGAGGACACAGGTTTAAAGTGCTGGGGAGTAGGGACAGAGGAGATGTTAGGGGTACGTTTTTCACTAAGAGGGTGGTGAGTGAGTGGAATCGGCTGCCGTTGGTGGTGGAGGTGAACTCGCTGGGGTCTTTTAAAAGACTTCTGGATGAGTACATGGGATCCAATGGGATTGAGTATTATCGATAGGCCTGGTAGGTATGGATATGATCGGCGCAACTTGTGGACCAAATGGCCTGTTTGTGCTGTAGTGTTCTATGTTCACCCATTGGTGAAAAAATACAAAAGTCTGACATCATGTACTAATCTGGAAAGGTAATAGCTTAATGGTACTATTGCTAAACAATAAATGCAAAAACTCAGCTAATGTTCTGGGGACCTGGGTTCAATTCCCATCGCAATAGATAGAGGAATTTGAATTCAACAAAAAAAGACAAAATTATGAAGGGAATCGATAAGATAGAAGCAGGGAAGTTGTTTCCACTGGCAGATGAAACTAGAACTAGGGGGCATAGCCTCAAAATAAGGGGAAACAGATTTAGGACTGAGTTGAGGAGGAACTTCTTCACACAAAGGGTTGTGAATCTGTGGAATTCCCTGCCCAGTGAAGCAGTTGAGACTAACTCATTGAATGTTTTTAAGGCAATGATCTGTGGGCTTGTAAAATCTCACTAACTGTCCTGGATGGAGACAATACACATCTCTTTAACGTGTGCTTAACCCTTTCTCCACTCACAATGTCTGTACCTTTAAGACTTAATTACCTGTAAAGATTCCCATTCCAACTGTTATTTTGTAAATTAAGTTTGTGTCTTTATATACCCTGTTTGTGAATACAACTCCCACTCACCTGACGAAGGATCCGAAAGCTAGTGGCATTTGCTACCAAATAAACCTGTTGGACTTTCTGTTTTTTCCCCTAATTTCTCTAATTGTATCACAGTCTTTCTCTCAGAATTCTATACCCACGTTGTCTCTCTTACTAGAGAGCATCAACACAAATTAGTTTCAAACTCTTTCTATCACCTTAGTTACACCACTTATCGGAAGTCTGGTCCCTACACAGTTTCAGTGAAGACCATCTGGTCCCTATACAGTTTCAGTGAAGACCATCTGGTCCCTATACAGTTTCAGTGAAGACCATCTGGTCCCTATACAGTTTCAGTGAAGTGAGTCTTACTTCTGTGGTGGGCAAAGTATTGGAGAGAATTATTAGGGATAGGATTTATAGTTATTTAGAGAGAAATGAATTGATTGGAGATAGTCAGCATGGTTTTGTGAAGGTAGGTCGTGCCTTACTAACCTCATTGAGTTTTTTGAAAAAGTGACTAAGGAGGTGGATGGGGGTAAGGCAGTTGATGTGGTATATATGGACTTTAGTAAGGCGTTTGATAAGGTGGCCCATGGAAGACTTCTGCAGAAAATGCAGATGTATGGGATAGAGGGTGATTTAGCGAATTGGGTTAGGAATTGGCTAGCAGGTAGAAGACAGAGGGTGGTGGTTGATGGGAGATATTCATCTTGGAGTTCGGTGACAAGTGGTGTACCTCAGGGGTCTGTTTTGGGGCCCCTGCTGTTTGTAATTTTTATAAATGATCTGGATGAGGGTATTGAAGATGGATTAGTAAATTTGCAGATGACACTAAAGTCGGTGGAGTGGTAGATAGTGAAGAGGGGTGTTTTAGTTTGCAGAGGGACTTGGACAAGTTGCAGAGCTGGGCCGAGAGGTGGCAAATGGAGTTTAATGTGGAAAAGTGTGAGGTAATGCACTATGGCAGAAATAATAAATGTGTAGAGTATAGGGCAAATGATAGGATTCTTAGTAGTCTAGATGAACAGAGGGATCTTGGTGTGTATGTGCATAGAGCCCTGAAAGTAGGCAGTCAGGTCGAGAAGGTTGTTAGGAAGGCATATGGAGTCTTGGCTTTTATTGGTAGAGGGATTGAATTTTGGAGCCGCAACGTCATGTTGCAACTGTACAAAACTCTAGTGCGGCCGCACTTGGAGTATTGTGTGCAGTTCTGGTCACCACATTATAAGAAAGATGTGGAGGCATTGGAGAGGGTACAGAGGAGGTTTACCAGGATGTTGCCTGGTATGGAGGGCAGGTCTTATGAAGAGAGGCTGAGGGATTTGAGGTTGTTTTTCGTTAGAAAGGAGGCGGCTAAGAGGGGACCTAATCGAAACATAAAAGATGATTAGAGGTTTAGATAGGGTGGACAGTGATAGCCTTTTTCCTAGGATGGAGAAAGCTAGCACGAGGGGACACAGCTTTAAATAAGGGGTGATAGTTATAGGACGGATATCAGAGGTAGGTTCTTTACCCAAAGGGTGGTTCGGGAGTGGAATGCCCTGCCTGCAGCGGTTGTAGATGCGCCAAGTTTGGTGGCGTTTAAGAGGTTAGTTGATAAGTACATGGAAGAGAAGGGAATGATTTAGTTTGGAGGGGCATTGCTTTTTATATTGGTCGGCGCAACATCGAAGGCCGAAGGGCCTGTTCTGTGCTGTAATGTTCTATGTTCTATGTTCTATCCCAGTGGTACAGCTCCTACTTTCCCGATGCTGGCGCCAATGCCCCACAAATCAAAACCTCTCTCACAACAATCTTTCAACCACACATTCACCTCTAACCTTACTTAGTCTGTACTAATTTGCACAGCTCACCGTATCTGGCGCCACAGACCCCAGATAAGGGGCGGGCCATTTCGGACAGAAATGAACAGGAATTTCTTCACTCAGAGCTGGGGAATCTTTGGAATTTTCTGCCCCAGAGAACTGTGAAGATTAATTATTGAGTATGTTCAAAGCAGAGATGGATAGATTTCTAGATATTAAAGATATCAAGGGATCTGAGGATAATGCAGGAAAATGAGAATCAGCTGTGATCTGGCTGAACAATAGAACAGGTTTGAAGGGTTGAATGGCCTACTCCTGCTCCTATTTCCAATGTTCCTATGAATCAGCTCAGTGAAGTTTCTCTAAACTGCTAATGTTGCAAGTAAATTCTTCATTAGATCCAATCTCACCAACATCCCCTACACAGCTGGAAGAAAAAAAAGGGACAGACATAGGGTAGGATTTTCCAGCCTTGCTCATCCCGAAACCATAAAATCCCACTCGAGGTCAATGGACTTTTTCACGGTCCACCCCTCGCCCACATCGATTCCCATGCTGGGCAGAGCCGGAAACTTCTGGCCACAGAGAGGGAAAGAGAAACAAAGAGGGAGTGAGAATCAGAGAGGAGGTGAAAAAGAAAGATGAAGGGAGGACAGAGAGAAAAGGAGAATGAGAAGAAGGCTAAAAGAGAGGGCAGCATGGTAGCACAGTGGTTAGCACTGCTGCTTCATAGTCCAGGGACCTGGGTTCAATTCCCGGTGTGGGTCACTCTCTGTGTGGAGTTTGCATATTCTCCCCGTGTCTGCGTGGGTTTCCTCCGGGTGTTCCAGTTTCCTCCCACAGTCCAAAAATGTGCAGGTTAGGTTGATTGATCATGCTAAAAATTGCTCCTTAGTGTCCTGAGATGTGTAGGTTAGAGGGATTAGTAAATATGAGATTAAGCCTGGGTGGAATTGTGGTCAGTGCAGACTCCTTGGGCCAAATGGCCTCTTTCTGTACTGCAGGGTTTCTCTGATTTCTATGAAGAGAGAGGGGGAAACAGAGAGAGTGATCACCAGCAACGGTCCAGCTCAGTATTTACATTGGTTATGATTGTGTGAGTTCCACAGGTCTCTCTCCTTTCCCTGTCGCTTTACCAAAGGAGGATAACTGACCTCTGAACTCTGGTTGCCTTTGGCCTTTAGAAAAGCTCAACCCTAGACTCCATAGCAACTAGGCTGGGTCAGTCAGGCAAGAAGTACAGCTAGCTCCTGACTGAAATATTTACGGTCTCTCATTAAGATTCTCATGGGGCTGTGAGAATCTGATCGCAGCCAGATTCCCAACACTTTATATTTAACAACCTCCTCAATCCTTTTAGCAAATCTGTCAGCTCACAACTGCTCACTTTCATCAAAACTGAAACAGGAGTTTTTAACCAATCACGCAGTGATATTGAGACAGACAGGCACGGAGAAAGAAAAGCAGAGAGATAGGAGAGCAAGACACGCAACACAAGCACACAGACACACACAAACATGCAGACATACACAAAACCATAGACACACACAACATAGAAACACAACACATACAAACACATAGATACACAGACACAGATACACAGACACACACGTGTACGCCACAGATGCACATGCATACAGAAACATGCGCACACCTTAAGGTTTTGCACCTGAATGGTTGGAACATTCCAAACAAAATGGATGAATTAGTTGTACAGATAGTGTAAAGGGGAATGATATAGTTGGCATTACAGAGACATGGCTCCAACGTAAGAAAGACTAGGAACTGAACATTGAGGATCATTCAGTGTTTAGGAAGATCAGAAGGAATTAGTGGAATTGCATTACTGATTCAAGGTGATATTAATATGAAATTGAGGGAAGATATTAGCACAGATAATGTGGAATCTTATGGGTCGAGTTAAGAAACAGCAAAGGGCAAAAAACATTAGTGAGAATGTTATACAGACCACCAGACTGTAATGGTAATGTTGGGAAAAGTATTAGACAGGAAATCATAGAGGCATGTGTTACAGAAATATCATGACTATGGACAACTTTAATCTGCACATAGATTGTGAGAGAATAATAAGTCACAGTACAATAGAAGAGGAATTTCTGGAGATTTACAGGATGGATTTCTGGAGCAATTTGTTGAGTAACTGACAAGGGAACAGGCCATCTTGGATTGGGTGTTAGAACAAAGAACAAAGAATAAAGAACAAAGAAAATTACAGCACAGGAACAGGCCCTTCGGCCCCTCCAAGCCTGCACCGACCATGCTGCCCAACTTAACTAAAACCCCTGTCCTTCAAGAGATCACATCCTTTTATTCCCATCCTATTCATGTACTTGTCAAGATGCCCCATAAAGTTACTACAGTATCTGCTTTCACTACCTCCCCCAGCAATGAATTTCAGGCACCCACTGCTCTCTGTATAAAAATCTGCCTCATACATCTCCTTTAAACCTTGCCCCTCACACCTTAAACCTATGCTTTCCATCCTGGGAAAAAGCATCTGACTATCCACTCTGTCCATGCCTCTCATAATCTTGTAGATTTCTATCAGGTCTCCCTCAACCTCCACCATTCCATTGAGAACAAACCAAGTTTCTCCAACCTCTCTTCATAGCTAATGCCCTCCATACCAGGCAACATCCTGGTGAATCTTTTCTGTACCCTCTCCAAAGCCTCCACATCCAAATTGATTTGCCAATTTTTAAACTCAATACCCCGGCCAATGAAGGCAAGCGTGCCGTATGCCTTCTTGACTACCTTCTCCACCTGCATTGCCACTTTCAGTGACCTGTGTACCTGTACACCCAGATCCCTCTACCTATCAATATTCTTAAGGGTTCTACATTTACTATATATTTCCTACCTATATTAGACCTTCCAAAATGCATTACCTCACATTTGTACGGATTAAACTCCATCTGCCCAAATCTCCAACGGATCTATATCCTGCTGTATCCTCTGATGGTCCTCATCACTACCTGAAAATCCACCAACTTTTGTGTCGTCTGCAAACTTACTAATCAATCTCGTTACATTTTTCTCCAAATCATTACATATATTACAAACAGCACTAAAACCTCAAGAACGCCACATGTCACAACCCTCTATTCAGAAATGCATCCTTCCTTTGCTACCCTCTGTCTTCTGTGACTGAGCCACACCTTGCCAGCTCACCTCTGATCCCGATCGACTTCACCTTCTGTACCAGTCTGCCATGAGGGACCTTGTCAAAGGACTTACTGAAATCCATGTAGACAACATCCACTGCCCCACCCTCATCAATCATCTTCATCACTTCCTCAATAAACTCAATCAAGTTTGTGGGACACGACCTCTCCCTCACAAAACCATGTTGCCTCTCACTAATATGTCCACTTATTTCCAAGTGGGAATAAATCCTGTCTCGAAGAATCCTCTCCAATAATTTCCCTCCCACTGATGTAAGGCTCACCGGCCTGTAATTACCTGGATTATTCTCGCTACCCTTCTTAAACAAAGGAACAACATTGGCTATTCCCCAATCCTCTGGGACCTGCCCTGTAGCCAGTGGGGATATAAAGATTTCTCTCAAGGCCCCAGCAATTTCCTCTTTTGCCTCTCTCAGTATTCTGGGGAATATTCCATCAGGCCTGATAATTTCCCAGCTCCATTCAGGAGATCATGGTTGGACAAGATAAAGTTTAACTGGAATGCTATCAACAGGTTGGTCAATGCCAAAATAGACCTACTTCACTTTCTGGATACATACAAGTGTATTTGACGATACACTTGGCTCAATGGAGTTCATGTGAAACGCAAGATAAAGTGTAATTGTCACCAAAAAAATCTCAAAGCAAGAGCAGTACCATATACAATCCATCAAAGAAGAATTGGTATGACTTGTGACACTGATGATGTGTAAGAGCCAGATATAATGAGTGACTGGGCTACCTCATTGTACCTGTCATGAAACCAGATGGTTCCGTTCATACGTTCTTTAATAAAAGCAAATTACTGCCGATGCTGGAATTTGGGAATGCTTTAAAATCCCAGCAGATCTGACAACATTTGTAGGGAGAGAAAAGAGCTGATGTTTGGAATCCAAATGACCCTTTGTCAAAGTATGTGGACTCAAAATTAATCCTGCTGAGATTTTCCAGCATTTTCTCTTTTTGCTTTGTACATTCTTTTGCTTTGGTTAAAATGCACAACGCCTAGCATGGTTTTGACATTACATTAACATTTGTGTAGCATCTTATCAAATGCTTTTCTGTATGTCCAGATATACAGATATATGCTGTAATGTTCTATGTTCTATACTATATCGACAGGATTCCCATTATCCACTTAGTTTGTTACATCTTCAAAGAACTCAAGCAAATTAGTCAAAAACTTGATTTTTTCTTCATATAGCCATGCTGACTCTGATGAATTGCATTTTAGAACATAGAACAATACAGCACAGAACAGGCCCTTCGGCCTTCGATGTTGTGCCGACCAAACTAAAAAGCAATGCCCCTCCTAACTAAACCATTCCCTTCTCATCCATATACTTATCAACTAATTTTGACTTTCCAAATATTTTTACTTCCTTAATAATGGGTTATAACAATTTCCCAACGACAGTTGTTAAACTAAGTAGTCTATACTCTCCTACGTTCTGCCTGTCTTGCCTTTTGAATAAGGACAATACACTAGCCATTTTCCAATCCACTGGAACTTTTTCAGAATCTAGGGAATTTTGGAATTTTATAAACAATGCCTCCACTATTAGCTGGTAGCTGGTCTGATTAGTAAGTTTGCAGACAATGCAAAAATTGATGGAGTTGCGGATAGTGCAGAGGATTGTCAGAGGATACAGCAAGATATAGACCCTGTTGGAGAATTGGGCAGAGAAATGGCAGATGGAGTTTAATCCAGACAAGTGTGAGATAATGCATTTTGGTAGGTTCAATGCATGTCGGAATTATACAGTAAATGGTAGAACCCTTAGAAGTATTGACAGGCCCAGAGATCTGGGCTTACTTGTCTATCTATCACTGGGGTATTTTAAGAGACTTCTGGATGAGTATTATTTGAAAAAGTGACCAAAGAGGTGGATGGGGGTAAGGCGGTTGATGTAGTATATATGGACTTTAGTAAGGCGTTTGATAAGGTGGCCCATGGAAGACTTCTACAGAAAAGGCAGATGTGTGGAATAGAGGGTGATTTAGCTAATTGGATTAGGAATTGGCTGGCAGATAGAAGACAGAGGGTGGTGGTTGATGGGAGATATTAATCGTGGAGTTCGGTGACGAGTGGTGTGCCTCAGGGGTCTGTTTTGGGGCCCCTGCGGTTTGTAATTTTTATAAATGATCTGGATGAGGGTATTGAGGGATGGATCAGTAAATTTGCAGATGACACTAAAGTCGGTGGAGTGGTAGATAGTGAAGAGGGGTGTTATAGTTTACAGAGTGATTTGGACAAGTTGCAGAGCTGGGCCGAGAGGTGGCAAATGGAGTTTAATGTGGAAAGTGTGAGGTAATGCACTTTGGCAGGAATAATAAATGTGTAGAGTATAGGGCTAATGGTAGGATTCTTAATAGTGTTGATGAACAGAGGGATCTTGGTGTATATGTGCATAGATCCCTGAAAGTAGGCAGTCAAGTCGATAAGGTTGTTAAGAAGGCAGACGGAGTCTTAGCTTTTATTGGTAGGGGGATTGAATTTCGGAGCCGCAACGTCACGTTGCAACTGTACAAAACTCTAGTGCGGCCGCACTTGGAGTATTGTGTGCAGTTCTGGTCCCCGCATTATAAGAAAGATGTGGAGGCATTGGAGAGGGTACAGAGGAGGTTTACCAGGATGTTGCCTGGTATGGAGGGCAGGTCTTATGAGGAGAGGCTGAGGGATTTGAGGTTGGTTTCGTTAGAAAGGAGGCAGCTAAGAGGAGACCTTATCGAAACATATAAGATGATTAGAGGTTTAGATAGGGTGGACAGTGATAGCCTTTTTCCAGGATGGAGAAAGCTAGCACGAGGGGACACAGCTTTAAATTAAGGGGTGATAGTTATAGGACGGATATCAGAGGTAGGTTCTTCACCCAGAGGGTGGTTCGGGAGTGGAATGCCCTGCCTGCGGCAGTTGTAGATGCGCCAAGTTTGGTGGAGTTTAAGAGGTTAGTTGATAAGTATATGGAAGAGAAGGGAATGGTTTAGTTTGGAGGGGCATTGCTTTTTATATTGGTCGGTGCAACATCGAAGGCCGAAGGGCCTGTTCTGTGCTGTAATGTTCTATATGGAAAAGAATAGGATAGGGGGTTATAGATAGGTCTGTGGATTGGTAGATGTGATCGGTGCAACTCGTGGGCCGAAGGGCCTGTTTGTGCTGTATTGTTCTATGTTTCTATGTTTCTATGAGACTGGCAACGCAGATGGATAAGGTAGTCAAGAAAGCATATGGCAAAGTATAAAAATTGGCAGGTCGTGCTACAGCTGTACAGAACCTTAGTTAGGCCTCATTTAGAATATTGTGTGCAATTCTGGTCACCTCCACTACCAGAAGGATGTGGATGCTTTGGAGAAGGACAGAAGAGGTTTACCAGGATGTTGCCCGGTCTCGAGAGTGTTTGCTATGAGGAGCAATGGATAAAATCAGTTTGTTCTCACTGGAACGATGGAAGTTGAGGGCTGACCTGATAGAGGTTTACAAGACTATAAGTGTGATGGACAGAGTGGACAGTCAGATGGATTGAAAAGGGTAGTAAAATCAAGTACTAGAGGACATAGGTTTAAAGTGCGTGAGGGAAAGTTTAGAGGAGATGTGTGAGATAAGATTTTTTACACAGAGGGTGATGAAGGATACGGACACCATAAGTACAAATGGTTTTAGTTTAGGCAGGTATCATAGTTGGCGCAGGCTTGGAGGGCCAAAGGGCCTGATCCTGCACTGTACCTTTCTTTGTTCTTTGCTCAAACTCATCATTGAAACATGTCCCTCATAACTGAACCCTTGCTATTTTTCTGGAGAGTTTGAACTCCATCCATTCCATAACCAAATGATCCTTTCTGGGGCGCAATCTTCAAAAACCAAAAACGCTTACTCCAGCAAACTTTCTGAAAAAATCAATGAACCTCCACCTGTTTGTATTCTGGATTTCTAGAGATAACAGACCACCAGGTTTCTGCATTATTCCAAAACTTTTGAATAATCAACAGTGGAAATCCCTGAGCTGCCCAAGAATAGAGCCTATCCCATCCCCAGGCCAATGCCAGTGAGATGGGCAATCAGCTTCTACACTCATTTCTATTGCACCATGTCAGTCAAACAGCACGACAGAAAATCAAGGACATCCATCAGCAGAGCATTCGAGTGCTCCACACAATAGCAGTGGTTAATGGGCCCCCAGTGATTAGATTATATCCTGTTTCTCACAAAGCCCATTCCCAGCAAAAAATCAAATCTCCACTGTCACTTCCTGCAACAATTTAGGAAATCAGCTCGGGGGCGGGGAGAGATGGAGATATTGTGAGTGAAAGTGAAAAGGGTAAGGGGTGACATTTAGGGAAGGTAAGATTGAGGAACAAAGGATGAAGAACAGGATTAGAATGAGAGTGAGTGCTTAAGGCGGGGAAGGAGAGAGATTCCGAGAGTCAGACAGGACAGTGGGAGGGATCTTCAGCAGATTAAAGCATGAAGCTGCAACACAGATTAATAGAGAGTAACTCCAAGACCAGTGACAGTAACTCCGAGTTCAGTGAGAGTAACACTGAGAGCAATGAGAGTAACTCCAAGCCACTGAGAGTAACTCCGAGACCAGGGCCAGTAACTCCGAGACCAGGGACAGTAACTCCGAGCCCAGTGAGAGTAACTCCGAGCCCAGTGACAGTAACTCCGAGCCCAGTGACAGTAACTCCGAGCCCAGTGACAGTAACTCCGAGCCCAGTGACAGTAATACTGAATGCCAGTTCAATCTCTGGAGGTCCAATCGAGACATTCAAGAGCTCATTTGATGAGTATTTGAATAGGAACAATGCACAGGGATACAAGGACAAGACTGGAGGATGGCACTAAGTTAAGTTGTGTTTTTGGAGAACTGGTGCAGATATAAGAACATAACAACATGAAGCAGGAGTCGGCCATCTGGCCCCTTGAGCCTGCTCCGCCATTCAATAAGATCATGGATGATCTGTTTCAAAAATGATAGAACATAGAACATAGAACAATACAGCACAGAACAGGCCCTTCGGCCTTCGATGTTGTGCCGACCAAAATAAAAAGCAATGCCCCTCCAAACTAAACCATTCCTTTCTCTTCCATATACTTATCAATTAACCTCTTAAACGCCACCAAACTTGGCGCATCTACAACAGCTGCAGGCAGGGCATTCCACTCCCTAATCACTCTTTGAGTAAAGAACCTACCTCTGATATACGTCCTATAACTCATACCCCTTAATTTAAAGCTGTGTCCCCTCGTGCTAGCTTTCTCCATCCTAGGAAAAAGGCTATCACTGTCCACCCTATCTAAACCTCTAAATCATCTTATATGCTTCAATAAGATCCCCTCTTAGCCGCCTCCTTTCTAACGAAAACAACCTCAAATCCTTCAACCTCTCTTCATAGGACCTGCCCTCCATACCAGGCAACATCCTGGTAAACCTCCTCTGCACCCTCTACAATGCCTCCACATCTTTCTTATGATGTGGGGACCAGACCTGCACACAATACTCCAAGTGCGGCCGCACTAGAGTTTTGTACAGTGATTGTTCAAAAATTTATCTATCCTTACCTTAAAATCATTCAATGAGTTAGTCTCAACTGCTTCACTGGGCAGGGAATTCCACAGATTCACAATCCTTTGTGTGAAGAAGTTCCACCTCAACTCAGTCCTAAATCTGCTTCCCCTTATTTTGAGGCTATGCCCCCTAGTTCTAGTTTCACCCACCAATGGAAACAACTCCCCTGCTTCTATCTTATCGATTCCCTTCAAAATCTTATATGTTTCTATAAAATCTCCCCTCATTCTTCTGAATTCCAATGAGTATAGCCCCAGTCTACTCAGTCTCTCTCTCATAAGCCAATCCTCTCAACTCTGGAATCAACCTAGTGAATCTCCTCTGCCCCCCGTCCAGTGCCAGTATATCCTTTCTCAAGTGAGGAGACCAAAACTGTACACAGTAACTCCAGCTGTGGCCTCACCAGCACCTTATACAGCTGCAACATTACCTCGCTGTTTTTAAACTTCATCCCTCTAGCAATGAGGGACAAAATTCCATTTGCCTTCTTAATCACCTGCAGCACCTGTAAACCAACTCCTTGAGATTCCTGCACAAGGACACCCAGGTCCCTCTGCACAGCAGAACACTGCAATTTTTTAAATAATAATCCATTTTGGGCTGAGATTAGAAACAAGAAAGGAGAAGTCACACTGTTGGGAGTTTTTTATAGGCCTCCAAAAAGTTCCAGAGAAGTAGACGAAGGGATTGCAAAGTTGATCCTGGATAGGTGTGAAAGTAACAGGGTAGTTGTAATGGGGGACTTTAACTTTTCTAATATCGATTGGAAAAGCTATAGTTCAAGTACGTTAGAGGGGTCAGTTTTTGTTCAAAGTGTGCAGGAAGGTTTCATGACTCAGTATGTAGATAGGCCAACAAGAGGTGAGGCTATATTGGATTTGGTACTGGGTAATGAACCAGACCAGGTGTTAGACTTGGAGGTGGTGAGCACTTTGGTGATAGTGACCACAATTCAGTTACGTTTATCTTAGTGATGGAAAGGGATGGGCACGTACCGAATAACAGTAGTTATAGCTGGGGGAAAGGTAATTATGAGGCTATTAGGAGAGATTTAGGATGCATAGGGTGGAGCAGGAAATTGCAGGGGCTGGGGACATCTGAAATGTAGAGCATATTTAAGGAACAGCTTCTGCATGTCCTTAATGAATATGTACCTGCCAGGCAGGGAGGAAGTGGTCGAGTGAGGGAACCATGGTGTACTAGGGAAGTTGAATCTCTGGTGAAGAGGAAGAAGGAGGCCTATATAATGATGAGACGTGAAGGCTCAGTTAGGGCAATAGAGAGCTATAAATCAGCCAGGAAGGAGCTAAAGAGGGAGTTGAGAAGAGCTAAAAGAGGACACGAGAAGACTTTGGCGGATAGGATTAAAGAGAATCCTAAAGCTTTTTACAGGTATATAAATAATAAAAGATTGGTTAGGGCAAGATTAGGGCCAGTCAGAGATAACAGTGGGAAGTTGTGCGTGGAGCCTGAGGAGATAGGAGAGACACTGAATGAGTATTTTTCATCAGTATTCACGCAGGAGGAAGACAGTGTTGTCGGGGAGAATACTGCGATACCAGGTTGTAGACTGGGCAGGATTGAGGTTCATAAGGAGGAGGTGTTAGCGAATCTTGAGGGTATGAAAATTGATAAGTCCCCTGGGCCAGATGGGATTACCCCAGGATTCTCTGGGAGGCTAGAGAGGAGATTGCAGAGCCTTTGGCTTTGATCTTCATGTCGTCGTTGGCTACAGGTATAGTGCTGGAAGACTGGAGGATGGCAAATGTTGTCCCTTTGTTCAAAAAGGGGAGAAGGGACCATCCTGGAAATTATAGACCGGTGAGCCTGACTTCTGTTGTGGGCAAGGTCTTGGAAAGAATTATAAGGGATAGGATTTATAAGAATCTAGAGAGAAATAAATTGATTAGGGATAGTCAGCACGGTTTTGTGAAGGGTAGGTCGTGCCTCACAAACCTTATTGAGTTTTTTGAGGAGGTGACCAAAGAGGTAGATAAGGGTAAGGCAGTTGATGTAGTGTATATGGATTTTAGCAAAGCGTTTGATAAGGTTCCCCATGGTAGGCTACTGCAGAAAGTGCAGATGCATGGGATTGAAGGTGATTTAGCAGTTTGGATTAGGAATTGGCTAGCTGATAGAAGACAGAGGGTGGCGGTTGATGGGAAATATTCAACCTGAAGGCAGTTACAAGTGGTGTACCTCAAGGATCTGTTTTAGGGCCACTGCTGTTTGTCATTTTTATAAATGACCTAGATGAGGGTGTAGAGGATTGGATTAGTAAATTTGCTGACGATACCAAAGTGGGGGGAGTTGTAGACAGCGAGGATGGATGTTACAGTTTGCAGAGGGACATAGATAGGTTGCAGAGCTGGGCCGTGAGGTGGCAAATGGAATTCAATACGGATAATATGGACTTCAGCAAGGCATTTGACAAGGTCCCCCATGCAAGACTTCTTGAGAAGGTGAGAGGCCATGGGATCCAAGGGGCTTTGGCCTTGTGGATCCAGAACTGGCTTGCCTGCAGAAGGCAGAGGGTGGTTGTGGATGGCTCTTTTTCTGCATGGAGGTCGGTCACCAGTGGAGTGCCCCAGGGATCTGTTCTAGGACCCTTGCTGTTTGTCATTTTCATAAATGACCTGGATGAGGAAGTGGAGGGATGGGTGAGTAAGTTCGCCGATGACACGAAGGTCGGTGGTGTTGTGGATGGTCTGGAGGGATGTCAGAAGTTGCAGCATGACATCGATAGGATGCAAGACTGGGCGGAGAAGTGGCAGATGGACTTCAATGCGGATAAATGTGTTGTGGTCCATTTTGGCAGATCCAACGGGATGAATGAGTACACTATCAAAGGTAGGAGTCTTAGCTGTGTGGAAGAGCAGAGGGATCTTGGGGTCCGGGTCCATAAGACTCTCAAATCGGCCTCCCAGGTGGAGGATGTGGTTAAGAAAGCTTACGGTGTACTGGCCTTCATTCATCGAGGGATTGAGTTCAGGAGTCAGGAGGTAATGCTGCAGCTTTATAGGACCCTTGTCAGACCACACTTGGAGTACTGTGCGCAGTTCTGGTCGCCTCACTATAGGAAGGACATGGAAGCTATTGAAAGGGTGCAGAGGAGATTTACAAGGATGTTGCCTGGATTGGGAGGCATGCCTTATGAAGACAGGTTGAGGGAGCTGGGACTGTTCTCCCTGGAGAGACGAAGGTTGAGAGGCGACCTGATAGAGGTTTACAAGATGTTGAGAGGAATAGATAGGGTGGACTCTCAGAGACTATTTCCCAGGGCTGAAATGGTCGCGACAAGAGGGCACAGATTTAAGGTGCAGGGAAGCAAGTACAGAGGGGATGCTAGGGGAAAGTTTTTCACTCAGAGGGTGGTGAGTGAATGGAATCGGCTGCCGTCGGTGGTGGTCGAGGCGAACTCGCTGGGGTCTTTTAAAAGACTTCTGGATGAGTATATGGGATCCAATGGGATTGGGGGTTATAGATAGGTCTATGGCTGGGTAGGTTTTGATGTGTTCGGCACAACTTGTGGGCCGAAGGGCCTGTTTGTGCTGTAGTGTTCTATGTTCTATGTTCTATAAGTGTGAGGTGATTCACTGGTAGGAATAACAGGCATATGAAATATAGGGCTAATGGAAGGACCCTTAATAGTGTTGTCGAGCAGAGGGATCTTAGGGTACAAGTACATAGCTCTTTGAAAGTTGGCACCCAGGTTGATAAAGTTGTTAAGAAGGCGTACGGTGTGTTAGCTTTTATTGGTAGAGGGATTGAATTTAGGAGCCGTGAGATTATGTTACAACTGTACAAAACTCTGGTGCGGCTGCACTTGGAGTATTGCGTACAGTTCTGGTCGCCGCATTATAAGAAAGATGTGGAAGCATTGGAAAGGGTGCAGAGGAGGTTTACCAGGATGTTGCCTGGTATGGTGGGAAGGCCTTATGAGGAAAGGCTGAGGGACCTGAGGTTATTTTCATTAGAGAGAAGAAGGTTACGCGGTGACCTAATTGAGGCGTATAAGATGATCAAGGGATTGGATAGGGTGGATAGTGAGAGCCTTTTTCCTCGGATGGTGATGACCAACACGAGGGGACATAACTTTAAATTAAGAGGTGGTAGTTATAGGACGGATGTCAGAGGCAGGTTCTTTACACAGAGGGTGGTGAGGGCGTGGAATGCCCTGCCTGCAGCAGTTGTGGACTTGCCTACTTTGGGGGCATTCAAATGTTCGGTGGATAGGCATATGGATGATATTGGAATAGTTTAGGTTAGAGGGTCCACTGGCCGGTGCAACATCGAGGGCTGAAGGGCCTGTACTGCGCTGTAATGTTCTATGTTCTATGTTCTATTTTGCTGTTATTCCTACCAAAATGGATGACATCACATTTACCAACATTGTCCTCCATCTGCCAGACCCTCACCCACTCACTCAGACTACCTATATCCCTTTGCAGACTTTCAGCATCCTCTGCACACTTTGCTCTGCCACCCATCTGTGAATTTTGACACACTATACTTGGTCTCCAACTCTAAATCATCTGTGTAAATGGTAAACAATTGCGATCCTAACACTGATCCCTGAGGCACATCACTAATCACAGATCACCAACCAGAGAAACATCCATTTACCCCCACTCTTTGCTTTCTGTTAATTAACCAATCCTCTATCCACACCAATAAATAACCCGTAACACTGTACACCTTTATCTTATACAGCAGTCTTTGGTGTGGCATCTTGTCAAATGTTTTCTGAAAATCCAGATACACCACATCCACAGGTTCCCCATTGTCCACTGTACATGTAATGTTCTCAAAAAATTCCACCAAATTAGCCAAACATGACCTGCCCTTCATGAACCCATGATGCATCTTACCAATGGGAAAATTTATATCCTGATGATTCGTTATTTCTTCCTTGATGATAGATTCAAGCATTTTCTCTCCAGCAGAAGTTAAGCTAACCGGCTTATAGTTACCCACCTTTTGTCTACCTCCTTTTTTAAACATTAGTGTCACATTTGTTGTTTTCTAAGCTGCGGGAACCACCCCACCCCAGAGTCCAGCGAATTTTGGTAAATCACCACTAGTACATTTGGTATCCGCCATCTCTTTTAGTACCCTGCGATGCATTACATCAGGGCCAAGAGACTTGTCTACATTCAGCCCCATTAACTCGCCCAACATTACCCCTTTCATGATAATAGAGCAACACACACACACACACAGCGCGGGAAACAGGCCCTTCGGCCCAACGAGCCCACGCCGTGTTGAATAGTGAATAATAGTGTTGAAATTGCAGAGGCCCTGGTGGATATATTAAAATGTCGATATCCAAGGGTGAGGTGCCAGATGATTGGAGGATTGCTCATGTTGTTTCATTGTTTAAAAACAGCTCAAAAAGTAATCCAGGAAATTATAGGCTGGTAAGTTTGACATCAGTAGTGTATGAATTATTGGAAGGAGTACGAAGAGATAGGATCTACAAATTGGATGAACAGGGACTTATTAGGGAGAGTCAACATGGCTTTGTGCATGGTCGGTCATGTTTAACCAATCTATCAGAGTTATTCAAGGAGGTTACCAGGAAAGTGGATGAAGAGAAGGCAGTGGTTGTTGTCTACCTGGACTTCAGTAAGGTCCCTCATGGGAGGTTAGTTAGGAAGGTTCAGTCGCTAGGTATACATGGGATCAGACTCTGGCTCAATGGAAAAAGCCAGAGAGTGGTAATGGAGGATTACTTCTCTGAGTGGAGGCCTGTGACTAGTGGTGTGCCCAGGGATCAGTATTGAGTTCATTGTTGTTTGTCATCTATATCAGTGATCTGGATGATAATGTGGTAAATTGGATCAGCAAATTTGCTGATGATACAAAGATTGGAGGTGTAGTGAATAGTGAGGAAGGTTTTCAAAGCTTGCAGAGAGATTTGGACCAGCTAGAAAAATGGATAGAGGATCGGTTAACTAACAGAGGTTGTATAAGACACTGGTGAAGCTGAATTTAGAGTATTGTATACAGTTTTAGGCTTGCTAAGTAGTGACGATGTGGTGACTCTGATTACTGAGCTGGGAGTGACGTGGTGACTCTGACTACTGAGCTGGGAGTGACGTGGTGACTCTGACTACTGAGCTGGGAATGAAGTGGTGACTCTGATTACTGAGCTGGGAGTGACGTGGTGACTCTGATTACTGAGCTGGGAGTGACGTGGTGACTCTGATTACTGAGCTGGGAGTGAAGTGGTGACTCTGATTACTGAGCTGGGAGTGACGTGGTGACTCTGACTACTGAGCTGGGAGTGACGTGGTGACTCTGATTACTGAGCTGGGAGTGAGTGGTGACTCTGATTACTGAGCTGGGAGTGAAGTGGTGACTCTGATTACTGAGTGGGGTGACGTGGTGACTGATTACTGAGCTGGGAGTGACATGGTGACTCTGATTATGAGCTGGAGTGCGTGTGACTCTGACTACTGACTGGGGAGTGGTGTCTATACTGAGCTGGGAGTGACGTGGTGACTCTGATTACTGAGCTGGGAGTGAAGTGGTGACTCTGATTACTGAGCTGGGAGTGACGTGGTGACTCTGACTACTGAGCTGGGAGTGACGTGGTGACTCTGATTACTGAGCTGGGAGTGACGTGGTGACTCTGATTACTGAGCTGGGAGTGACGTGGTGACTCTGATTACTGAGCTGGGAGTGAAGTGGTGACTCTGATTACTGAGCTGGGAGTGAAGTGGTGACTCTGATTACTGAGCTGGGAGTGAAGTGGTGACTCCACTTGCTCCAGGAGAGCCACTCAAAGATCAAAGAACAAAGAACAAAACAGCACAGGAAACAGGCCCTTCGGCCCAACAAGCCTGCGCCACCACCCCGATGTTCCCACCTTGACCCGCGATCCCTGTCCGTGTTTATAGATCTATGGATTTAAAACCAAATTTGAGACAATTTAGGGAGAATTTGTTTTGCCAATTAGCCTAAGTTTGTTTGTATGTAATCCTGGCTTTGTCAAGTCTCTTAATTTCAGCCAGCTTCATTGAAACAGGCACAACACTCAGCCTGGTACCACACCCACTGGAAAGGAATTTGTACAGCACTAAATGCTGAGGGCTAACACACATTGCTACTAACTGCCAATGGCACAAAATTATGTCCGTGAAATCAACAATGTGACCACAACCAGGAATTGTTCTTTGTATGGTTTCACTTTCAAATATCGATACAGCCTCAATCAAACTCACTCACAAGTAATCGATCCAGTGAACTGTGAAGCAAACTATGAGACTCCAAGAGGATAAGGGTGATAAAAAGGCAGACAGCTGGCAGATGAAATTTAATGCAAAGATGTATGCAGTGACACATTTTGCAAGGAATACTACAGACAGACCATAGAAAATAAAGGATAAAAGAAACAAAACACTGCAGATACGGGAATCTGAACAAAGGAAGCTGCAAACGCTGAACAGCTCTGGCTGCATCTGTATGCAGAGAAGAACTAAGTCCTTCTGCTCTTGTTTAAAATAAAGGGCTTCACTCAAGAGGGAGTACTGGAGTACAGCGCACTGAAGGTGGAAAAGTGATGGTTAAAAGTAGAGACAGACTCTCATAATAGGGGGCAGGTTATTTCAAATTGGGATGAGATGGAATGTCTTCACTCAGAGAGTTGTGAATCTTTTGAATTCTCTATCCCAGAGGGCTATGGAATCTCAAACATACATACAGCAGTAGGCCACTCAGACCCTCAGTCAATCAATATGCTCAGGGCAGAAACTGATAATTTTCTGAAGAGTAATGGAATCAGGATAGGAAGATAATGCAGGAAATTGGCACTGGGTTGGTTATCAGCTACGAATGTCAGAACTAGAATGGCCAGAATAGTCACAGAGCCATAGGCTGGGGTTTAAGGGCCTCACTCATCCCGAAACTGTAAAATCCCACTTAATGTTAATGGACATTTCCATTGTCTGCTTCTCAGCCACTCCAGTTCCTGTGGTGGGCAGGTTGGTAAAATTCTGGCCATACAACCATTGCAGATAAGGCACTTCAACCCATCGAGTCTGCACTGACAATGTCTACCATTACTCCTTGAGTATTATGATATTTCAAATGCTCAATCAAATATTTTTAAAGGTTGTAAGGTTTCTAGCCTCCACTCCCTTCCAAGGCTGCGCATTCCAGATTCCCACCATCCTCTGAGTGAAAAAGATTTTTCTCAAACCTTCTCTGAATCTCCTGCTCCTCAGCCTAAAACTATGGGCCCGATTTTACCATTTTCATTCTAAGTGCAGAGTCTGGGCGTAGTACAGATCTGACTTAGTAATCTGCTTTCCAGCGCCCCCATACACTCGCAGTCATCTCCAGTCCAATTTGCGGTGTGTGCAGGACTCAGCGCTGCGGAATAATCAGAGCTCGGAACTGCACATGCACAGTTAGAAAAAAATTGGAAAAGACGCACCCGTATCAGATTGAGCTGTAGAAAATGGAGAAAGCACCCCAGGCATGAAAAACAGGAGCGTGGGTCTATCTCGGAGGACGTGCAGATGGATCTCTGATGGGAAGATGGTGGGGAGACGGTGGAGGGGGGGAGGGCAATCGGTAGCTGAAGGGAGAGTGGGGCAGGGGCATCAATCGGTCTGTGTATTGGGGGAATGGTAAGGGGGACAGTGATATGTGTGGATAGTGGGGGAGGGGTTGTTCGGTATGGTAGGAAGGTCCTATGAGGAAAGGCTGAGGAATTTGAGGTTATTTTTGTTAGAGAGAAGAAGGTTAAGAGGTGACCTAATTGAGACATATAAGATGATCAGAGGGTTAGATAGGGTAGATAGTGAGAGCCTTTTTTCTCGGATGGAGATGAATAACACGAAGGGACATAGCTTTAAATTAAGGGGTGGTAGATATAGGACAGATGTTAGAGGTAGGTTCTTTACTCAGAGAGTAGAAAGGGTGTGGAATGCCCTGCCTGCAGCAGTTGTGGACTCACCAACTTTAAGGGCGTTCACATGGTCAGTGGATAGGCATATGGATAATATTGGAATAGTTTAGGATAGAGGGTCATTAGATTGGTTCCACTGGTTGGCTCAACATCGAGGGCCGAGGAGCCTGTACTGCGCTGTAATGTTCTATATTAGGAACAGGAATAGATAACTCAGCCCCTCGAGCCTGCTCCACCATTCAGTACGTAAACATAGAATACTACAGCACAAACAGGCCCTTCGGCCCACAAGGTGCGCTGATCATACCCATACCTACGAGAACATAGAACTATCTGTAACTCCCAATCCCATTTAATCCCATGTACTCATCCAGAAGTCTTTTAAAAGACCCCAGTGAGTTTGCCTCTACCACCACCGACGGCAGCCGATTCCATTCACTCACCACCCTCTGAGTGAAAAACTTACCCCTAGCATCCCCTCTGTACTTGCTTCCCTGCACCTTAACTCTGTGTCCTCTCGTAGTGACCATTTCAGCCCTGGGAAATAGCCTCTGAGAGTCCACCCTATCTATTCCTCTCAACATTTTATAAACCTCTATCAGGTCGCCTCTCAACCTACGTCTCGCCAGTGAGAAGAGTCCCAGCTCCCTCAACCTATCTTCATAAGGCCTGCCTCCCAATCCAGGCAGCATCCTTGTAAATCTCCTCTGAACTCTCTGAATAGCCTCTACATCCTTCCTATAGTGAGGCGACCAGAACTGCGCACAATACTCCAACTGGGCTAGCACGAGGGGACACAACTTTAAATTAAGGGGTATGAGTTATAGGACGGATATCAGAGGTAGGTTCTTTACTCAAAGAGTGATTAGGGAGTGGAATGCCCTGTCTGCAGCTGTTGTAGATGCGCCAAGTTTGGTGGCGTTTAAGAGGTTAGTTGATAAGTATATGGATGAGAAGGGAATGGTTTAGTAGGAGGGGCATTGCTTTTTATTTTGGTCGGCACAACATCGAAGGCCGAAGGGCCTGTTCTGTGCTGTATTGTTCTATGTTCTATGTTCTATGGGGTCTGACAAGGCTCGTGGCTGATCTCATCCCGGCCTCAACTCCACCTTCCTGCCTGTTCACCATCGCCTTTCAACCCCATTACTAATTAAAAATCTGTCTATCTCCTCCCTGAACTTAGTCAAAGTCCTAACATCACTGAATTCAACAGACTCGCCACTCTGAGACAAGTAATTTTTCCTTATCTCTGATTTTAGATCTGCTACCCCTAAAACGACAGAACCTATTGTTCTAGATTGTTTCACAAGAGGAAACATCCTCTTCATATCTACTTGTCAATCCTCCTTATTGTGTATAAACAACTCAATTAGATCTCCCCTCATTCCTCCAGGCAATGTAGGCCTGAACTGTTCAATATTATCAACCTTATTGAAACATATAAGATGATTAGAGGTTTAGATAGGGTGGACAGTGGGTTTAGATAGGGTGGATAGCCTTTTTCCTCGGATGGAGAAAGCTAGCATGAGGGGACATAGCTTTAAATTAAGGGGTGGTAGTTATAGGACACATGTCAGAGGTAGGTTCTTTACCCAGATGGTGGTAAGGGTATGGAATGCCCTGCCTGCTGCAGTTGTAGATGCGCCAAGTTTCGGGGTGTTTAAGAGGTTAGTAGATAAGTTTATGGACGAAAAGGGAATGGTTTAGGTTAGAGAGTCATTGCTTTTTCCTAATTGGTCGATGCAACATCGAAGGCCGAAGGGCCTGTTCTGCGCTGTAATGTTCTATGTTCTATATATCTCTTCATAAGTCAAACCCCTAACCTCTGGAAACAGTCTCACGAGTCTCCTCTGACTGCCACCAGTGGAATGTACATTGAAATTACACACAGGAGTATTCTATTCGGCCCTTCGAGCCTGCCTCCACCATTCATTTTGATCATGGCTGACATCAAATTTAATACCCTGATCGGCTCCTTTAGCCCCAAGAGCGAAAGCTAATTTCTTCTTGAAATTAGACAATGTTTTGGCTCAACTACATTCTGTGGGAGTGAATTCCACACATTCACCAGTTTCTGGGTGAAGAAACTTCTTCCCACCTCAGTTCTAAAAGGTTTATCCATTATCCTTGAACTATGACCTCTAGTTCTGGACTCCCCCCACCGTGGGGAACATTCTTTCTGAATCTACTCTGTCTAACCCTGTTAGAATTTTATACATTTCTAACAGATCCCCTCTCACTCTGAACTCCAGTGAATATAATCTTAACTGACTTAGTCTGCCCTCATATGACAGACCTGCCACCCCAGGAATCAGCCTAGTAAACCTTCACTGTACTCCCTCTATAGTAAGGTCATCCCTTCTCAGATAAGGAGACCAAAACTGCACATAATACTCCTGGTGTGGCCTTATCAATGCCCTTTAGAATTGCAACAATTCATCCCTGTCCTTATATTCAACTCCTCTCACCATGAAGGCCTTCTTTACTGCCTGCTGCGCCTGCGCACTTACTTTCAGTAACTGATGCATGAGGACACCAAAGTCTCGTTGAGTATCCACCTCTCTCAATTTACATCCATTCAAATAATAATCTCACTTCCTATTATTGCTGCCAAAGAGGATAACCTCACATTTATCCACATTATCCTGCATCTGCCATGCAGATACCCACACACTCAGCCCATCTAAATCACGCTGTGTGCTTCCTCCTCACAGCTCACCCTCCCACCCGACTTTGTATCATCTGCAAATCTTGAAATAGTACATTCACTTCTCTCTTGCAAATCATTAATATATAACGTATTACTTGACTTTGGATCTCAAATAAGGAGACCAAAGCTTTACACAATACTGAGCGCTCTCTCACTAATGCTTTGTACAGTAGCAGTAACACTTCCCTACTTTTACATTCCATTGCTTTAACAATAAATGCCAACATTCCTGATGACCTGCTGCACCTGCATAATAGTTTTCTGTAATTCACGGATGAGGACACCCAGAAGTTAAAACTTATGGAATTCAGGGAAAGTTGGTGAGACTGGCTCAGTAATAGAACATAGAACATAGAACATTACAGCACAGAACAGGCCCTTCGGCCTTCGATGTTGTGCCGACCAAAATAAAAAGCAATGCCCCTCCAAACTAAACCATTCCCTTCTCTTCCATATACTTATCAATTAACCTCTTAAACGCCACCAAACTTGGCGCATCGACAACAGCTGCAGGCAGGGCATTCCACTCCCTAATCACTCTTTGAGTAAAGAACCTACCTCTGATATCCGTCCTATAACTCATACCCCTTAATTTAAAGCTGTGTCCCCTCGTGCTAGCTTTCTCCATCCTAGGAAAAAGGCTATCACTGTCCACCCTATCTAAACCTCTAATCATCTTATATGCTTCAATAAGATCCCCTCTTAGCCGCCTCCTTTCTAACGAAAACAACCTCAAATCCTTCAACCTCTCTTCATAGGACCTGCCCTCCATACCAGGCAACATCCTGGTAAACCTCCTCTGTACCCTCTCCAATGCCTCCACATCTTTCTTATAATGTGGGGACCAGAACTGCACACAATACTCCAAGTGCGGCCGCACTAGAGTTTTGTACAGTTGCAACATGATGCTGCGGCTCCTAAATTCAATCCCCCTACCAATAAAAGCTAAGACTCCATATGCCTTCTTAACAACTTTATCCACTTGACTGCCTACTTTCAGGGATCTATTGACACATACACCAAGATCCTTCTGTTCCTCAACACTATTAAGAGCCCTACCATTAGCCCTATACTCTACACATTTATTGTTCCTGCCAAAGTGCATTACCTCACACTTTTCCACATTAAACTCCATTTGCCACCTCTCGGCCCAGCTCTGCAACTTGTCCAAGTCACTCTGTAAACTAAAACACCCCTCTTCACTATCTACCACTCCACCAACTTTAGTATCATCTGCAAATTTACTGATCCATCCCTCAATACCCTCATCCAGATCATTTATAAAAATTACAAACAGCAGGGGCCCCAAAACAGACCCCTGAGGCACACCACTCGTCACCGAACTCCACGATGAATATCTCCCATCAACCACCACCCTCTGTCTTCTATCTGCCAGCCAATTTCTAATCCAATTAGCTAAATCACCCTCTATTCCACACATCTGCATTTTCTGTAGAAGTCTTCCATGGGCCACCTTATCAGGTAATTAATAGCAAATACTTAGCAAATAATACTGGCTTAGCAAATACAAAGGAGATGTCAGGGGTAGGTTTTTCACTCAGAGGGTGGTGAGTGAATGGAACCGACTGCCGTCGGAGGTTGTTGAGGGAAACTCACTGGGGTCTTTTAAAAGACTTCTGGATGAGTATATGGAAAAGAATAGGATAGGGGGTTATAGATAGGTCTGTGGATTGGTAGATGTGATCGGCGCAACTCGTGGGCCAAAGGGCCTGCTTGTGCTGTATTGTTCTATGTTCTATGTTAATAGGATGCAGAAGGTGGTGATAGAAAGCTGTTTGAGTGACAGGAGACTGGTGTCCAGTAATGTATCACAAGGGACCCTTATTGTTTGTTTTATACACATCGATGAAAATGTGAGGAGAATAATAAGCAAGTTAACAGATGATCCCAAAATTGGTTGCGTGATTGGCAAATAGGATGGTTCTCGGTTACAGGAAAATATAGGTGGGATGGTCAGTTTGGCAGAGCAGCAGCAGATGGTATTTAACCCTGATAACAGTGAGATGATGCACTTGGGAGAAGAAAGAAAAAGATGAGGGAATATTTAATGAATAGCAGGACACTGGGAAGCTCAGAGGAATGGAGGGGTCTTGGGTAATTATTCACAGATCCCCGATGTGGCTGAGCAGGTAAATACGATAGTTAAGGAGGTGTATAGAACACTAGCTTTTATCAGGAGTGGCACAGAGTATAAGAGCAATGAGGTCATGTTTGAGCTGTACAGAGCGTTGCTTAGTCCACAGCTAAAGTATTGTGTGCAACTCTGGTCACCTCACTACAGGAAGGATGTGATTGCACTTGAGCGGATACAGAGAAGATTCACCAGGATGGTGCCTGGGATGAAGCATTTGAGCCATAAGGAACTACCGGATAGGCTCAGATTGTTTCTTTGGAGCAAAGAAGGCTGAGGGGGGCATGACTGAGGTGTGATTAATTAAATAGCATAGGAAAATAGTGTATTTAGCTATTAATATTTACAATGGAAATCTAGCACCAGGGACTGTATAGCTAATAACCTAAATTTTTAAGTGTCTTAGTTGTAAATAAATTCATTTGTGGTATAAATGTCAGTCAGCAGGGTAAAATGCTTCATCTGTGAAATATGGGAGATCTGTAAGGCTTCAAGCGTTTGGATGACTACATCTGCAGGAAATGCACAAAATTGCAGCTCCTTACAGACAGCATGGATAGGTTGGAGCAGCAGTTGGACGCACATAAAAATATGCAGGTGTCAGAAAGCATTATGGATAGGAGCTTTCGAGATATGGTCCCACCCAAGGTGCAGGCAGATAGATGACTGACCATTAGAAGGAGCAGGTAGTCAGTGCAGGAATCCCCTGTGGTCACTCCTCTCTAACAAATATACTGTTTTGGATAATGTTGTGGAGGATGGCGTATCAGGGGATACCAGTAGTGGCAGCCAAACAGAGGCACCATACCAGGCAGCATCCTGGTAAATTTCCTCTGCACTGTTTCCAACGCTTCCACATCCTTCTTATTGTGAGGTGATCAGCTGTTAAGCAGGGAGGGACAAAGAGCACGAGAGTAGTAGAACATAGAACATTACAGCACAGAACAGGTCCTTCGGCCTTCGATGTTGCGCCGACCAATATAAAAAGCAATGACCCTCCAAACTAAACCATTCCCTTCTCTTCCATATACTTATCAACTTATTAACTAGTAGTTATAGGGGAGCTAATAGCTAAGATCCTCTATATCGGGCAACATCCTGGTAAACCTCTGTACTACATAGAACATAGAAACATACTGTTTCCAAAGCTTCCACATCCTTCTGGTAGTGCAGCGATCAGGACTGGATGCAGAACTCCAAATGTAGCCAACGTTCCATGAGGGACGTTAGGAAGTTTCAGTCTCTAGGTTTAGATGGGGAGGTAGTAAATTGGATTAGACATTGGCTCAATGGAAGAAGCCAGAGAGTGGTTGTGGAGAATTGCTTCTCTGAGTGGAGGCCTGTGATTAGTGGTGTGCCACAGGGATCAGTGCTGGGCCCATTGTTGTTTATCATCTATATCAGTGATCTGAATGATAATGTGCTAAATTGGATCAGCAATTTTGTTGATGATACAAAAATTGGAGGTATAGTGGACAGTGAGGAAGGTTTTCAAAGCTTTCAGAGGGATTTGGACCAGTTAGAAAAATGGGCTGAAAAATGGCAAATGGAGTTTAATGCTGACAAGTGTGAGGTATTGCACTTTGGAAGGACAAACCAAAGTAGAATGTACAGGGTAAATGCTAGGGCTCTGAAGAGTGCAGTTGAACGGAGGGATCTGGGAATACAGGTACAGAATTCCCTAAAAGTGACGTCACAGGTGGATAGAGTTGTAAATTGTGCTTTTGGTACACTGGTCTTTATAAATCAGAGTATTGAGTATGAAAGTTGGAATGTTATGGTAAAGTTATATAAGGCATTGGTGAAGCCGAATTTAGAGTATTGTGTACAGTTTTGGTCACCTAGTTACAGGAAGGATGTAAATAAGATTGAAAAAGAGCAGAGAAGGTTCACGAGGATGTTGCCGGGACTTGAGAAGCTGACTTACAGAGAGAGATTGAATAGGTTAGGGCTTTATTCCCTGGAGTGTAGAATGAGGGGAGATTTGATAGAGGTGTATAAGATTTTGATGGGTGTAGATAGAGTGAATGCAAGCAGGCTTTTTCCACTGAGGCTAGGGAAGAAAAAAACAAGAGGACATGGGTTAAGGGTGAAAGGAGAAAAGTGTAAAGGGAATATTGGGGGGGGACTTCATGCAAAGAGTGGTGGGAGTGTGGAATGAGCTGCCGGATAAAGTGATAAATGCGGGTCACTTTTAACATTTAAGATAAACTTGGATAGGTTCATGGATGAGAGGGGGGTGGAGGGATAAGGCCTGTGGATTAGGCAAAAAATGGTTCAGCACAGACAAGAAGGGCCAAAAAGTTTCTGAGCTGTAATTTCCTATGGTTCTATGGTTTTGTGAGGGGTAAGTCTTACCTCACAAACTTGATTGAGTTCTTTGAGGACATAACTAAGTGTGTAGATGAAGGTAGAGTAATTGGTGTTGTGTACATGGATTTTAGTAAAGCGTTTGATAAGGTTTCCCAAGGTCGGCTCATGAAGAAAATAAGGAGGTTTGGTACAGAAGGAAATTTGGCCACTTGGAAAAGTAACTGGCTGTCTCATAGAAGACAGAGGGTTGTAGTGGAGGGAAAATTTTCAGATTGGAGGCCAGTTACCGGCGGTGTACCACAGGGATCAGTGCTGCGTGCTCTGCTTTTTATGATTTTTATCGATGACTTGGAAGAACATAGAACATTACAGCGCAGTACAGGCCCTTCGACCCTCGATGTTGCGCCGACCAATGTAACCAATTTTATGACCCTCTATCCTAAACTATTCCAATGCTATCCATATACCTATCCACTGACCATTTGAACACCCTTAAACTTGATGAGTCCACAACTGCTGCAGGCAGGGCATTCCATGCCCTTACTACCCTCTGAGTAAAGAACCCACCTCTAACATCCGTCCTATCACTATCACCCCTTAATTTAAAGCTATGTCCCCTCGTGTTATCCATCTCTATCCAAGGAAAAAGGCTCTCACTATCCACCCTATCTAACCCTCTGATCATCTTATATGTCTCAATTAAGTCACCTCTTAGCCGTCTTCTCTCTAATGAAAATAACTTCAAGTCCCTTAGCCTTTCCTCATAAGACCTACCCATCATACCAGGCAACATCCTGGTAAACCTCCTCTGCACCCTTTCCAACGCCTCCACATCTTTCTTATAATGTGGCGACCAAAACTGTACACAATACTCCAAATGCGGCCACACCAGAGTTTTGTACAGTTGCAACGTGACATCTCGGCTCTGAAATTCAATCCCTCTCCAATAAATGCTAACACACTATATGCCTTCTTAACAATCTTATCAACTTGAGTACCAGCTTTCAGAGATCTATGCACCTGTACATCGAGATCTCTCTGCTCATCTACATTACTGAGTCCTACCATTAGCCCTATATTCTGCACACATATTACTCTTACCAAAGTGAATCACCTCACACGTTTCCACATTAAACTCCATTTGCCACTTCTTGGCCCAGCTCTGCAGCTTATCTATGTCCCTCTGCAAACTGTAACATCCATCCTCACTGTCTACAACTCCTCCGACTTTGGTGTCATCAGCAAATTTAATCACCCATCCCGCTACACCCTCATCTAGGTCATTTATAAAAATGACAAACTTCAGTGGCCCCACAACAGATCCTTGAGATACACCATTAGTAACTAAACTCCAGGTTGAATATATCCCATCAACCACCACCCTCTGTCTTTTATGAGCTAGCCAATTCCTAATCTAAATTGCTAAATTTCCCTCAATCCCATGAACATAGAACATAGAACATCACAGCGCAGTACAGGCCCTTCGGCCCTCGATGTTGCGCCGGCCAGTGGACCCTCTAACCTAAACTATTCCAATATCATCCATATGCCTATCCACTGAACATTTGAATGCCCCCAAAGTAGGCGAGTCCACAACTGCTGCAGGCAGGGCATTCCACGCTCTCACTACCCTCTGTGTAAAGAACCTGCCTCTGACATCCGTCCTATAACTACCACCTCTTAATTTAAAGTTATGTCCCCTCGTGTTGGTCATCAACATCCGAGGAAAAAGGCTCTCACTATCCACCCTATCCAATCCCTTGATCATCTTATACGCCTCAATTAGGTCACCGCGTAACCTTCTTCTCTCTAATGAAAATAACCTCAGGTCCCTCAGCCTTTCCTCATAAGGCCTTCCCACCATACCAGGCAACATCCTGGTAACCTCCTCTGCACCCTTTCCAATGCTTCCACATCTTTCTTATAATGCGGCGACCAGAACTGTACGCAATACTCCCAAGTGCGGCTGCACCAGAGTTTTGTACATTTGTAACATAACCTCACGGCTCCTAAGTTCAATCCCTCTACCAATAAAGCTAACACACCTTACGCCTTCTTAACAACTTTATCAACCTGGGTGCCAACTTTCAAAGAGCTATGTACTTGTACCCCAAGATCCCTCTGCTCGACAACACTATTAAGGGTCCTTCCATTAGCCCTCTATTTCATATGCCTGTTATTCCTACCAAAGTGAATCACCTCACACTTATCTGTATTGAATTCCATTTGCCACCTCACGGCCCAGCTCTGCAACCTATCTATGTCCCTCTGCAAACTGTAACATCCATCCTCGCTATCTACAACTCCCCCACTTTGGTATCGTCAGCAAATTTACTAATCCAACCCTCTACACCTCATCTAGGTCATTTATAAAAATGACAAACAGCAGTGGCCCTAAAACAGATCCTTGAGGTACACCACTTGTAACTGCACTCCAGATTGAATATTTCCCATCAACCACCACCCTCTGTCTTCTATCTGCTAGCCAATTCCTAACCTAATTAGCTAAATCACCTTCTATCCCATACATCTGCATTTTCTGCAGAAGTCTTCCATGGGCCACCTTATCAAACGCCTTACTAAAATCACCTTCTATCCCGTGCATCTGAACTTTCTGCAGTAGCCTACCATGGGGAACCTTATCAAACGCTTTGCTAAAATCCATACACACTACATCAACTGCCTTACCCTTATCTACCTCTTTGGTCACCTCCTCAAAAAACTCAATAAGGTTTGTGAGGCACGACCTACCCTTCACAAATCCATGCTGACTCTCCCTAATCAATTCATTTCTTTCTAAAAGACTATAAGAGGAGGCTGAAGGGTGGGTTAGTAAATTTGCTGACGGCACCAAGATTGGTGGAGTAGTGGATGTGGGGGAGGGCTCTTGCAGGTTGCAAAGAGACATTGATAGGATGCAGAGTTGGGCAGAAAAGTGACAGATGGAGTTTAACCCTGATAAGTACGAGGTGATTCATTTTGGTTGAACAAACTTGAATGGAGATTACAGGGTCAACAGCAGGGTTCTGAGGAATGTGGAAGAACAGAGAGATCTTGGGATTCATATCCACAGATCTCTGAAGGATGCCAATCAAGTGGCTAGAGCTGTGAAGAAGGCATGTGTTAATGTTTATTAACAAGGGGTTTGAGTTTAAGAGCCATGGGGTTATACTGCAATGATACAGGACCTTGGTGAGACCACATTTGGAATATTGTATTCAGCTCTGGTCACCTCACTGTAAGAAGGATGTGGAAGCGTTGGAAACAGTGCAGAGGAGATTTACCAGGATGCTACCTGATTTGGAGGCTAGATCTTATGAGGAAAGGTTGAGGGAGCTGGGGCTTTTCTCTTTCGAGTGGAGGAGGATGAGAGGCGACTTAATAGAGGTTTATAAGATGATGAGGGGGATAGATAGAGTGGACGTGCAGAGACTATTTCCTCAGGTGGATGTAGCTGTTACTAGGCGGCATAACTATAAGGTTCATGGTGGGAGATATAGGATGGATGTTCGAGGTAGATTCTTTACTCAGAGAGTGATTGGGGTGTGGAATGCACTGCCTCCTGTGATAGTGGAGTCGGACACTTTAGGAACTTTCAAGTGGTTATTGGATTGGCACATGGAGCACACCAGAATGATAAGGAGTGGGATAGCTTGATCTTGGGTTTGGACATAGTTTGGCACAACATCGAGGGCTGAAGGGCCTGTAATGTGCTGTACTGTTCTATGTTCTATCTGTGATCTTCTCTCTAACCAATAATGCAATGCCCCCACCCTTTTTACATTCCCCTCTAACCTGCCTGAAGCATTTAAATCCTGGAATGTTTTGCTGCCAATCCTGTCCATCTTTCAATCAAGTCTCTGTAACAGCAACAACATCATTGTTCCAAACACCAATCCAAGCTCTGAGTTCATCTGCCTTATCTATTATGGTCCTTGCATTGAAACAAATGTGCTTCAGATTGCCAGCCCCATTGTGTTCATCAACTCCTCCCCGCGCGCTCTTCTTCTTAATCTTACTGACTTTAGCCTGTGGCTCTCCCTCACTTATTCCTCCTGCTGACCTGCTGCTCTGGTTCCACTCCTCTGCCATACTAGTTTAAACTCTAGCCAGTATATTGCTGACCGTCCAGTTGAGATGTAACCTATTCTTCTTGAGTAGATCCCACCTGCTCCGAAAGAGATGTTAATGATTAAGATAAGTTAATGATTTCTCTGGGAGGCAAGAGAGGAGATTGCAGAGCCTCTGGCTCTGATCTTCAGGTCCTCGTTGGTTACGGGTGTGGTTCCGGAGGACTGGAGGATGGCGAATGTGGTCCCATTGTTTAAGAAGGGGAAGAGAGCCCTTCCTGGGAATTATAGGCCAGTGAGTCTTACTTCTGTGGTGGGCAAGGTATTGGAGAGAATTATTAGGGATAGGATTTATAGTTATTTAGAGAGAAAGGAATTGATTGGGGATAGTCAGCATGGTTTCGTGAAGGGTAGGTCATGCCTTACTAACCTCATTGAGTTTTTTGAGAAAGTGACCAAGGAGGTGGATGGGGGTAAGGCGGTTGATGTAGTATATATGGACTTTAGTAAGGCGTTTGATAAGGTGGCCCATGGAAGACTTCTACAGAAAATGCAGATGTGTGGAATAGAGGGTGATTTAGCTAATTGGATTAGGAATTGGCTGGAAGATAGAAGACAGAGGGTGGTGGTTGATGGGAGATATTCATCGTGGAGTTCGGTGACGAGTGGTGTGCCTCAGGGTCTGTTTTGGGGCCCCTGCTGTTTGTAATTTTTATAAATGATCTGGATGAGGGTATTGAGGGATGGATCAGTAATTTTGCAGATGATACTAAAGTTGGTGGTGTGGTAGATAGTGAAGAGGGGTGTTTTAGTTTACAGAGTGACTTGGACAAGTTGCAGAGCTGGGCCGAGAGGTGGCAAATGGAGTTTAATGTGGAAAAGTGTGAGGTAATGCACTTTGGCAGGAACAATAAATGTGTAGAGTATAGGGCTCATGGTAGGGCTCTTAATAGTGTTGAGGAACAGAAGGATCTTGGTGTATGTGTCAATAGATCCCTGAAAGTAGGCAGTCAAGTGGATAAAGTTGTTAAGAAGGCATATGGAGTCTTAGCTTTTATTGGTAGGGGGATTGAATTTATGAGCCGCAGCATCATGTTGCAGCTGTACAAAACTCTAGTGCGGCCGCACTTGGAGTATTGTGTGCAGTTCTGGTCGCCACATTATAAGAAAGATGTGGAGGCATTGGAGAGGGTACAGAGGAGTTTTACTAGGATGTTGCCTGGTATGGAGGGCAGGTCCTATGAAGAGAGGTTGAAGGATTTGAGGTTGTTTTCGTTAGAAAGGAGGCGGCTAGGGGGGGATCTTATTGAAGCATATAAGATGATTAGAGGTTTGGATAGGGTGGACAGTGATAGCCTTTTTCCTAGGATGGAGAAAGCTAGCACGAGGGGACACAGCTTTAAATTAAGGGGTATGAGTTATAGGACGGATATCAGAGCTAGGTTCTTTACTCAAAGAGTGATTAGGGAGTGGAATGCCCTGCCTGCAGCTGTTGTATATGCGCCAAGTTTGGTGGCGTTTAAGAGGTTAGTTGATAAGTATATGGAAGAGAAGGGAATGGTTTAGTTAGGGGGGGCATTGCTTTTTATTTTGGTCGGCACAACATCGAAGGCCGAAGGGCCTGTTCTGTGCTGTATTGTTCTATGTTCTATGTTCTATGTTCTATACCAGAAACCCTCCCTCCTACACAAACACAGAGGGACCTAGGTGTGCAAGTCCACAAATTCTTGAAGGTGCTGAAGAAAGCATATGGCATGCTTGCCTTTATAGGACGGGTATAAAGTATACAACCTGGAGTCTTACGTTGCAGCTGTGTAGAACGTTGGTTAGGAACGTTGGCTACATTTGGAGGGACATTAGGGACGTTAGGAAATGTCCATGAGGGACATTATCAAAGGCATTGCTGAAATCTGGGTAGACAACATCCACCACCCTCCCTTCATCCACTTTCCTGGGTAACCTCCTCAAAAGCTCTAATAGATTGGTCAAAACATGCTCTGTCTCTCCAAATATTTGTAGATCCTATCCATTATCACACATTCCAGTAACTTGCCAACCACCAACGTCAAACTTAGTGGCCTATAATTTCCGGATTTCCTTTGGAACCTTTTTTAAACAACGGAACAACTTGAGTCACCCACCAATCATCCAGAACCTCCCCCATGAATACTGACATTTTAAATGTATCTGCCAGGGCCTCTGCAAGTTCAATACAAGCTTCCCTCAAGATCCATGGAATACCCTGTCTGGTCCTGGGGATTTATCCACACTGATTTGCCTCAAGACAGCCAGCACCTCCTCCTGTTTAACCTGTAAAGGTTCCATGACTTCCCTACCTATTTACCCTATTTCAATACATAGAACATAGAACAATACAGCACAAACAGGCCCTTCGGCCCACGAGTTGCGCCGATCACATCTACCAATCCACAGACCTATCTATAACCCCCTATCCTATTCTTTTCCATATACTCATCCAGAAGTCTTTTAAAAGACCCCAGTGAGTTTGTCTCAATAACCTCTGACAGCAGTCGGTTCCATTCACTCACCAGCCTCTGAGTGAAAAACTTATCCCTAACATCTCCTCTGTATTTACTTCCCTGCACCTTAAATCTGTGTCCTCTCGTAGTGACCATTTCAGCTCGGGGTAATACTCTCTGAGAGTCCACCCTATCTATTCCTCTCAACATTTTATACACCTCTATCAGGTCACCTCTCAACCTACCGGGCCAGTCATAGACAGCAGTGGGAAGTTGTGCGTGGAGCCTGAGGAGATTGGAGAGGCACTGAATAAATATTTCTCTTCGGTATTCATGAAGGGTGATGTAAATGTAGTTATGGAGAACACTGAGGTACAGGGTAGCAAACTGGAAAGTATCGAAGTAGATAGGGAGGATGTGCTAGATATTCTCGAAGGTTTGAAGTTGGATAAGTCCCCTGGGCCAGACGGGATTTACCCTAGGATTCTCTGGGAGGCAAGAGAGGAGATTGCAGAGCCTCTGGCTCTGATCTTCAGGTCGTCGTTGGTTACGGGTGTGGTTCCAGAGGACTGGAGGATAGCAAATGTGGTCCCGTTGTTCAAGACGGGGAAGAGAGACCTACCAGGGAATTATAGGCCAGTGAGTTTTACTTCTGTTGTGGGCAAAGTATTGGAGAGAATAATTAGGGATAGGATTTATAGTCATTTAGAGAGAAATGAATTGATTGGGGATAGTCAGCATGGTTTTTTTTTATTAAGCAACACAGCACGGGAAACAGGCCCTTCGGCCCAACGAGCCCGCGCCACCGTAATACCAAATACATTATCCTATTTTAATATTCCTATATAATAATATATATATTAATCCTAATTTGGAAAATTTTCACCATAGGGACAATTTGTTACCCAATCAGCCTACGAGCGAATTTTTGGGTTGTGGGAGGAAACCGGAGTGCCCGGAGAAAACCCACGCAACCACGGGGAGAACGCGCAAACTCCCGCAGACACCGGCCCAATTCCAAGTGTCTGCACAGCCACATCGATGGTCTCTGAGCTGTCATGGTGCCCTTCAGGTGGTCCACATAAAGCACTCCTATACGACACGAGGTACCAGGCAACCCATGAATCAACATCCAAGAGCTGTACCCGCACCACCTGCCGAATGCGTGCTCAAATTATGGACCGAATTACCTGTGGAAAAAGCCGTAGTTAAACAGTCCTAATATATCCCTCTATCTGCATACCGCTCATGTTGCTGTCCAAGAGACCCTTAAACAGCCCCAGCGTGCCTGCTCCCACCACCTTACTCGGCAGTGCATTCCACACCCCCACTACCCTTTGTGTGAAAAACTGCCCTCTAATATTCGTCTTATACATAGCCCCCTCACCCTATGGCCATGACCCCTCGTCCTATCCATTTCTGAAGGTGGAAAAAGTTTACCTCCATTTACTCTATCTATACCCCTTATAATCTTATACACCTCTATGAGAGCCCCTCTAAGCCGACGTCTTTCAAGGGAAAACAACCCCAGTCTATCTAATCGTTCCTCATAGGACAGTCCTTCCATACCAGGCAGCATCCTGGTAAACTTCCTCTGCACCCTCTCCAAGGACTCCACATCCTTCCGATAGTACGGAGACCAGAACTGGGCGCAGTATTCCAAGTGAGGCCTAACCAAAGTTGTATACAACTGCAACATCAAACTCCTACTCTTATATTCTATACCCTTTTGTGAAGGGTAGGTCGTGCCTTACTAACCTCATTGAGATTTTTGAAAAAGTGACAAAAGAGGTGGATGGGGGTAAGGCGGTTGATCTGGTACATATGGACTTTAGTAAGGCGTTTGATAAGGTGGCCCATGGAAGACTTCTGCAGAAAATGCAGAAGTATGGGATAGACGGTGATTTAGCTAATTGGGTTCGGAATTGGCTAGCAGATAGAAGACAGAGGGTGGTGGTTGATGGGAGATATTCATCGTGGAGTTCGGTGACAAGTGGTGTACCTCAGGGGTCTGTTTTGGGGCCCCTGCTGTTTGTAATTTTTATTAATGATCTGGATGAGGGAATTGAAGGATGGATTCGTAAATTTGCTGATGACACTAAAGTCGGTGGAGTTACCACTCCACCGATAGTGAAGAGGGGTGTTATAGTTTGCAGAGGGACTTGGGCAAGTTGCAGAGCTGGGCCGAGAGGTGGCAAATGGAGTTTAATGTGGAAAAGTGTGAGGTAATGCACTATGGCAGAAATAATAAATGTGTAGAGTATAGGGCAAATGGTAGGATTCTTAGTAGTCTTGATGAACAGAGGGATCTTGGTGTGTATGTGCATAGATCCCTGAAAGTAGGCAGTCAAGTTGAGAAGGTTGTTAAGAAGGCTATGGAGTCTTAGCTTTTATTGGTAGGGGGATTGAATTTCAGAGCCGCAATGTCATGTTGCAACTGTACAAAACTCTAGTGCGGCGCACTTGGAGTATTGTGTGCAGTTCTGGTCCCCACATTATAAGAAAGATGTGGAGGCATTGGAGAGGGTACAGAGGAGGTTTACAGGATGTTGCCTGGTATGGAGGGCAGGTCTTATGAAGAGAGGCTGAGGGGTTTGAGGTTGTTTTCGTTAGAAAGGAGGCGGCTAAGAGGGGACCTAATCGAAACATATAAGATGATTAGAGGTTTAGATAGGTGGACAGTGATAGCCTTTTTCCTTGGATGGAGAAAGCTAGCACGAGGGGCCACAGCTTTAAATTAAGGGGTGATAGTAATAGGATTGATATCAGAGGTAGGTTCTTTACCCAAAGGGTGGGTCGGGAGTGGAATGCCCTGCCTGCAGCAGTTGTAGATGCGCCAAGTTTGGTGGCGTTTAAGAGGTTAGTTGATAAGTATATGGAAGAGAAGAGAATGGTTTAGTTTGGAGGGGCATTGCTTTTTATATTGGTCAGTGCAACATCGAAGGCCGAAGGGCCTGTTCTGTGCTGTAATGTTCTATGTTCTATGTTCTACGTCTCTCCAGTAAGAACAGTCCCAGCTCACTCAACCTATCTTCATAAGGCCTGCATCCCAATCCAGGCAGCATCCTTGTAAATCTCCTCTGAACACTCTCAATGGCCTCTACATCTTCGGGGGCGACCAGAACTCTGCACAATACTCCAACTGGGGTCTGACAAGAGTCTTATAGAGCTGCATCATTGCCTCCTGACTCCTAAATTCTATTCCTCGATTAATGAAGGCCAGTACACCGTACACCGTCTTGACCACTTCCTCCACCTGCGAGGCCGATTTAAGAATCCTGTGGACCCGGACCCCAAGATCCTTCTGCTCTACAATACAGCTAAGACTCCTACCCCTTCTATTAGAACATAGAACATTCCAGCGCAGAACAGGCCCTTCGGCCCTCGATGTTGCGCCGACCAATTAAGGAAAAGCAATGACCCTCTAACCTAAACCATTCCCTTTTCATCCATAAACTTAACTACTGACCTATTGAACATAGAACATAGAACATTACAGCACAGAACAGGCCCTTCGGCCTTCGATGTTGCACTGACCAATATAAAAAGCAATGCCCCTCCAAACTAAACCATTCCCTTCTCTTCCATATACTTATCAACTAAGCTCTTAAACGCCACCAAACTTGGCGCATCTACAACTGCTCAGGCAGGGCTTCCACTCCCGAACCACCCTTTGGGTAAAGAACCTACCTCTGATATCCGTCCTATAACTATCACCCTTAATTTAAGCTGTGTCCCTCGTGCTAGCTTTCTCCATCCTAGAAAAGGCTATCACGTCCACCCTATCTAAACCTCTAATCATCTTATATGTTTCGATCAGGTCCCCTCTTAGCCGCTCTTCTAACGAAAACAACCTCAAATCCCTCAGCCTCTCTTCATAAGACCTGCCCTCCATACCAGGCAACATCCTGGTAAACCTCCTCTGTACCCTCTCCAATGCCTCCACATCTTTCTTATAATGTGGGGACCAGAACTGCACACAATACTCCAAGTGCGGCCGCACTAGAGTTTTGTACAGTTGCAACATGACGTTGCGGCTCCGAAATTCAATCCCTCTACCAATAAAAGCCAAGACTCCATATGCCTTCCTAACAACCTTCTCGACCTGACTGCCTACTTTCAGGAATATTGTACTCCTTCATCCCATTATTCCTGCCAAAATGGACCACTACACATTTATCCGCGTTGAAGTCCATCTGCCACTTCTCCACCCAGTCTTGCATCCTGTCTATGCCCCGCTGCAACTTTTGACATCCCTCCAGACCTTTGTATCGTCGGCAAACTTACTAACCCATCCCTCCACTTCCTCATCCAGGTCATTTATGAAAATGACAACAGCAGGGGTCACAGAATAGATCCCTGGGGCACTCCACTGGTTACCGACCTCCATGCAGAACAAGACCCATCCACAACCACTCTCTGCCTTCTGCCGACAAGCCAGTTCTGGATCCACGAGGCCAAAGCCCCTTGGATCCCATGCCCTCTCACCTTCTCAGAACCTTGCATGGGGGACCTTATCAAATGCCTTGCTAAAGTCCACATACACTACGTCCACCACCCTTCCTTCGTCAATGTCTTCAGTCACATTTTCGAAGAACTCAACTAGGCTCGTAAGGCATGACCTGCCCTTGACAAAACCATGCTGACTATTTCTAATCAGTCCAAACTTCCCCAAATGTTCATATATCTTATCCCTCAGAAGCCTCTCCATCAGCTTACCAACCACTGAAGTCAAACTCACTGGTTGGTAATTTCCTGGACTATCCCTGTTCCCTTTCTTAAAGATAGGAACCACATCCGCAATCCTCCAAAACCTCTCCCGTTTCCACAGACGACGCAAAGATCATCGCCAGGGGTTCTGCAACCACTTCCCTCATCTCCCAAAATAACCTGGGGTACATCCCATCTGGTCCCGGCGACTTGTCTATCTTGATAGAATTTAACAGGTCTAACACATCCTCTTTCCTAACATCCACATACTCAATCTTTTCCGTATGCCTCAAACTTGTAGTGCATCCTCCCAGTTCACTTTCCACCGTGAATACCGAGGCAAAGTACTCGTTAAGCACCTCTGCCATTTCTTCCGGATTCACACAGACTTTTCCCCCTTCACATTTTATAGGCCCTATCCCTTCTCTTCTCATCCTTTTACTTTTCACGTATGTGAGGAAGGCCTTGCGATTCTCCTTAATCTTCCCTGCCAAGGCCTTCTCATGACCCTTCTGGCTCTCCTAATTTCCTTTTTAAGCTCCCTTCTACACACCTAATACTCCTCTAGATCCCTAACACCCCCTAGCTCTCTGAACCTTTTATATACCTTTTTTTTCTTCCTAACTAGGTTCACCACTACCTTCGTGCATCACGGTTCCCGCATCCTACCAAAACCTCCTTGTCTCCTCGGAACGTTGTCTTGCAGAGCCCCAGACAAACATTCCTTGAATATCCGCCACTTTCCTTCTGTACTCTTCCCCAAGAACGCCTCCTTCCAGTTTATACGTCCAATTACCTGCCTAATGTTTTCATATTTCCGATGTACAATGTAGACTCCATGTACAATGTTGGTAGGAATAACAACAAAATGGACTATTATTTAAATTGTAAAAAGTTGCAGCATGCTGCTATGCAGAGGGGCCTGGGTGTCCTTGTGCAGGAATCTCAAGGAGTTGGTTTGCAGGTGATTAAGAAGGCAAATGGAATTTTGTCCTTCATTGGAAGAGGGATGGAGTTTAAAAACAGTGAGGTTATGTTGCAGCTGTATAAGGTGCTGGTGAGGCCACATAGAACATAGAACATAGAGCATTACAGCGCAGAACAGGCCCTTTGGCCTTCGATGTTGCGCCAACCAATTAGGAAAAAGCAATGACCCTCTAACCTAAACCATTCCCTTTTCATCCATAAACTTATCTACTAACCTCTTAAACGCCACCAAACTTGGCGCATCTACAACTGCAGCCGGCAGGGCATTCCATACCCTTACCACCCTCTGGGTAAAGAACCTACCTCTGACATCTGTCCTAAAACCACCACCCCTTAATTTAAAGCTATGTCCCCTCGTGCTAGCTTTCTTCATCCTAGGAAAAAGGCTATCACTGTCCACCCTATCTAAACCTCTAATCATTTTATATGTTTCGATTAGGTCCCCTCTTAGCCGCCTCCTTTCTAACGAAAACAACCTCAAATCCCTCAGCCTCTCTTCCTAAGACCTGCCCTCCATACCAGGCAACATCCTGGTAAACCTCCTCTGTACCCTCTCCAATGCCTCCACATCTTTCTTATAATGCGGGGACCAGAACTGTACACAATACTCCATGTGCGGCTGCACTAGAGTTTTGTACAGTTGCAACATGACGTTGCGGCTCCAAAATTCAATCCCCCTACCAAGAAAAGCTAAGACTCTGTGTGCCTTCTTAACAACCTTATTGACTTGATTGCCAACTTTCAGGGATCTATGCACATATACACCAAGATCTCTCTGTTCTTCAACACTATTAAGAGTCCTACCATCAGCCCCATACTCTACACATTTGTTATTCCTGTCAAAGTGAATTACCTCACACTTTTCCGCATTAAACTCCATTTGCCACCTCTCGGCCCAGCTCTGCAACTTGTCCAAGTCTCTCTGCAAACTATAACACCCCTCTTCACTATCTACCACTCCACCGACTTTAGTGTCATCTGCAAATTTACTAATCCATCCTCAATACCCTCATCCAGATCATTTATAAAAATTACAAACAGCAGGGGCCCCAAAACAGACCCCTGAGGTACACCATTTGTAACCGAACTCCACGATGAATATCTCCCATCAACCACCACCCTCTGTCTTCTATCAGCTAGCCAATTTCTAATCCAATTAGCTAAATCACCCTCAATCCCATACATCTGCATTTTCTGCAGAAGCCTTCCATGGGTCACCTTATCGAACGCCTTACTAAAGTCCATATATACTACATCAACCGCCTTACCCCCATCCACCTCTTTGGTCACTTTTTCAAAAAACTGAATAAGGTTAGTAAGGCACGACCTCCCCTTCACAAAACCATGCTGACTATCCGCAATCAATTCATTTCTCTCTAAATAACTATAAATCCTATCCCTAATAATTCTCTCCAATATTTTGCCCACAACAGAAGAAAGAATCACTGGTCTATAATTCCCAGGAAAGTCTCTATTCCCCTTCTTGAACAATGGGACCACATTCGCTATCCTCCAGTCTTCCGGAACCACACCCGTAACCAACGACGACCTCAAGATCAGAGCCAGAGGCTCTGCAATCGCCTCTCTCGCCTCCCAGAGAATCCTAGGGTAAATCCCGTCCGGCCCAGGGGACTTATCTAACTTCAAACCCTCAAGAACATCTGGAGTCCTGTGTACAGTTTTGGTCTCCTTACTTGAGAAAGGATATACTGGCACTGGAGGGGGGGCAGAGGAGATTCACCAAGTTGATTCTGGAGTTGAGAAGGTTGGCTTATGAGGAGAAACATATAAGATGATTAACATATAAGACATATCGAAACATATAAGATGATTAGAGGTTTAGATAGGGTGGACAGTGATAGCCTTTTTCCTAGGATGGAAAAAGCTAGCACGAGGGGACACAGCTTTAAATTAAGGGGTGATAGTTATAGGACGGATATCAGAGGTAGGTTCTTTACCCAAAGGGTGGTTCGGGAGTGGAATGCCCTGCCTGCAGCAGTTGTAGATGCGCCAAGTTTGGTGGCGTTTAAGAGGTTAGTTGATAAGTATATGGAAGAGAAGGGAATGGTTAGTTTGGAGGGGCATTGCTTTTTATATTGGTCGGCGCAACATCGAAGGCCGAAGGGCCTGTTCTGTGTTGTAATGTTCTATGTTCTATGAGAAACTGAGCAGACTGGGACTATATTCATTGGAATTCAGAAGAATGAGGAGAGATCTTATAGAAACATATAAGATTTTGAAGGGAATCGAGAAGATAGAAGCAGGGAAGTTGTTTCCACTAGTGGGTGAAAGTAGAACTAGGGGGCATAGCCTCAAAATAAGGGGAAGCAGATTTAGGACTGAGTTGAGGAGGAACTTCTTCACACAAAGGATTGTGAATCTGTGGAATTCCCTGCCCAGTGAAGCAGTTGAGACTAACTCATTGAATGTTTTTAAGGCAAGGATAGATAAATATTTGAACAGTAAAGGAATTAAGGGTTATGGTGAATGGGTGGGTAAGTGGAGCTGAGTCCATAAAAAGATTAGCCACGATCTTATTAAATGGCGGAGCAGGCTCGAGGGGCTGGATGGCCGACTCCTGCTCCTAGTTCTTACGTTCTTATGAGTAGGGTGCACTTGTTCCTGTTGGTTGAGAGGACATAGTTTTAGGGTAAGGAACAGGGGATTCAGAGAGGATTCACCCAGGGGTTATAGGAATCTGGAATGCACTGTCTGGGAAGGTATGTGACTTGATTTATTATTGTCACATATATTAGCATACAGTGAAAAGTATTGCTTCTTCTCTACTGTAGATAGAGAAGGAAAAGAGAGTGCGGAATGTCGTGTTACAGTCATAACTAGGGTGTAGAAAAAGATCAACTTAATGTGAGGTAGGTCCATTCGACAGTTTGACAGCAGCAGTGAAGAAGCTGTTAAGTCAATTGCGACATGACCTCAGACTTTTATATCTTTTTCCCGATGGAAGAAGGTGGAAGAGAGAATGTCTCGGGTACATGGTATCCTTAATTATCCTGCCTGCTTTGCTGAAGGAGGGGGAGATACAAGGAGAGGCTGGATCGACTGTGACTTTTTTCTCTGGACCGTAGGAGGCTGAGGGGTGATTAGGGGCTGAGGTCTTTCTCCAAATGGGGGAGTCCAAAACAAGAGGGCACAGGTTTAAAGTGAGAGGGGAGGAATGCTAAAGGGTCCAGACGGGCAATTTTTTCACACAGAGGGTGGTGAGTATTTGGAATGAGTTGTCAGAAGTCTTTACTCAAAGAGTGATTAGGGAGTGGAATGCCCTGCCTGCAGCTGTTGTAGATGCGCCAAGTTTGGTGGCGTTTAAGAGGTTAGTTGATAAGTATATGGAAGAGAAGGGAATGGTTTAGTTTGTAGGGGCATTGCTTTTTATATTGGTCGGCGCAACATCGAAGGCCGAAGGGCCTGTTCTGTGCTGTAATGTTCTATGTTCTATGTAGAAGTAGTAGTAGAGCGGGTACAAATTTGTCTTTTAAAAAGCATTTAGACAGTTACATGGGTAAGATGGGTATAGAGGGATATGGGCCCAACGTGGGCAATTGGGACTAGTTTAGCAATTAAAAACAAAAGGATGGCATGGACAAGTTGGGCTGAAGGGCCTGATTCTGTGCTGTAAACCTCTACGACTCCATACCTACGTAACTGTCTAAACAAATACCTGGGAGTTAAGGGCATAGAGCCTGGGTGGGATTATTGTCGGTGCTGACTCAATGGGCCAAATGGCCTCCTTTGCACTGCAGGGTTTCTATGATTTTAGTTTTTTTTTGCCCTTTATGTATTTGTAGAAGCTCTTTCGGTTCTCCTTTGCCTTATCTGCCAAAACAATCTTGTGTCCCCTTCTTGCCCTTCTGATTTCTCTCTTAACTCTACTCTGACACCCTCTATACTCTTAGTTATTAATTATTATTAGTTAATTATTATTAGTTATTCACCTTAGTGATGGACAGGGATAGGCGTGAGGCTGGGGGCAGTAGTTATAGCTGGGGGAAGGGTAATTATGAGGCCATCAGGAGAGAATTAGGGTGCATAGATTGGACTAGGAAACTACAGGGACTGGGAACATCTGGAATGTGGTGCTTATTCAAGGAGCATCTGCTGCGAGTCCTTGATAAGTATGTCCCTGTCAGGCAGGGAGGAAATGGTCGAGTAAGAGAGCCTTGGTGTACGAAAAAAGTTGATTTGCTGGTTAAGAAGAGAAAGGAGGCTTACCTCAGGATGAGGCTTGAAGGCTCAGTTAGTGCAATGGATAGCTATAGATTAGCCAGGAAGGAGGTAAAAAGTGAATTGAGGAGAGCTAAGAGGGACACGAGAAGATGTTGGCTGATAGGATTAAGGAGAATCCTAAAGCTTTCTTTCGATATGTTAAGAATAGAAGATTGGTTAGGGCAAGATTAGGGCCAGTCATAGACAGCAGTGGGAAGTTGTGCGTGGAGCCTGAAGCGATTGGTGAGGCACTGAATAAATATTTCTCTTCGGTATTCACGCAGAGTGCTGGAAATGTAGCTATGGAGAGCACTGAGGTACCGGGTTGCAAATTGGGAAGTATTGTAGTAGATAGGGAGGATGTGTTAGAAATTCTCGCGGGTTTGAAGTTGGATAAGTCCCCTGGGCCGGACGGGATTTACCCTAGGATTCTCTGGGAGGCAAGAGAGGAGATTGCAGAGCCTCTGGCTCTGATCTTCAGGTCCTCGTTGGTTACGGGTGTGGTTCCGGAGGACTGGAGGATAGCGAATGTGGTCCCATTGTTTAAGAAGGGGAAGAGAAACCTTCCAGGGAATTATAGGCCAGTGAGTCTTACTTCTGTTGTGGGCAAAGTATTGGAGAGAATTATTAGGGATAGGATTTATAGTTATTTAGAGAGAAATGAATTGATTGGGGATAGTCAGCATGGTTTCGTGAAGGGTAGGTCATGCCTTACTAACCTCATTGAGTTTTTGAGAAAGTGACCAGAGAGGTGGATGGGGGTAAGGCGGTTGATGTAGTATATATGGACTTTAGTAAGGCGTTTGATAAGGTGGCCCATGGAAGACTTCTACAGAAAATGCAGATGTGTGGAATAGAGGGTGATTTAGCTAATTGGATTAGGCATTGGCTGGCAGATAGAAGACAGAGGGTGGTGGTTGATGGGAGATATTCATCGTGGAGTTCGGTGACGAGTGGTGTGCCTCAGGGTCTGTTTTGGGGCCCCTGCTGTTTGTAATTTTTATAAATGATCTGGATGAGGGTATTGAGGGATGGATCAGTAAATTTGCAGATGACACTAAAGTCGGTGGAGTGGTAATAGTGAAGAGGGGTGTTATAGTTTACAGAGAGACTTGGACAAGTTGCAGAGCTGGGCCGAGAGGTGGCAAATGGAGTTTAATGTGGAAAAATGTGAGGTAATTCACTTTGGCAGGAATAACAAATGTGTAGAGTATAGGGCTAATGGTAGGACTCTTAATAGTGTTGAAGAACAGAGGGATCTTGGTGTATATGTGCATAGATCCCTGAAAGTTGGCAATCAAGTCGATAAGTTTGTTAAGAAGGCATATGGAGTCTTAGCTTTTATTGGTAGGGGGATTGAATTTCGGAGCCGCAACGTCATGTTGCAACTGTACAAAACTCTAGTTCGGCCGCACTTGGAGTATTGTGTGCAGTTCTGGTCCCCCCATTATAAGAAAGATGTGGAGGCATTGGAGAGGGTACAGAGGAGGTTTACCAGGATGTTGCCTGGTATGGAGGGCAGGTCCTATGAAGAGAGGTTGAAGGATTTGAGGTTGTTTTCGTTAGAAAGGAGGCGGCTAGAGGGGATCTTATTGAAGCATATAAGATGATTAGAGGTTTAGATAGGGTGGACAGTGATAGCCTTTTTCCTAGGATGGAGAAAGCTAGCACGAGGGGACACAGCTTTAAATCAAGGGGTATGAGTTATAGGACGGATATCAGAGGTAGGTTCTTTACTCAGAGTGATTAGGGAATGGAATGCCCTGCCTGCAGCTGTCGTAGATGCGCCAAGTTTGGTGGCGTTTAAGAGGTTAATTGATAAGTATATGGAAAAGAAGGGAATGGTTTAGTTTGGAGGGGCATTGCTTTTTATTTTGGTCGGCACAACATCGAAGGCCGAAGGGCCTGTTCTGTGCTGTAATGTTCTATGTTCTATGTTCTATGTTCTTAAAGAAATCCTCTTGTTCCCAGCTGTTGGTGCATGTCTTGTGCCTCCTTCTTCTTCTTGACCAGAGTCTCAATATCCCAAGTCAGAATTCTATGGACTTTACTTTTTCAACCAATCTGTCATCTGAGACCTTGTCAAACATCTTGCTAAAATCAATATACACAACAGCCATAAGAGGCTGATTAACAAAATTGAGGTTAATGGAGTAAGAGAATCGATGCCCAACTGGATAAAAGATTTGGCTAAAAAACAGCAAGTGGTGGTTATTATTCAGACTGGAAGGTGACAGATATTGACGTGAGGGACATTGAGAGGGTGCAGAGAAGATTGACCAGGATGGTTCCAGGGATGAGGGATTTTAGTTACAAGGTTCAGGTGGAGATGCTGGGATTGTTCTCCTTGGAGTGAAGGAGAGTGAGGAAAGATCAGATTGCAATAAACTGGAACACAATGGCACAGTGCTGCCTCACAGTACCAGTGATCTGGGTTTGATTCCTGGCTTGGTTCACTGTCTGTGTAGAGTCTGCATGTTCTCCCTTGTCTGCATGGGTTTCCTTCGGGTGAACATATAGAACATATAGAACATTACAGCACAGAACAGGCCCTTCGGCCTTCGATGTTGCGCCGACCAATATAAAAAGCAATGCCCCTCCAAACTAAACCATTCCCTTCTCTTCCATATACTTATCAACTAACCTCTTAAATGCCACCAAACTTGGCGCATCTACAACTGCTGCAGGAAGGGCATTCCACTCCCGAACCACCCTTTGGGTAAAGAACCTGCCTCTGATATCCGTCCTATAACTATCAACCCTTAGCACCCCTGGGTGCTCCAGTTTCCTCCCACACTCCAAAAATGTGTAGGTGGATTAACCATATAAATGTCCGGGTTATGGAGATAGGGTGGGGCAGCGGACCTGGGTAAGAAACTTTGTCTGACAGTCAGTGAGGCTTGATGGGTCAAATGCCCTCTTCTGCACTATAGGGATTCTGTATGGTGGAACTTGTTTTGCACACTGAGTGGTGATAAACTGCAACTCAGTCACACGAGGGTGATGGAAATGAACACAGTGTATGATGTGAAAATAACTCGGATAGATATAGTGAGAGAAATAAACTTTGGGACTGACAGGGGGAATAGAATTGAGTGGGTTACTGTGCAGAGAACCAGTATGGAATCAATGGGCTGAGTGGCCTCCTATGTCATATGGAGGAGGATAGCGTGATCACCTTGGCCTCTGCCAGTCACACAGGATGTTGTTTGTGATTTTGGTAAGAGGTATTTTGTTTGCAGTGTCAGGACAGAAAGCTGGAATTTAGGACCAGATAGGTACAGATTCAGGACTGCTCCTCTGGTTAACGAGTTTTACTCATCAGTAGTTAACTCTGATCTTGTAGAGAAACACTACATGTAGAAACAAAACCAGCACATCAATCAATGTTTACAGCAGAGGGACTGGACAAAAAGCAACATTCACATGCAAATATTTAATACTCAGAGTCTGTCTGTCTCTCTCTCTCTCTCTCAGACACGCTGCAGAAAGTGTTAAATCACACATACTGCAGTCTGTTTATGGGATGCTGGGAGAGGTTTGTCCTGAATCCCTGACCTAGCGATATTCAAACTTAGCTGGTGATGATTCACACACCCAGAGAATGAACCATTTCTGCTTCACAGTTCCACAGCATCTCCCACACCCAGCTCACTCCATCCAGCTCAGTTACACCGACCCTCCCTATTTAATGGGCCTGCAGAATCTGCAGCATCAATCACACCCTACTCTGTCTACTTGGCTGCAGCCATTCCCATGCATTATTGATGCAGCAATGCAGTCAAATACAGCAAGACCATCAGTTCACTGCAGTGTCAAAGGCAACAAAACATCCACGGCTCCTCACAGTTCTCACACCTACATCCCCCACAGCACCTCATCCATATTTCCACAGCAGCCTCTCCCACAAGCCCAGTCCCATCCACCTCTACACTGAGTGGCCACAGCCTCTTCCCCAGCACAGCGCAGCACCTACCCCCCCCCCCACCGTGTCCCGCACAGGCAGCACCTTCCCCCCCCCCACTGTGTCCCAGAACAGCGCAGCACCTTACCCCCACTGTGTCACAGCACAGCGGCAGCAACCCCTCCCCGTGTCACAGCACAGCGCAGCACCCCCTCCCGTGTCCCAGCACAGCGCCAGCACCCCCTACCCGTATGTCCAGCACAGCACAGCACAGCACCCCCTCCCCGTGTCCAGCACAGTGCAGCACCCCTCCCCGTGTCACAGCACAGCGCAGCACCTCTGCCCACCCCCACTGTGTCCAAGCACAGCGCAGCACCCCCTCCCCTCGTGTCCAGCACAGCACAGCACAGCACCCCCTCCGTGTCCCAGCACAGAGCAGCAACCCCCTCCCCGTGTCCCCAGCCACAGCACAGCACAGCACCCCCTCCCCGTGTCCCAGCACAGTGCAGCACCCCCTCCCCGTGTCACAGCACAGCGCAGCACCTCTGCCCACCCCCACTGTGTCCAGCACACGCGCAACACCACCTCCCATGTCACAGCACAGCGCAGCACCCCTCCCCGGTCCCAGCACAGCGAGCACCCACTCCATGTCCCAGCACAGCGCAGCACCCCCTCCCCGTCGTCCCCAGCACAGCGAGCACCCTCCCGTCATTGTCCAAGACAGCGCAGACCCCCTCCCCGTTGTCCCAGCACAGCGCAGCATCCCTCCCCATGTCACAGCACAGCGCAGCACCCCCTCCGTGTCCCAGCACAGCGCAGCACCCCTCCCCGTGTCCCAGCACAGCGCAGCACCCCCTCCCCATGTCATAGCACAGTGCAGCACCCCCTCCCCATGTCCCAGCACAGCGCAGTGGTCCTGGCAGTACCTTTTAATGAGCTGATTTCCTGCTGGATGGCCCTGGAGCTGTCCATGGAGCTCGGCGAAGAGCTGAACCTCTCCCCAAGCTCTCACAAACTCAAATAAAATAAAACAGCTTCCGGCCCAGCATTTACTACAGCTCTCAGCCAATCAGAAGCAGCCTCTTTGTCAATCATTGATCCCTAATACTGGGAAACAATTTATACAGAGACAGAGACAGAGTGAGGCAGAGAGATAGAGGGAGAGTAATAGAGAGTGACGGAGAGAAACAGAGAAAGTGAGTGAAGCAGAGGGACAGAGTGGGACAGAAACAAAAAGTGAGACAAAGGCAGAGAGAGATACAGAGAGTGAGGCAGGGAGAGATTAACAGAGTGAGGCAGAGAGACAGAGGAAGAGAGATACAGAGAGTGAGGGAGAGAGAGAGAGAGAGAAACAGAGAGTGAGGCAGAGAGACAAATAGAGAGAGAGAGACAGAGTGAGGCAAAGAAAGAGAGAAACAGAGAGTGGCAGAGAGGCAGAGGGAGAAGGATACTGAGAGTGAGACAGAGAGACAAAGAGAGAGAAACAGAGAGTGGGACAAAGAAATACAGTGAGACAGAGAGATAGAGTGATACAGAGAGTGAGGCAGAGAGACAGAGATGAAGATACAGAGAGTGAAGCAGAGAAAAATGGAGAGTGAGGCAGAGAACCAGAGAGGGAGAGAGATAGAAAGTGACATAGAGGCAGAAAGAGAGGGAAACATAGACAGAGACAGATAGAGAAAGACAGTGAGGCAGAGAGACAAACAGAGAGAGATACAGAGTGAGGCAGGGAGACAGAGAGATGGAGAGAGAGAGAGAGAGAGACAGAGATAGAGAGAAAAAGAGTGAGACAGAGAGCCAGAGAGAGAGAAACAGAGTGAGACACAGAGACAAAAGAGGGAGAAACCAAGTGTGAGGCAGAGAAGAGGGAGAGAGACAGAGTGATGCACAGAGACATAGGGAGAGATACAGAGAGTGATGCAGAGAGACAGAAAGAGAGAAATCGAGAGTGAAACAGAGCAAGAGAGACAGAGAATCAGGCAGAGAGAGAGAGAGAGATACAAAAAGTGAGGCAGAGAGATAGAGCGAGGCAGAGGGACAGAGAAGGAGTGAGTCGGAGGCAGAGAGAGAGATATAGAGAGTGAAGCAGAGAGAAAGAAACAGAGAGTGAGATGAGAGACAGAGAGAGTGATTGAGGGAGAGAATGGCAAAGAGAGAGATCCAGAGTGAGGCAGAGAGACACACAGAGATAGACAGATACAGAGGACGACACAGAGACAGAGAGAGACAGAGTGTGAGAAAAAAACAGAGAGGGAGAGAGAGGAAGTGAGAGAGAGAGACAGACATAGAACATAGAACATAGAACATTACAGCACAGAACAGGCCCTTCGGCCTTCGATGTTGTGCCGACCAAAATAAAAAGCAATGCCCCTCCAAACTAAACCATTCCCTTCTCCTCCATATACTTATCTACTAACCTCTTAAACGCCACCAAACTTGGCGCATCTACAACAGAAAGGAAGAAAGACAGAGAGGAAGAAACAGAGAAAGAGACAGGGAGAATTTTTTTTTAATTGTAAAGGGATTGAGAGAGTAAATGTTGACCAAACGTTCCACTTATGGGACAATCTCAAACAGGAGGTCACAAGTATAGGTTGAGAGACAATAGATTTAATGTAGAAATATATAAACATAGAACTTTACAACACAGTACAGGCCCTTTGGCCTCGATGTTGCGCCAACCTGTGAAAACCAACCTAAAGCCCATCTAATCTACACTATTCCAATATCAACAATATGTTCATCCAATAACCATTGGATAATGTCAATGTAGGGAGATGTAAATGTAGTTGTGGAGAACACTGGGTTACAGGGTTGTAAACTGGAAAGTTTGAAGTAGATAAGGAGGACGTGCTAGATATTCTTGAGGGTTTGAAGTTAGATAAGTCCCCTGGGCCGGACGGGATTTACCCTAGGATTCTCTGGGAGGCGAGAGAGGCGATTGCAAAGCCTCTGGATCTGATCTTCAGGTCGTCGTTGGTTCCGGAAGGCTGGAGGATAGCGAACGTGGTTCCATTGTTCAAGAAGGGAAGAGAGACTTTCCTGGGAATTATAGACTGGTGAGTATTACTTCTGTTGTGGGCAAAGTACTGGAAAGAATTCTTAGGGATAGGATTTATAGTTATTTAGAGAGAAACAAATTGATTGGGGATAGTCAGCATGGTTTTGTGAAGGGTAGGTCGTGCCTGACTAACCTTATTGATTTTTTTGAAAAAGTGACCAAAGAGGTGGATGGGGGTAAGGCAGTTGATGTGGTATATATGGACTTTAGTAAGGCGTTCGATAAGGTGGCCCATGGAAGACTTCTACAGAAAATGCAGATGTATGGGATTGAGGGTGATTTAGCTAATTGGATTAGGAATTGGCTAGCTGATAGAAGACAGAGGGGGGTGGTAGATGGAAATTATTCATTGTGGAGTTCGGTTACAAGTGGTGTACCTCAGGGATCTGTTTTGGGGCCCCTGCTGTTTGTAATTTTTAGAAATGATCTGGATGAGGGTATTGAAGGATGGATTAGTAAATTTGTAGATGATACCAAAGTCGGAGGAATCGTAGATAGTGAAGAGGGGTGTTATAGTTTGCAGAGAGACTTGGACAAGTTGCAGAGCTGGGCCGAGAGGTGGCAAATGGAGTTTAATGTGGAAAAGTGTTAGGTAATTCACATTGGCAGGAATAACAAATGTGTAGAGTATAGGGCTAATGGTAGGACTCTTAATAGTGTTGAAGAACAGAGGGATCTTGGTGTATATGTGCATAGATCCCTGAAAGTTGGCAAGCAAGTCGATAAGGTTGTCCAGAAGGCATATGGAGTCTGAGCTTTTATTGGTAGGGGGATTGAATTTCGGAGCTGCAACGTCATGTTGCAACTGTACAAAACTCTAGTGCGGCCGCACTTGGAGTATTGCGTACAGTTCTGGTCCCCGCATTATAAGAAAGATGTGGAGGCATTGGAGAGGGTATAGAGGAGGTTTACCAGGATGTTGCCTGGTATGGAGGGCAGGTCTTATGAAGAGAGGCTGAGGGATTTGAGGTTGTTTTTCGTTAGAAAGGAGGCGGCTAAGAGGGGACCTAATCGAAACATATAAGATGATTAGAGGTTTAGATAGGGTGGACAGTGATAGCCTTTTTCCTAGTATGGAGAAAGCTAGCACGAGGGGACATAGCTTTAAATTAAGGGGTGGTGGTTTTAGGACAGATGTCAGAGGTACGTTCTTTACCCAGAGGTTGGTAAGGGTATGGAATACCTTGCCTGTGTCAGTTGTAGATGCGCCAAGTTTGGTGGCGTTTAAGAGGTTAGTAGATAAGTTTATGGATGAAAAGGGAATGGTTTAGGTTAGAGGGTCATTGCTTTTTCTTAATTGGTTGGCGCAACATCGAAGGCCGAAGGGCCTGTTCTGCGCTGTAATGTTCTATGTTCTATGTCAATGTAGGAAAATGTCAGGAAAATGTCAATGTAGTCAAGGAGAATACTGGGATGCAGGGTTGTAGACTAGATGGGATTGAGGTACATAAGGAGGAGGTATTAACAATTCTTGAGAGTATGAAAATAGATAAATCCCCTGGGCCGGATGGAATTTACCCTAGGATTCTCTGGGAGGCTAGAGAGGAGATTGCAGAGCCTTTGGCTCTAATCTTCATGTTGTCGTTGGCTACAGGTGTAGTGCTGGAAGACTGAAGGACGGCAAATGTTGTCCCCTTGTTCAAGAAGAGGAGTAGAGACCATCCTGGGAATTATAGACCAGTGAGCCTTACTTCTGTTATGGGCAAAGTATTGGAAAGAATTATTAGGGATAGGATTTATAGTTATTTAGAGAGAAATGAATTGATTGGGGATAGTCAGCACGGTTTTGTGAAGGGTAGGTCGTGTCTCACAAACCTTATTGAGTTTTTTGAGGAGGTGACCAAAGAGGTAGATAAGGGTAAGGCAGTTGATGTAGTGTATATGGATTTTAGCAAAGCGTTTGATAAGGTTCCCCATGGTAGGCTACTGCAGAAAATGCAGATGCATGGGATTGAGGGTGATTTAGCAATTTGGATTAGGAATTGGCTAGCTGATAGAATACAGAGGGTGGTGGTTGATGGGATATATTCAACCTGGAGTTCGCTTACAAGTGGTGTACCTCAAGGATCTATTTTGGGACCACTGTTGTTTGTAATTTTTATAAATGACCTGGATGAGGGTGTAGAAGGATGGGTTAGTAAATTTGCTGATGACACAAAGTCGAAGGAGTTGTAGACAGTGAGGATGGATGTTACAGTTTGCAGAGGGACATAGATAAGCTGCAGAGCTGGGCTGAGAGGTGGCAAATGGAGTTTAATGTGGAAAAATGTGAGGTGATTCACTTTGGTAAGAGTAATATGTGTGCAGAACATAGGGCTAATGGTAGGACTCTTAGTAGTGTCGACGAGCAGAGAGATCTCGGTGTACATGTGCCTAGATCCCTGAAAATTGGTACTCAAGTTACATAGAACATAGAACACTACAGCACAAACAGGCCCTTCGGCCCACAAGTTGTGCCAAACACATCAAAACCTACCCAGCCATAGACCTATCTATAACCCCCAATCCATTGGATCCCATATACTCATCCAGAAGTCTTTTAAAAGTCCCCAGCGAGTTCTCCTCGACCACCGCCGACGGCAGCTGATTCCATTCACTCACCACCCTCTGAGTGAAAAACTTTCCCCTAGCATCCCCTCTGTACTTGCTTCCCTGCACCTTAAATCTGTGCCCTCTCGTTGCGACCATTTCAGCCCTGGGAAATAGTCTCTGAGAGTCCAAGTTGATAAGGTTGTAAAGAAGGCGAACGGTGTGTTAGCATTTATTGGTAGGGGGATTGAATTTTGGAGCCGAGAGATCATGTTGCAACTGTACAAAACTCTGGTGCGGCTGCACTTGGAGTATTGAGTACGGTTCTGGTCGCCACATTATAAGAAAGATGTGGAGGCATTGAAAAGAGTGCAGAGGAGGTTTACCAGGATGTTGCCTGGTATGGTGGGAAGGTCTTATGAGGAAAGGCTGAGGGATTTGAAGTTATTTTCATTAGAGAAGAAAAAAGTTAAGAGGTGACCCGAACTTGGATGTGGTTGTGGTGACGGAGACGTGGTTAAAGGACGGGGAGCAGTGGCAACTGAACATTCCTGGGTATAAGTATTTCAGGCGTGACAGGGGAAGATCCAGAAGAGGTGGAGGAATGGCGTTGTTAGTTAAGGAGAGCATCACGGCGGTGCAGAGGGAGGACAATACAGAGGAGTTAGGAGTGGAGTCGCTGTGGGTGGAGTTGAGGAATACAAAGGGGGCTATTATTATGCTAGGGGTGTATTATAGGCCACCCAACAGCCCGCGGGTAGTTGAAGAAGGCATATGTAAAGACATTTTGGATAGGTGCAGAAAGAACAGAGTCGTTATAGTGGGAGATTTTAATCTATCACGACCCATCGTGATATCGTGACCCATCGACCCATTTGAGGTAGGTTCTTTACTCAAAGAGTGATTAGGGAGTGGAATGCCCTGCCTGCAGCTGTTGTAGATGCGCCAAGTTTGGTGGCGTTTAAGAGGTTAATTGAGAAGTATATGGAAGAGAAGGGAATGGTTTAGTTTGGAGGGGCATTGCTTTTTATTTTGGTCGGCACAACATCGAAGGCCGAAGGGCCTGTTCTGTGCTGTAATGTTCTATGTTCTATTCATCGCGTGTATGCCCTTTGTTAAACAACAGGTGGACCAAAGCATCTGTAGGATAAAAACAAATACATCAATATCATCATCTATTGACACACTTCCAGGGACTCCCAAGGCTCATGATCCCTATTTTAAATCAGTTTTCTATACCCCTCCATTCCCATTCTGTTCATGTGCCCATCTAAGTATTTCTTAAATAACTCCAGAGTACCTGCCTCCACCACTTTACTGGGCAGTGCATTCCATACCCCCACCACCCTGTGTGTGAAAAAACTCCCTCTAGCATCCAAATTATACCTTACCCCCCCCTCACCCTAAGCCCGTGACCCCTCGTGCTATTCGAGTCCATCCTAGGAAAAAGCTTAACCCTGTTTACGCTATCTACACCCCTCATAATCTTGTGCACCTCTATAAGGTCTCCTCTAAGTCTACGTCTTTCTAAGGAAAACAGTCCCAATTTGCCTGACCTCTCCTTGTAACTCAGACCTTCCAAACCAGGCAGCATCCTGGTAAATCTCCTCTGCATTCTCTCCAGAGTCTCCAAGTCCTTCCGGTAGTAAGGAGACCAGAACTGGATGCAGTATTCCAAATGAGGTCGAACCAATGTTTTATACAACTACAACATTAAAGGTCATCTCTTGTACTCTATACCCCTTCCTATAAAGGCAAGCATACTATATGCATTCTTCACAACCTTCTCCACTTGCTCTGCCATCTTCAAAGACTTGTTCATCTCAATTCCGTTCTTTAAATACAGGAACATCCGCAATCCTCCAATCCTCCGGAACCTGTCGCATCTCCATCGATGATGCAATGATCATCACCAGAGGCTCTGCAATCTCTTCCCTCACCTCTCATAGTAACCTGGGGTACATCCCATCCGCTCCCAGCAACTTATCTATCTTGATGCTATTCAAAACTTCCAATACTTTTTTAATGTCCTCTTTCTTAATGTCCACACACTCAAGCATTTCAGTCTGCCGCAAGCCTGCACTATAACCACCAACATCTTTTTCCACCATGAATACTGAAGTAAAGTATTCATTAAGCACCTCTGCTATTTCTACTGGTTCTGTACAATCTTTCCCACCGTCATCTTTTATAGTTCCTATTTCTTCGCATCTCATCCTTTTACTCTTCACATATTTGGAGAACACCTTAGGGTTCTCCTTAATCTTACCCACCAAGGCCTTCTCATGACACTTTCTGGCTCTCCTAAGTTCCTTTTTAAGTTTCTTCCTACAAGTTGTACACTCCTCTAGATTCCTAACATCTCCTAGCTCCCTGATCCTTTTGTATGCTTTTCTTTTCTTTTTGACTAGGTTCATCACAACCTTCGTGGACCACGGTTCCTGTAACCTAACAAAACCTCTCTCTGTCATTGGAACACTGTCGTGCAGAGCTCAAGACAAACATTCCTTGAAAATCTGTCACTTTTCCCCAAGAACAACTCCTTCCAATTTACTCGTTTAATTTCCTGCCTGATGGTTTCATATTTCCCCTTACTCCAGATAAACACTTTCCTAGCTTGCCTGATCCTATCTCTTTCAAATGCTAGTGTAAAGGAGATGGAGTTATAATCACTATCCCGAGGTGCTCTCCCACTGAGAGATCCGACACCTGTCCTGTTTCATTAGCCCAGCGCCAGGTCAAGTACAGCCTCTCCTCTCGTAGGTTTATCCACGTACTGTGTTAGAAAACCCTCCTGAACACACCTAACAAACTCCTCCTCCCCATCCAAACCCCTTACTCTATAGATATTCCAGTCGATATTTGGGAAATTAAAATCTCCCATCACGACAACTCATTATTACATCTCTTCAGGAGCTATTTCCCTATCTCCTCTTCAACAACTCTTACTATTGGGTGGCCTATAGAAAAGGATTAAACTGAATCTTTCCAAATGGTCATAAATCCTATCGATCCTTTCCATTAACTTATCGACCACCAAAGTGAGACTAATTGGCCTATAATTACCAGGGTCATTCCTATTTTCTTTCTTGAAAAGAGGAATAACATTCGCCACTTTCCAGTCCTCTGGCACGATCCCTGTGGACAGCGAGAACCCAATGATCAAAGCTAAAGGCTCCGCAATCATTTTCATAAATGACCTGGATGAGGAAGTGGAGGGATGGGTAAATAAGTTCGCTGACGATACAAAGGTCAGTGGTGTTGTGGATGGTCTGGAGGGATGCCAAAAGTTGCAGCGGGACATAGACAGGATGCAAGACTGGGCGGAGAAGTGGCAGATGGACTTCAACGCGGATAAATGTGTAGTGGTCCATTTTGGCAGGAATAATGGGATGAAGGAGTACAATATAAGGGGTAGGAGTCTCAGCCGTGTTGTAGAGCAGAAGGATCTCGGGGTCTGGGTCCATAGGACTCTTAAATCGGCCTCGCAAATGGAGGAAGTGGTCAAGAAGGTGTACGGTGTACTGGCCTTCACTAATCGAGGAATAGAGTTTAGGAGTCAGGAGGTAATGATGCAGCTCTATAAGACTCTTGTCAGACCCCATTTGGAATATTGTGCGCAGTTCTGGTCGCCTCACTATAGGAAGGATGTAGAGGGTATTGAGAGAGTTCAGAGGAGATTTACAAGGATGCTGCCTGGATTGGGAGACAGGCCTTATGAAGATAGGTTGAGGGAGCTGAGACTCTTCTCACTGGAGCGACGTAGGTTGAGAGGCGACATGATAGATGTTTATAAAATGTTGAGAGGAATAGATAGGGTGGTTTCTCAGAGACTATTTCCCCGAGCTGAAATGGTCAATACGAGAGGACACAGATTTAAGGTGCAGGGAAGCAAATACAAAGGAGATGTCAGGGGTAGGTTTTTCACTCAGAGGGTGGTGAGTGAATGGAACCGACTGCCTTCGGAGGTTGTTGAGGCAAACTCACTGGGGTCTTTTAAGAGACTTCTGGATGAGTATATGGAAAAGAATAGGATAGGGGGTTATAGATAGGTCTGTGGATTGGTAGATGTGATCGGCGCAACTCGTGGGACGAAGGGCCTGTTTGTGCTGTATTGTTCTATGTTCTATCTCATCCCTTGCCTCTCAAAGTATTGTAGGATGTATCCCATCTGGTCCAGGGGACTTATCGACCCTCAGGTTTTTCAAAATTGCTAATACATCTTCCCTTAGAACATCTACCCCCTCCATTCTATCAGCCTGTATCACACACTCCTCCCAAAAACATGGCCCCTCTCCTTCGTGAACACTGAAGAAAAGTATTCATTCATCACCTCTCCTATCTCTTCTGACTCCATGTACAAGTTCCCAATATTATCCTTGACTGGCCCTCATCTCACCCTGGTCATTCTTTTATTTCTCACATAAGAATAAAAAGCCTTGTGTTTTCCTTTATTCGACCCACCAAGGACTTCTCATGCCCCCTCCTACTGTCCTAAACCCTTTTTTAAACTCATTTAAAACTGAAGAGGACCTACTTCTCATACAGAGTGATGAATTTGTGGAACTTGCTGCCCCATAGTGCGATGGGATCTGAATTAGAACATAGAACAATACAGCACAGAACAGGCCCTTCGGCCTTCGATGTTGTGCCGACCAAAATAAAAAGCAATGCCCCTCCTAACTAAACCATTCCCTTCTCTTCCATATACTTATCACCTAACCTCTTAAACGCCACCAAACTTGGCGCATCTACAACAGCTGCAGGCAGGGCATTCCACTCCCTAATCACTCTTTGAGTAAAGAATTGTTGAATGGTTTCAAGAAGGAGATAGATATATTTCTTATAAGAAAGGGGATAAGGGGATTTTGAAGATGAGACTAAACACATTGCTGAAGAATGAGCAGTAAATGTGGTTTATATGGACTTCCGCAAGACATTTGATTAAGGTGTCCCATACAAGGCTTATTGAGAAAGTGAGAGGGCATGGAATCCAAGGGGATATTGCTCTGTGGATCCAGAACTGGCTTGCCTGTAGATGGCAAAGAGTGGTCATAGATGGGTTTTTTCCTATATGGAGGTCGGTCACCAGTGGAGTGCCCCAGGGATCCATTCTGGAACCCTTGCTGTTTGTGATTTTTATAAATGACCTGGATGAGAAAGTGGAGGGATGGGTTAGTAAGTTCACCGACGATACAAAGGTCGGTGGTGTTGTGGATGGTTTGGAGGGATGTCAGAAGTTGCAGCGAGACATAGATAGGATGCAAGACTGGGCAGAGAAGTGGCAGATGGACTTCAACCCAGGTAAGTGTGAAGTGGTTCATTTTGGCAGGTCAAATAGGATGGCAGAATATAATAATGGTAGGACTCTTGGCAGTGTGGAAGATCAGAAGGATCGTGGGGTCTGAGTTCATAGGACGCTTAATGCAGCTGCGCAGGTAGAGAATGTGGTTAAGAAAGCGTAGGGTGTACTAGCATTCATTAATCGAGGAATTGAGTTCAGGAGTCAGGAGATAATGTTGCAACTATACAGGACCCTGGTCAGACCCCACTATTAGGAGAGACTTAGGATGCATAGGGTGGAGCAGGAAATTGCAGGGGCTGGGGACATCTGATATGTGGAGCATATTTAAGGAACAGCTTCTGCATGTCCTTAATGAATATGTACCTGCCAGACTGGGAGGAAGTGGTTGAGTGAGGGAACCATGGTGTACTAGGGAAGTTGAATCTCTGGTGAAGAGGAAGAAGGAGGCTTATATAATAGAACATAGAACATTACAGCACAGAACAGGCCCTTCAGCCTTCGATGTTGCGCCGACCATTATAAAAGCAATGACCCTCCAAACTAAACCATTCCCTTCTCTTCCATAAACTTATCAACTAACCTCTTAAACGCCACCAAACTTGGCGCATCTACAACTGCCGCAGGCAGTGCATTCCACTCCCTAACCACCCCCTGGGTAAAGAACCTACCTCTGATATCCGTCCTATAACTATCACACTTGGAGAGACACTGAATATAATGATGAGACATGAAGATCAGTTAGGGCACTGCAGAAGATAAATCAGCCCAGGAAGGAGCCTAAAAAAGAGGGAGTTGAGAAGAGCTACAAGAGGACATGAGAAGATTTGGCGGATAGGATTAAGGAGAATCCTAAAGCTTTTTACAGGTACATAAATAATAAAAGATTGGTTAGAGCAAGATTAGGGCCAGTCAGAGATAGCAGTGGGAAGTTGTGCGTGGAGACTGAGGAGATAGGAGAGACACTGAATGAGTATTTTTCGTCAGTATTCACACAGGAGAAAGACAATGTTGTCGGGGAGAATACTGCAATACCAGGTTGTAGACTGGGCAGGATTGAGGTTCATAAGGAGGAGGTGTTAGCGAATCTTGAGGGTATGAAAATTGATAAGTCCCCTGGGCCAGATGGGATTTACCCTAGGATTCTCTGAGAGGCTAGAGAGGAGATTGCAGAGCCTTTGGCTTTGATCTTCATGTCGTCGTTGGCTACAGGTATAGTGCCGGAAGACTGGAGGATGGCAAATGTTGTCCCTTTGTTCAAAAAGGGGAGTAGGGACCATCCTGGAAATTATAGACCGGTGAGCCTGACTTCTGTTGTGGGCAAGGTCTTGGAAAGAACTATAAGGGATAGGATTTATAAGCATCTAGAGAGAAATAAATTGATTAGGGATAGTCAGCACGGTTTTGTGAAGGGTAGGTCGTGCCTCACAAACCTTACTGAGTTTTTTGAGGAGGTGACCAAAGAGGTAGATAAGGGTAAGGCAGTTGATGTAGTGTATATGGATTTTAGCAAAGCGTTTGATACGGTTCCCCATGGTAGGCTACTGCAGAAAGTGCAGATGCATGGGATTGAAGGTGATTTAGCAGTTTGGATTAGGAATTGGCTAGCTGATAGAAGACAGAGGATGGTGGTTGATGGGAAATATTCAACCTGGAGTGCAGTTACAAGTGGTGTACCTCAAGGATCTGTTTTAGGGCCACTGCTGTTTGTCATTTTTATAAATGACCTAGATGAGGGTGTAGAGGGTTGGATTAGTAAATTTGCTGACGATACCAAAGTGGGGGGAGTTGTAGACAGCGAGGATGGATGTTACAGTTTGCAGGAGGACATAGATAGGTTGCAGAGGTGGGCCGTGAGGTGGCAAATGGAATTCAATACGGATAAGTGTGAGGTGATTCATTTTGGTAGGAATAACAGGCATATGAAATATAGGGCTAATGGAAGGACCCTTAATAGTGTTGTCGAGCAGAGGAATCTTGGGATACAAGTACATAGCTCTATGAAAGTTGGCACCCAGGTTGATAAAGTTGTTAAGAAGGTGTACGGTGTGTTAGCTTTTATTGGTAGAGGGATTGAATTTAGGAGCCGTGAGAGTATGTTACAACTGTACAAAGCTCTGGTGCGGCTGCACTTGGAGTATTGTGTAGGACCCAACAGTAGGGGTCTGTTTTGGGGCCCCTGCTGTTTGTAATTTTTATAAATGATCTGGATGAGGGTATTGAGGGATGGATCAGCAAATTTGCAGATGATAC